>NIVC01001166.1:126765-199265 GCA_002269645.1 Macrostomum lignano
GCGACTGAACGCGGAGCTGGCAGAGTACAAGCGCCGCCTTGATGAGATCACCGCAGCTGAACAGGCGGAAGCTGCAGCGCCAGAACAGGAGGAGGAAGAGCCAGAAGCTGAGCCGGTCGTCGAGGACGCGGCAATGAACGCGGCACTGTTTGACGCTACGATCGAGCGACTGGCGCGTCTGAATCGCATCGGACTGTTCGACGCCTCGGTGCTGACGTCGGTGGAGCAGGCGCGAGCCGCGCTGCAGCATTCAGCTAGACCCGGAGCGATGCAGCGACTGAACGCGGAGCTGGCAGAGTACAAGCGCCGCCTTGATGAGATCACCGCAGCTGAACAGGCGGAAGCTGCAGCGCCAGAACAGGAGGAGGAAGAGCCAGAAGCTGAGCCGGTCGTCGAGGACGCGGCAATGAACGCGGCACTGTTTGACGCTACGATCGAGCGACTGGCGCGTCTGAATCGCATCGGACTGTTCGACGCCTCGGTGCTGACGTCGGTGGAGCAGGCGCGAGCCGCGCTGCAGCATTCAGCTAGACCCGGAGCGATGCAGCGACTGAACGCGGAGCTGGCAGAGTACAAGCGCCGCCTTGATGAGATCACCGCAGCTGAACAGGCGGAAGCTGCAGCGCCAGAACAGGAGGAGGAAGAGCCAGAAGCTGAGCCGGTCGTCGAGGACGCGGCAATGAACGCGGCACTGTTTGACGCTACGATCGAGCGACTGGCGCGTCTGAATCGCATCGGACTGTTCGACGCCTCGGTGCTGACGTCGGTGGAGCAGGCGCGAGCCGCGCTGCAGCATTCAGCTAGACCCGGAGCGATGCAGCGACTGAACGCGGAGCTGGCAGAGTACAAGCGCCGCCTTGATGAGATCACCGCAGCTGAACAGGCGGAAGCTGCAGCGCCAGAACAGGAGGAGGAAGAGCCAGAAGCTGAGCCGGTCGTCGAGGACGCGGCAATGAACGCGGCACTGTTTGACGCTACGATCGAGCGACTGGCGCGTCTGAATCGCATCGGACTGTTCGACGCCTCGGTGCTGACGTCGGTGGAGCAGGCGCGAGCCGCGCTGCAGCATTCAGCTAGACCCGGAGCGATGCAGCGACTGAACGCGGAGCTGGCAGAGTACAAGCGCCGCCTTGATGAGATCACCGCAGCTGAACAGGCGGAAGCTGCAGCGCCAGAACAGGAGGAGGAAGAGCCAGAAGCTGAGCCGGTCGTCGAGGACGCGGCAATGAACGCGGCACTGTTTGACGCTACGATCGAGCGACTGGCGCGTCTGAATCGCATCGGACTGTTCGACGCCTCGGTGCTGACGTCGGTGGAGCAGGCGCGAGCCGCGCTGCAGCATTCAGCTAGACCCGGAGCGATGCAGCGACTGAACGCGGAGCTGGCAGAGTACAAGCGCCGCCTTGATGAGATCACCGCAGCTGAACAGGCGGAAGCTGCAGCGCCAGAACAGGAGGAGGAAGAGCCAGAAGCTGAGCCGGTCGTCGAGGACGCGGCAATGAACGCGGCACTGTTTGACGCTACGATCGAGCGACTGGCGCGTCTGAATCGCATCGGACTGTTCGACGCCTCGGTGCTGACGTCGGTGGAGCAGGCGCGAGCCGCGCTGCAGCATTCAGCTAGACCCGGAGCGATGCAGCGACTGAACGCGGAGCTGGCAGAGTACAAGCGCCGCCTTGATGAGATCACCGCAGCTGAACGAGGAAGCTCGTCGTCGAGGACGCGGCAATGAACGCGGCACTGTTTGACGCTACGATCGAGCGACTGGCGCGTCTGAATCGCATCGGACTGTTCGACGCCTCGGTGCTGACGTCGGTGGAGCAGGCGCGAGCCGCGCTGCAGCATTCAGCTAGACCCGGAGCGATGCAGCGACTGAACGCGGAGCTGGCAGAGTACAAGCGCCGCCTTGATGAGATCACCGCAGCTGAACAGGCGGAAGCTGCAGCGCCAGAACAGGAGGAAGAGCCAGAAGCTGAGCCGGTCGTCGAGGACGCGGCAATGAACGCGGCACTGTTTGACGCTACGATCGAGCGACTGGCGCGTCTGAATCGCATCGGACTGTTCGACGCCTCGGTGCTGACGTCGGTGGAGCAGGCGCGAGCCGCGCTGCAGCATTCAGCTAGACCCGGAGCGATGCAGCGACTGAACGCGGAGCTGGCAGAGTACAAGCGCCGCCTTGATGAGATCACCGCAGCTGAACAGGCGGAAGCTGCAGCGCCAGAACAGGAGGAGGAAGAGCCAGAAGCTGAGCCGGTCGTCGAGGACGCGGCAATGAACGCGGCACTGTTTGACGCTACGATCGAGCGACTGGCGCGTCTGAATCGCATCGGACTGTTCGACGCCTCGGTGCTGACGTCGGTGGAGCAGGCGCGAGCCGCGCTGCAGCATTCAGCTAGACCCGGAGCGATGCAGCGACTACAAGCGCGCCGCCTTGATGAGATCACCGCAGCTGAACAGGCGGAAGCTGCAGCGCCAGAACAGGAGGAGGAAGAGCCAGAAGCTGAGCCGGTCGTCGAGGACGCGGCAATGAACGCGGCACTGTTTGACGCTACGATCGAGCGACTGGCGCGTCTGAATCGCATCGGACTGTTCGACGCCTCGGTGCTGACGTCGGTGGAGCAGGCGCGAGCCGCGCTGCAGCATTCAGCTAGACCCGGAGCGATGCAGCGACTGAACGCGGAGCTGGCAGAGTACAAGCGCCGCCTTGATGAGATCACCGCAGCTGAACAGGCGGAAGCTGCAGCGCCAGAACAGGAGGAGGAAGAGCCAGAAGCTGAGCCGGTCGTCGAGGACGCGGCAATGAACGCGGCACTGTTTGACGCTACGATCGAGCGACTGGCGCGTCTGAATCGCATCGGACTGTTCGACGCCTCGGTGCTGACGTCGGTGGAGCAGGCGCGAGCCGCGCTGCAGCATTCAGCTAGACCCGGAGCGATGCAGCGACTGAACGCGGAGCTGGCAGAGTACAAGCGCCGCCTTGATGAGATCACCGCAGCTGAACAGGCGGAAGCTGCAGCGCCAGAACAGGAGGAGGAAGAGCCAGAAGCTGAGCCGGTCGTCGAGGACGCGGCAATGAACGCGGCACTGTTTGACGCTACGATCGAGCGACTGGCGCGTCTGAATCGCATCGGACTGTTCGACGCCTCGGTGCTGACGTCGGTGGAGCAGGCGCGAGCCGCGCTGCAGCATTCAGCTAGACCCGGAGCGATGCAGCGACTGAACGCGGAGCTGGCAGAGTACAAGCGCCGCCTTGATGAGATCACCGCAGCTGAACAGGCGGAAGCTGCAGCGCCAGAACAGGAGGAGGAAGAGCCAGAAGCTGAGCCGGTCGTCGAGGACGCGGCAATGAACGCGGCACTGTTTGACGCTACGATCGAGCGACTGGCGCGTCTGAATCGCATCGGACTGTTCGACGCCTCGGTGCTGACGTCGGTGGAGCAGGCGCGAGCCGCGCTGCAGCATTCAGCTAGACCCGGAGCGATGCAGCGACTGAACGCGGAGCTGGCAGAGTACAAGCGCCGCCTTGATGAGATCACCGCAGCTGAACAGGTCGTCGAGGACGCGGCAATGAACGCGGCACTGTTTGACGCTACGATCGAGCGACTGGCGCGTCTGAATCGCATCGGACTGTTCGACGCCTCGGTGCTGACGTCGGTGGAGCAGGCGCGAGCCGCGCTGCAGCATTCAGCTAGACCCGGAGCGATGCAGCGACTGAACGCGGAGCTGGCAGAGTACAAGCGCCGCCTTGATGAGATCACCGCAGCTGAACAGGCGGAAGCTGCAGCGCCAGAACAGGAGGAAGAGCCAGAAGCTGAGCCGGTCGTCGAGGACGCGGCAATGAACGCGGCACTGTTTGACGCTACGATCGAGCGACTGGCGCGTCTGAATCGCATCGGACTGTTCGACGCCTCGGTGCTGACGTCGGTGGAGCAGGCGCGAGCCGCGCTGCAGCATTCAGCTAGACCCGGAGCGATGCAGCGACTGAACGCGGAGCTGGCAGAGTACAAGCGCCGCCTTGATGAGATCACCGCAGCTGAACAGGCGGAAGCTGCAGCGCCAGAACAGGAGGAGGAAGAGCCAGAAGCTGAGCCGGTCGTCGAGGACGCGGCAATGAACGCGGCACTGTTTGACGCTACGATCGAGCGACTGGCGCGTCTGAATCGCATCGGACTGTTCGACGCCTCGGTGCTGACGTCGGTGGAGCAGGCGCGAGCCGCGCTGCAGCATTCAGCTAGACCCGGAGCGATGGCAGAGTACAAGCGCCGCCTTGATGAGATCACCGCAGCTGAACAGGCGGAAGCTGCAGCGCCAGAACAGGAGGAGGAAGAGCCAGAAGCTGAGCCGGTCGTCGAGGACGCGGCAATGAACGCGGCACTGTTTGACGCTACGATCGAGCGACTGGCGCGTCTGAATCGCATCGGACTGTTCGACGCCTCGGTGCTGACGTCGGTGGAGCAGGCGCGAGCCGCGCTGCAGCATTCAGCTAGACCCGGAGCGATGCAGCGACTGAACGCGGAGCTGGCAGAGTACAAGCGCCGCCTTGATGAGATCACCGCAGCTGAACAGGCGGAAGCTGCAGCGCCAGAACAGGAGGAGGAAGAGCCAGAAGCTGAGCCGGTCGTCGAGGACGCGGCAATGAACGCGGCACTGTTTGACGCTACGATCGAGCGACTGGCGCGTCTGAATCGCATCGGACTGTTCGACGCCTCGGTGCTGACGTCGGTGGAGCAGGCGCGAGCCGCGCTGCAGCATTCAGCTAGACCCGGAGCGATGCAGCGACTGAACGCGGAGCTGGCAGAGTACAAGCGCCGCCTTGATGAGATCACCGCAGCTGAACAGGCGGAAGCTGCAGCGCCAGAACAGGAGGAGGAAGAGCCAGAAGCTGAGCCGGTCGTCGAGGACGCGGCAATGAACGCGGCACTGTTTGACGCTACGATCGAGCGACTGGCGCGTCTGAATCGCATCGGACTGTTCGACGCCTCGGTGCTGACGTCGGTGGAGCAGGCGCGAGCCGCGCTGCAGCATTCAGCTAGACCCGGAGCGATGCAGCGACTGAACGCGGAGCTGGCAGAGTACAAGCGCCGCCTTGATGAGATCACCGCAGCTGAACAGGCGGAAGCTGCAGCGCCAGAACAGGAGGAGGAAGAGCCAGAACCAGATGATGAAGCATACATCCTCTCTGAAGCATTTGATGAAAATTTGACATCTTTTTCTAAACATTTTTATTCGACGGATTCCATGGTGTGCAGCATTGATCGGCTTTTGAGCGTTTTTGATTGGTTTCGATATAGGGTTTATCGTGGTCTAACGTCATTTTGCTGCGTACTTCAGGCACAGTTTGTTGGAGCTGCCCTTCGACAGTTAGTGCGTCAGCTTCAACTAATGACTTCATTGTGTAGAGAGGATTTGGTTTGTGGTCCTGTTAAAGAAATTCTTTTCGCGGTTCAGCAAGAACCTCTTTGGTCTGAGATTAGAAAGCGCAACGAGGCATCATTTTCATATCTCTCATTGTGGATTGAGAGGTTCGGTGACGCGGATGTTGTTCCCGCAGACGCTGCTTGTGTCGGTCTGCATTATTTTTCTGAGCAATATTTCTCAGCCGTGAAGACATTTCAGCGGTACGGTCAGTACTGGTCTGGCGTTCACGTATGTCTCCTGAAAATAAGTGAGACACTGCAGAGCCATATAACTGAAGCGTCTCGTAGTTACCGCGAAACAGTGTTGGCTATTGAAAGATACGCCAGGCTAAGCAAATCTTTGACGAAATTCGAGTATGCTTTGCTAAAATCAATTCAATGTATTGTTCAGGCGGACAAAAATCATCTTGAAGTCATTCAGTGCGCTCTCTGCCGTATTCCAGTTCATCATCGTGAGTTAAGATATTTTTCGGAAGAAACGAGAGAAAAGCTACTTAAAGCGTATCTAAGTACCAACTTTCAAGGCAACACTTGGCAAAAGTACGCGATGCTATTCGCTAAGGCAGACGAAATGTTAGACTGTCATATGCAAGATAAAAAGAAGGCTAGAGCGGCAAGAAGGTCTATTTTTCGAATGAAACAACTCTTAAAGTACTTCACAACCGACTTCGATACAACAAAAACGTATATACTATCTACGGGAGTTTGGGAGCAACAAGACCGCACAGTCTCAAAACTACCTCAACTGGGGCCACTAATAGTCGAAATAGACAGCGATTCCGAAATCGCTGACGACCAGGTCCACCATCAAGGACTCGACGTTATTAATCCAACGAAAATGTCACTTAAGTTTGACACGTTAGAAGAGCTATTGAACACGGAAGTGGCCAGACTCATGGCGGATCGACTGTCGCGGCTTAGAAGCATCGGAGGCCCGTTCGACAACTCGGTCGTGACCTCGGTCGAGCAGTCGCGAGCGGCGCTGCAGCCAGATGCGACGCGAGTAGCGCTGCAGCGACTCGACTCGGAGCTGGGCGAGTACAGACGTCGCGTAGATGAGAGAGGCGCCCCGGCCGCTTTAGCAGAGGACGAGAAAGAGGAAGCGCAGGGGATACCGGACGACGCAGCAGTAGTAGAACAACAGGCGCAGCCAGACAGGTCAATGAACGAGGAAGTGGCCAGACTCATGGCGGATCGACTGTCGCGGCTTAGAAGCATCGGAGGCCCGTTCGACAACTCGGTCGTGACCTCGGTCGAGCAGTCGCGAGCGGCGCTGCAGCCAGATGCGACGCGAGTAGCGCTGCAGCGACTCGACTCGGAGCTGGGCGAGTACAGACGTCGCGTAGATGAGAGAGGCGCCCGGCCGCTTTAGCAGAGGACGAGAAAGAGGAAGCGCAGGGGATACCGGACGACGCAGCAGTAGTAGAACAACAGGCGCAGCCAGACAGGTCAATGAACGAGGAAGTGGCCAGACTCATGGCGGATCGACTGTCGCGGCTTAGAAGCATCGGAGGCCCGTTCGACAACTCGGTCGTGACCTCGGTCGAGCAGTCGCGAGCGGCGCTGCAGCCAGATGCGACGCGAGTAGCGCTGCAGCGACTCGACTCGGAGCTGGGCGAGTACAGACGTCGCGTAGATGAGAGAGGCGCCCCGGCCGCTTTAGCAGAGGACGAGAAAGAGGAAGCGCAGGGATACCGGACGACGCAGCAGTAGTAGAACAACAGGCGCAGCCAGACAGGTCAATGAACGAGGAAGTGGCCAGACTCATGGCGGATCGACTGTCGCGGCTTAGAAGCATCGGAGGCCCGTTCGACAACTCGGTCGTGACCTCGGTCGAGCAGTCGCGAGCGGCGCTGCAGCCAGATGCGACGCGAGTAGCGCTGCAGCGACTCGACTCGGAGCTGGGCGAGTACAGACGTCGCGTAGATGAGAGAGGCGCCCGGCCGCTTTAGCAGAGGACGAGAAAGAGGAAGCGCAGGGGATACCGGACGACGCAGCAGTAGTAGAACAACAGGCGCAGCCAGACAGGTCAATGAACGAGGAAGTGGCCAGACTCATGGCGGATCGACTGTCGCGGCTTAGAAGCATCGGAGGCCCGTTCGACAACTCGGTCGTGACCTCGGTCGAGCAGTCGCGAGCGGCGCTGCAGCCAGATGCGACGCGAGTAGCGCTGCAGCGACTCGACTCGGAGCTGGGCGAGTACAGACGTCGCGTAGATGAGAGAGGCGCCCCGGCCGCTTTAGCAGAGGACGAGAAAGAGGAAGCGCAGGGGATACCGGACGACGCAGCAGTAGTAGAACAACAGGCGCAGCCAGACAGGTCAATGAACGAGGAAGTGGCCAGACTCATGGCGGATCGACTGTCGCGGCTTAGAAGCATCGGAGGCCCGTTCGACAACTCGGTCGTGACCTCGGTCGAGCAGTCGCGAGCGGCGCTGCAGCCAGATGCGACGCGAGTAGCGCTGCAGCGACTCGACTCGGAGCTGGGCGAGTACAGACGTCGCGTAGATGAGAGAGGCGCCCGGCCGCTTTAGCAGAGGACGAGAAAGAGGAAGCGCAGGGGATACCGGACGACGCAGCAGTAGTAGAACAACAGGCGCAGCCAGACAGGTCAATGAACGAGGAAGTGGCCAGACTCATGGCGGATCGACTGTCGCGGCTTAGAAGCATCGGAGGCCCGTTCGACAACTCGGTCGTGACCTCGGTCGAGCAGTCGCGAGCGGCGCTGCAGCCAGATGCGACGCGAGTAGCGCTGCAGCGACTCGACTCGGAGCTGGGCGAGTACAGACGTCGCGTAGATGAGAGAGGCGCCCGGCCGCTTTAGCAGAGGACGAGAAAGAGGAAGCGCAGGGGATACCGGACGACGCAGCAGTAGTAGAACAACAGGCGCAGCCAGACAGGTCAATGAACGAGGAAGTGGCCAGACTCATGGCGGATCGACTGTCGCGGCTTAGAAGCATCGGAGGCCCGTTCGACAACTCGGTCGTGACCTCGGTCGAGCAGTCGCGAGCGGCGCTGCAGCCAGATGCGACGCGAGTAGCGCTGCAGCGACTCGACTCGGAGCTGGGCGAGTACAGACGTCGCGTAGATGAGAGAGGCGCCCCGGCCGCTTTAGCAGAGGACGAGAAAGAGGAAGCGCAGGGGATACCGGACGACGCAGCAGTAGTAGAACAACAGGCGCAGCCAGACAGGTCAATGAACGAGGAAGTGGCCAGACTCATGGCGGATCGACTGTCGCGGCTTAGAAGCATCGGAGGCCCGTTCGACAACTCGGTCGTGACCTCGGTCGAGCAGTCGCGAGCGGCGCTGCAGCCAGATGCGACGCGAGTAGCGCTGCAGCGACTCGACTCGGAGCTGGGCGAGTACAGACGTCGCGTAGATGAGAGAGGCGCCCCGGCCGCTTTAGCAGAGGACGAGAAAGAGGAAGCGCAGGGGATACCGGACGACGCAGCAGTAGTAGAACAACAGGCGCAGCCAGACAGGTCAATGAACGAGGAAGTGGCCAGACTCATGGCGGATCGACTGTCGCGGCTTAGAAGCATCGGAGGCCCGTTCGACAACTCGGTCGTGACCTCGGTCGAGCAGTCGCGAGCGGCGCTGCAGCCAGATGCGACGCGAGTAGCGCTGCAGCGACTCGACTCGGAGCTGGGCGAGTACAGACGTCGCGTAGATGAGAGAGGCGCCCCGGCCGCTTTAGCAGAGGACGAGAAAGAGGAAGCGCAGGGGATACCGGACGACGCAGCAGTAGTAGAACAACAGGCGCAGCCAGACAGGTCAATGAACGAGGAAGTGGCCAGACTCATGGCGGATCGACTGTCGCGGCTTAGAAGCATCGGAGGCCCGTTCGACAACTCGGTCGTGACCTCGGTCGAGCAGTCGCGAGCGGCGCTGCAGCCAGATGCGACGCGAGTAGCGCTGCAGCGACTCGACTCGGAGCTGGGCGAGTACAGACGTCGCGTAGATGAGAGAGGCGCCCCGGCCGCTTTAGCAGAGGACGAGAAAGAGGAAGCGCAGGGGATACCGGACGACGCAGCAGTAGTAGAACAACAGGCGCAGCCAGACAGGTCAATGAACGAGGAAGTGGCCAGACTCATGGCGGATCGACTGTCGCGGCTTAGAAGCATCGGAGGCCCGTTCGACAACTCGGTCGTGACCTCGGTCGAGCAGTCGCGAGCGGCGCTGCAGCCAGATGCGACGCGAGTAGCGCTGCAGCGACTCGACTCGGAGCTGGGCGAGTACAGACGTCGCGTAGATGAGAGAGGCGCCCCGGCCGCTTTAGCAGAGGACGAGAAAGAGGAAGCGCAGGGGATACCGGACGACGCAGCAGTAGTAGAACAACAGGCGCAGCCAGACAGGTCAATGAACGAGGAAGTGGCCAGACTCATGGCGGATCGACTGTCGCGGCTTAGAAGCATCGGAGGCCCGTTCGACAACTCGGTCGTGACCTCGGTCGAGCAGTCGCGAGCGGCGCTGCAGCCAGATGCGACGCGAGTAGCGCTGCAGCGACTCGACTCGGAGCTGGGCGAGTACAGACGTCGCGTAGATGAGAGAGGCGCCCCGGCCGCTTTAGCAGAGGACGAGAAAGAGGAAGCGCAGGGGATACCGGACGACGCAGCAGTAGTAGAACAACAGGCGCAGCCAGACAGGTCAATGAACGAGGAAGTGGCCAGACTCATGGCGGATCGACTGTCGCGGCTTAGAAGCATCGGAGGCCCGTTCGACAACTCGGTCGTGACCTCGGTCGAGCAGTCGCGAGCGGCGCTGCAGCCAGATGCGACGCGAGTAGCGCTGCAGCGACTCGACTCGGAGCTGGGCGAGTACAGACGTCGCGTAGATGAGAGAGGCGCCCGGCCGCTTTAGCAGAGGACGAGAAAGAGGAAGCGCAGGGGATACCGGACGACGCAGCAGTAGTAGAACAACAGGCGCAGCCAGACAGGTCAATGAACGAGGAAGTGGCCAGACTCATGGCGGATCGACTGTCGCGGCTTAGAAGCATCGGAGGCCCGTTCGACAACTCGGTCGTGACCTCGGTCGAGCAGTCGCGAGCGGCGCTGCAGCCAGATGCGACGCGAGTAGCGCTGCAGCGACTCGACTCGGAGCTGGGCGAGTACAGACGTCGCGTAGATGAGAGAGGCGCCCCGGCCGCTTTAGCAGAGGACGAGAAAGAGGAAGCGCAGGGGATACCGGACGACGCAGCAGTAGTAGAACAACAGGCGCAGCCAGACAGGTCAATGAACGAGGAAGTGGCCAGACTCATGGCGGATCGACTGTCGCGGCTTAGAAGCATCGGAGGCCCGTTCGACAACTCGGTCGTGACCTCGGTCGAGCAGTCGCGAGCGGCGCTGCAGCCAGATGCGACGCGAGTAGCGCTGCAGCGACTCGACTCGGAGCTGGGCGAGTACAGACGTCGCGTAGATGAGAGAGGCGCCCGGCCGCTTTAGCAGAGGACGAGAAAGAGGAAGCGCAGGGGATACCGGACGACGCAGCAGTAGTAGAACAACAGGCGCAGCCAGACAGGTCAATGAACGAGGAAGTGGCCAGACTCATGGCGGATCGACTGTCGCGGCTTAGAAGCATCGGAGGCCCGTTCGACAACTCGGTCGTGACCTCGGTCGAGCAGTCGCGAGCGGCGCTGCAGCCAGATGCGACGCGAGTAGCGCTGCAGCGACTCGACTCGGAGCTGGGCGAGTACAGACGTCGCGTAGATGAGAGAGGCGCCCCGGCCGCTTTAGCAGAGGACGAGAAAGAGGAAGCGCAGGGGATACCGGACGACGCAGCAGTAGTAGAACAACAGGCGCAGCCAGACAGGTCAATGAACGAGGAAGTGGCCAGACTCATGGCGGATCGACTGTCGCGGCTTAGAAGCATCGGAGGCCCGTTCGACAACTCGGTCGTGACCTCGGTCGAGCAGTCGCGAGCGGCGCTGCAGCCAGATGCGACGCGAGTAGCGCTGCAGCGACTCGACTCGGAGCTGGGCGAGTACAGACGTCGCGTAGATGAGAGAGGCGCCCGGCCGCTTTAGCAGAGGACGAGAAAGAGGAAGCGCAGGGGATACCGGACGACGCAGCAGTAGTAGAACAACAGGCGCAGCCAGACAGGTCAATGAACGAGGAAGTGGCCAGACTCATGGCGGATCGACTGTCGCGGCTTAGAAGCATCGGAGGCCCGTTCGACAACTCGGTCGTGACCTCGGTCGAGCAGTCGCGAGCGGCGCTGCAGCCAGATGCGACGCGAGTAGCGCTGCAGCGACTCGACTCGGAGCTGGGCGAGTACAGACGTCGCGTAGATGAGAGAGGCGCCCCGGCCGCTTTAGCAGAGGACGAGAAAGAGGAAGCGCAGGGGATACCGGACGACGCAGCAGTAGTAGAACAACAGGCGCAGCCAGACAGGTCAATGAACGAGGAAGTGGCCAGACTCATGGCGGATCGACTGTCGCGGCTTAGAAGCATCGGAGGCCCGTTCGACAACTCGGTCGTGACCTCGGTCGAGCAGTCGCGAGCGGCGCTGCAGCCAGATGCGACGCGAGTAGCGCTGCAGCGACTCGACTCGGAGCTGGGCGAGTACAGACGTCGCGTAGATGAGAGAGGCGCCCGGCCGCTTTAGCAGAGGACGAGAAAGAGGAAGCGCAGGGGATACCGGACGACGCAGCAGTAGTAGAACAACAGGCGCAGCCAGACAGGTCAATGAACGAGGAAGTGGCCAGACTCATGGCGGATCGACTGTCGCGGCTTAGAAGCATCGGAGGCCCGTTCGACAACTCGGTCGTGACCTCGGTCGAGCAGTCGCGAGCGGCGCTGCAGCCAGATGCGACGCGAGTAGCGCTGCAGCGACTCGACTCGGAGCTGGGCGAGTACAGACGTCGCGTAGATGAGAGAGGCGCCCCGGCCGCTTTAGCAGAGGACGAGAAAGAGGAAGCGCAGGGGATACCGGACGACGCAGCAGTAGTAGAACAACAGGCGCAGCCAGACAGGTCAATGAACGAGGAAGTGGCCAGACTCATGGCGGATCGACTGTCGCGGCTTAGAAGCATCGGAGGCCCGTTCGACAACTCGGTCGTGACCTCGGTCGAGCAGTCGCGAGCGGCGCTGCAGCCAGATGCGACGCGAGTAGCGCTGCAGCGACTCGACTCGGAGCTGGGCGAGTACAGACGTCGCGTAGATGAGAGAGGCGCCCGGCCGCTTTAGCAGAGGACGAGAAAGAGGAAGCGCAGGGGATACCGGACGACGCAGCAGTAGTAGAACAACAGGCGCAGCCAGACAGGTCAATGAACGAGGAAGTGGCCAGACTCATGGCGGATCGACTGTCGCGGCTTAGAAGCATCGGAGGCCCGTTCGACAACTCGGTCGTGACCTCGGTCGAGCAGTCGCGAGCGGCGCTGCAGCCAGATGCGACGCGAGTAGCGCTGCAGCGACTCGACTCGGAGCTGGGCGAGTACAGACGTCGCGTAGATAGAGAGGCGCCCCGGCCGCTTTAGCAGAGGACGAGAAAGAGGAAGCGCAGGGGATACCGGACGACGCAGCAGTAGTAGAACAACAGGCGCAGCCAGACAGGTCAATGAACGAGGAAGTGGCCAGACTCATGGCGGATCGACTGTCGCGGCTTAGAAGCATCGGAGGCCCGTTCGACAACTCGGTCGTGACCTCGGTCGAGCAGTCGCGAGCGGCGCTGCAGCCAGATGCGACGCGAGTAGCGCTGCAGCGACTCGACTCGGAGCTGGGCGAGTACAGACGTCGCGTAGATAAGAGAGGCGCCCCGGCCGCTTTAGCAGAGGACGAGAAAGAGGAAGCGCAGGGGATACCGGACGACGCAGCAGTAGTAGAACAACAGGCGCAGCCAGACAGGTCAATGAACGAGGAAGTGGCCAGACTCATGGCGGATCGACTGTCGCGGCTTAGAAGCATCGGAGGCCCGTTCGACAACTCGGTCGTGACCTCGGTCGAGCAGTCGCGAGCGGCGCTGCAGCCAGATGCGACGCGAGTAGCGCTGCAGCGACTCGACTCGGAGCTGGGCGAGTACAGACGTCGCGTAGATGAGAGAGGCGCCCGGCCGCTTTAGCAGAGGACGAGAAAGAGGAAGCGCAGGGGATACCGGACGACGCAGCAGTAGTAGAACAACAGGCGCAGCCAGACAGGTCAATGAACGAGGAAGTGGCCAGACTCATGGCGGATCGACTGTCGCGGCTTAGAAGCATCGGAGGCCCGTTCGACAACTCGGTCGTGACCTCGGTCGAGCAGTCGCGAGCGGCGCTGCAGCCAGATGCGACGCGAGTAGCGCTGCAGCGACTCGACTCGGAGCTGGGCGAGTACAGACGTCGCGTAGATGAGAGAGGCGCCCCGGCCGCTTTAGCAGAGGACGAGAAAGAGGAAGCGCAGGGGATACCGGACGACGCAGCAGTAGTAGAACAACAGGCGCAGCCAGACAGGTCAATGAACGAGGAAGTGGCCAGACTCATGGCGGATCGACTGTCGCGGCTTAGAAGCATCGGAGGCCCGTTCGACAACTCGGTCGTGACCTCGGTCGAGCAGTCGCGAGCGGCGCTGCAGCCAGATGCGACGCGAGTAGCGCTGCAGCGACTCGACTCGGAGCTGGGCGAGTACAGACGTCGCGTAGATGAGAGAGGCGCCCCGGCCGCTTTAGCAGAGGACGAGAAAGAGGAAGCGCAGGGGATACCGGACGACGCAGCAGTAGTAGAACAACAGGCGCAGCCAGACAGGTCAATGAACGAGGAAGTGGCCAGACTCATGGCGGATCGACTGTCGCGGCTTAGAAGCATCGGAGGCCCGTTCGACAACTCGGTCGTGACCTCGGTCGAGCAGTCGCGAGCGGCGCTGCAGCCAGATGCGACGCGAGTAGCGCTGCAGCGACTCGACTCGGAGCTGGGCGAGTACAGACGTCGCGTAGATAAGAGAGGCGCCCGGCCGCTTTAGCAGAGGACGAGAAAGAGGAAGCGCAGGGGATACCGGACGACGCAGCAGTAGTAGAACAACAGGCGCAGCCAGACAGGTCAATGAACGAGGAAGTGGCCAGACTCATGGCGGATCGACTGTCGCGGCTTAGAAGCATCGGAGGCCCGTTCGACAACTCGGTCGTGACCTCGGTCGAGCAGTCGCGAGCGGCGCTGCAGCCAGATGCGACGCGAGTAGCGCTGCAGCGACTCGACTCGGAGCTGGGCGAGTACAGACGTCGCGTAGATAGAGAGGCGCCCCGGCCGCTTTAGCAGAGGACGAGAAAGAGGAAGCGCAGGGGATACCGGACGACGCAGCAGTAGTAGAACAACAGGCGCAGCCAGACAGGTCAATGAACGAGGAAGTGGCCAGACTCATGGCGGATCGACTGTCGCGGCTTAGAAGCATCGGAGGCCCGTTCGACAACTCGGTCGTGACCTCGGTCGAGCAGTCGCGAGCGGCGCTGCAGCCAGATGCGACGCGAGTAGCGCTGCAGCGACTCGACTCGGAGCTGGGCGAGTACAGACGTCGCGTAGATGAGAGAGGCGCCCCGGCCGCTTTAGCAGAGGACGAGAAAGAGGAAGCGCAGGGGATACCGGACGACGCAGCAGTAGTAGAACAACAGGCGCAGCCAGACAGGTCAATGAACGAGGAAGTGGCCAGACTCATGGCGGATCGACTGTCGCGGCTTAGAAGCATCGGAGGCCCGTTCGACAACTCGGTCGTGACCTCGGTCGAGCAGTCGCGAGCGGCGCTGCAGCCAGATGCGACGCGAGTAGCGCTGCAGCGACTCGACTCGGAGCTGGGCGAGTACAGACGTCGCGTAGATGAGAGAGGCGCCCCGGCCGCTTTAGCAGAGGACGAGAAAGAGGAAGCGCAGGGGATACCGGACGACGCAGCAGTAGTAGAACAACAGGCGCAGCCAGACAGGTCAATGAACGAGGAAGTGGCCAGACTCATGGCGGATCGACTGTCGCGGCTTAGAAGCATCGGAGGCCCGTTCGACAACTCGGTCGTGACCTCGGTCGAGCAGTCGCGAGCGGCGCTGCAGCCAGATGCGACGCGAGTAGCGCTGCAGCGACTCGACTCGGAGCTGGGCGAGTACAGACGTCGCGTAGATGAGAGAGGCGCCCCGGCCGCTTTAGCAGAGGACGAGAAAGAGGAAGCGCAGGGATACCGGACGACGCAGCAGTAGTAGAACAACAGGCGCAGCCAGACAGGTCAATGAACGAGGAAGTGGCCAGACTCATGGCGGATCGACTGTCGCGGCTTAGAAGCATCGGAGGCCCGTTCGACAACTCGGTCGTGACCTCGGTCGAGCAGTCGCGAGCGGCGCTGCAGCCAGATGCGACGCGAGTAGCGCTGCAGCGACTCGACTCGGAGCTGGGCGAGTACAGACGTCGCGTAGATAAGAGAGGCGCCCCGGCCGCTTTAGCAGAGGACGAGAAAGAGGAAGCGCAGGGGATACCGGACGACGCAGCAGTAGTAGAACAACAGGCGCAGCCAGACAGGTCAATGAACGAGGAAGTGGCCAGACTCATGGCGGATCGACTGTCGCGGCTTAGAAGCATCGGAGGCCCGTTCGACAACTCGGTCGTGACCTCGGTCGAGCAGTCGCGAGCGGCGCTGCAGCCAGATGCGACGCGAGTAGCGCTGCAGCGACTCGACTCGGAGCTGGGCGAGTACAGACGTCGCGTAGATAGAGAGGCGCCCCGGCCGCTTTAGCAGAGGACGAGAAAGAGGAAGCGCAGGGGATACCGGACGACGCAGCAGTAGTAGAACAACAGGCGCAGCCAGACAGGTCAATGAACGAGGAAGTGGCCAGACTCATGGCGGATCGACTGTCGCGGCTTAGAAGCATCGGAGGCCCGTTCGACAACTCGGTCGTGACCTCGGTCGAGCAGTCGCGAGCGGCGCTGCAGCCAGATGCGACGCGAGTAGCGCTGCAGCGACTCGACTCGGAGCTGGGCGAGTACAGACGTCGCGTAGATGAGAGAGGCGCCCCGGCCGCTTTAGCAGAGGACGAGAAAGAGGAAGCGCAGGGGATACCGGACGACGCAGCAGTAGTAGAACAACAGGCGCAGCCAGACAGGTCAATGAACGAGGAAGTGGCCAGACTCATGGCGGATCGACTGTCGCGGCTTAGAAGCATCGGAGGCCCGTTCGACAACTCGGTCGTGACCTCGGTCGAGCAGTCGCGAGCGGCGCTGCAGCCAGATGCGACGCGAGTAGCGCTGCAGCGACTCGACTCGGAGCTGGGCGAGTACAGACGTCGCGTAGATGAGAGAGGCGCCCCGGCCGCTTTAGCAGAGGACGAGAAAGAGGAAGCGCAGGGGATACCGGACGACGCAGCAGTAGTAGAACAACAGGCGCAGCCAGACAGGTCAATGAACGAGGAAGTGGCCAGACTCATGGCGGATCGACTGTCGCGGCTTAGAAGCATCGGAGGCCCGTTCGACAACTCGGTCGTGACCTCGGTCGAGCAGTCGCGAGCGGCGCTGCAGCCAGATGCGACGCGAGTAGCGCTGCAGCGACTCGACTCGGAGCTGGGCGAGTACAGACGTCGCGTAGATGAGAGAGGCGCCCCGGCCGCTTTAGCAGAGGACGAGAAAGAGGAAGCGCAGGGATACCGGACGACGCAGCAGTAGTAGAACAACAGGCGCAGCCAGACAGGTCAATGAACGAGGAAGTGGCCAGACTCATGGCGGATCGACTGTCGCGGCTTAGAAGCATCGGAGGCCCGTTCGACAACTCGGTCGTGACCTCGGTCGAGCAGTCGCGAGCGGCGCTGCAGCCAGATGCGACGCGAGTAGCGCTGCAGCGACTCGACTCGGAGCTGGGCGAGTACAGACGTCGCGTAGATGAGACAGGCGCCGCTTCAGCTCTAGTAGAAGAGGAGGATATTGATTCGGAGCGGAAATCGGCGTCGACACTTTTTCCGGTCCCTTTGTCTAGTCCTCGGTATTCGCAGGGCATTGCAAGTCCTAGTCCGGAGCTTATTGATGGTGTTTCGGCATTGTCTACTCTTGACGGATATTCAATGCCTTCATTTGGTATTGGTGCACCATCATTATTGGTTTCGCCGTTGGAGGAGTTTGTTGAGCTAGATTCTAGGTCGATGCGGAACCTGCAGTCCGGTGACGCAGCCGACATGCTGGATTACTTGGCTGCTCAAGTTCGGCGTGCGGACGCAGCCGTTTTCCAGGTGCTATCTGATAGAAGCCGCTTGCTGTCGGCGGATGAGAACTGTCTACAAAATATTAACTCATCGTTTCAGGTCATTGAGAATCGGTTTGGTGACTCGAACATTACCAAGGCAAATTTGGAGCAATAGCTTTAATCGCGAAGCGCTCGAATCGAGCGTGTGCAGAGGTTGAACGTTACAGTACTTTTGTATATGAACATTGGAAATTTTAGGTAAAACATTCCTAACGACCGATATACGAGAGTATACTGTATAAGGACGACTCATTTTTAGTATAGTGGACATTCCTGGCAGGCCAATGCGAGATGCTTGTTTAGTGTAAAGTGCTGATAGCACTTTTTTGCTTCTAAGACCTACCAACAACGCTCACAATACTTTGTTTCATGTGCGTGTGAGATGCTTTTTGTTTTATCTATTTTACGCTAGTAGATAAGTTTCTCACCTAGTGACGTGGCAGCTAATTTAATAAGCTCTTCTTTTTTCAACACTAATTCTGAGGTAGATAAAATTTATTGTAGTGCAAGATTAATATAAATATTTCCACGATAAAGCGAGCTAACAAACTGCTTCTTGTACAAGCTAGATTCTTTTGGATTCTTTAATTTCAACATTTAAAAGGCTGGATATTAAAAGCACTTGCTGAGAAGTTCCGTCACCACAGGAAATACGAGTACTGACGAGCTGGTAAAATCTACTTGATTCCAACATGCGACGAGGGAAGAGTAAACAGTTGATGATTATAAGAAAAGGTTGAGATTACGAGATTAGAAATTTAGATTGGATCATTACAATAGCAATCTGCGCCCCTCCCCCCCCCTGTTGGGGAGGCAACAAAGAAAGGAATTCAATTTTTTAATAAACTACATGCAGCTTTTGACCTTGTGCATTCACTAATGTTTATTTCTTAAATAAAATTATGTTTAAGGCAAGCAAGCATCAGCCCTGAAAGCTAGTTGTGAGCTCTGGCATCAAAGCCTCACTTTTAGCCATGACTCTTAGCCAAACTCTCCCTTTTATTTACCTTTGGCTTGACCTACCAACAACTCCCAATTGACCCTTCTAGTCACACAGTCACATGCAGAGCTACAGAATTGGGGCAGTGCAGTAGTTTACAGTAGTTTATGTCGTATACGTGCTCCAGAAGGTTTCGTGTTTAATGATAAAATTTTGCTCCTTTCCACGTGCTATTTTTAGAACTCCATGATCGTGGCATTCTAAGTCCTAAGTTCAAGTTTTCGTGTCTTTATCCCGGAAGAGTCAGCTCATGTCTATGGTCCGTGGCCATTTGTGCTCAACATATTACTAACATACACGGTGGGATTTTACAGAAGAGCATGCGTAAAAGTCCCCGGTTCGATGTTGTCAGGCTCTCAATGTCGTCGCCGAGGGACGAAGGCGCGAGATGCGCCAGCAACCACGATGCCAACAGAGCAGCCAGCAAGGACGCCACTAGGAATACTCAGTCAACCAGTTATTGATTTGTCGGCGACTTGCTCGCAGCTCTCTGACAGTGACAGGAGCTCGTCTTCAACAATAACGCCAAGTGAAAGCTCTGCTCTGCTGTCGGATCCATCGCTGGACTGTCAGCTGACAATAGGACTGAGCTCGGTAAGCTCTTCTTCTGAGGTTTGAAGCACTTCGGGCCTGAGTTTGAAGCCAACAGTTTACCCATCAAATGCCAATGGTTGCTTTAATGGTTGGATTTGCGTTTGAGCTGTACGGATTTGTGTTTGAGCTGTACGGATTTGTGTTTGGGCTGTATGGATTTGTGTTTGAGCTGTACGGATTTGTGTTTGTGCTGTACAGATTTGAGTTTGAGCTGTACGGATTTGTGTTTGAGCTGTACGGATTTGTGTTTGAGCTGTACAGATTTAAGTTCAAGCTACTTGAGAATTGAGCTAAAGCTACTCGTATTTGAGTTCAAGCTACTCGGATTTGAGTTCAAGCTACTCGGATTTGAGTTCAAGCTACTCGGATTTGAGTTCAAGCTACTCGTATTTGAGATCAAGCTACTCGGGATTTGAGTTCAAGCAACTCAGGATTTGAGTTCAAGCTATTCGTATTTGAGTTCAAGCTACTCAGGATTTGAGTTCAAGCTACTCGTATTTGAGTTCAAGCTACTCGTATTTGAGTTCAAGCTACTCGTATTTGAGTTCAAGCTACTCGGATTTGAGTTCAAGCTACTCGTATTTGAGTTCAAGCTACTCGGATTTGAGTTCAAGCTACTCGTATTTGAGTTCAAGCTACTCGTATTTGAGTTCAAGCTACTCGGGATTGAGTTCAAGCTACTCAGGATTTGAGTTCAAGCTACTCAGGATTTGAGTTCAAGCTACTCGGATTTGAGTTCAAGCTACTCGTATTTGAGTTCAAGCTACTCGGGATTGAGTTCAAGCTACTCAGGATTTGAGTTCAAGCTACTCAGGATTTGAGTTCAAGCTACTCGGATTTGAGTTCAAGCTACTCGGATTTGAGTTCAAGCTACTCAGGATTTGAGTTCAAGCTACTCGGATTTGAGTTCAAGCTACTCAGGATTTGAGTTCAAGCTACTCGGATTTGAGTTCAAGCTATACTCAGGATTTGACTTTCAACTACAGGAAAATTGGGTGGATTAGTACACTTTGAACCTCTTTAAGCTCTGGTCGATGGCCGGTTTTTATGATTTACAGCTGTATAAAAAAGTGTTCTTCTCGAACAATTTCGCTAAGCTAAATTGAAAAAGTGAGTTCAGCAGCTGTTTGAATTTCAGACAACATCAAGATCGAACAGTCTCCAAGCTGAACAGCCAAAGTACAGTCGGCGCCAGAGGCGCATGATGGCATCCGCGTCAAATGCGGACGCTCAGATGATAGCAGACGATGTCCCGGAGCTGGACGCTGAGCTCACCACCGAGCAGCTTCTGGACCTGTGTCGCCGGCAGACTGACCGGGTTGACGCCCTGCTGCACCAAGCGCTCGAACAGCGCCTGCGGCTGCTGCTCAGGGAAGAGCGGGTGGTTGGCTTGGCCGATCGATTTGGCAGCGAGTTGCAAACTTTTGCCAAATGTTCGGTCTCGGACAATGTAGATTAATTTTTGCTGCTTTAACTTTGCTAAGCAGTTCGCAGCTATTCAATTCTATGATAAAATGCATTGGCTCCATCGCACTTCCATTGTTGTCCAATCGATTCTCTATGCGGCTAATCGCAATACGGGACGCCGGCCGACTAACAATAGAAACATAAAATGCCTACTCATGCAAGTAGTCAGGATCAAATATGCAATAGAAATATACAATTAATGAAAAAATTATAATGCTATGTGAAACACCAGCCAAAGTTTTTCAGGAGCAATCCTCACCGCAAACTGATGTAATACGCGTAAAGCATAGGAGCCTTCCCTTGTCGAATCGAAAAGCCACGTACAGAAAATCGGGAGGGGGCGATCGTTGGGCGCCATCGGGGCGCCATCGGGAGGGGTACCATCGAAGGGCGCCATCGGGAGGGGGTGCCATCGGAGGGCGCCATCGGGAGGGGTGCCATCGGAGGGCGCCATCGGGGGCGCCATCAGTAGGGGGTGCCATCGGAGGGCGCCATCGAGAGGGGGTGCCATCGGAGGTCGCCATCGGGAAGCGCCATCGGGGGGGGTACCATCGTGGCGCCATAGGAGGGCGCCGTCTGAGGAGTCTAATCAGCTGGCAAGGTGGCGCCTTAGCTTTTTCCAGCGGCTACATCAAAAAATAAATAAATTTGTTTTGCTATCGAATTTTCTCCGTTTATTTCTTTAACTGCTTATTGTCAGCACGGCGGGCACAATTTCTGTCTCAGTTGAAGTGTTTCCAATAGGTGCACTTATCCTTTGGATTTAAGCTGCTCGATAGGCCACAGTTGAATGCTTGGGCAAACTCTTTGTTTTGGGACATGCCCAGGTTCACTCTGGTTTCCTTGCGGATGGGCCCATTGAACTGTTTGACAGCCGCACCTGAGCTGTCGCGTCTGTACATGAGCTGCACTGCTACAGTGAAGAACATCTGCTTGTGTAAATGTTTTACATATCGCATCATCACATTACCCCAGTCCAGAAAAAAGTGTCTAAAACTAGCTGACAATTTTGCTTCACCCAAGATTCTATTTTGATAAACTAAGCTATTCTTAGACTCAGATGAGCAGTTCGAATCAATCTGTCGTCAAGTTCCGAGGTGGTTTGACCACAGACTGCATGGCTACAGATGAGCGATCAGGAAAACTACGCTATTCTCATGCATGCACTACGCATTCCGGTCAATAAAGCAAGTTGAACAAACTCCAGCTCTCCAGAACCTAAGTCACGGATCCCGCCAAGGACTCCGATGTGGCACCTTCGGTGCTGGACCAGCTTAATGTGCTCTCGGCACGAATCGCGGCATTCGAGGAAGTTTTCCGCAGCTTGGACAGCCTGTCGGAGACGGCGCCGGCCATCGGGCACCGGGTGAAGGGCAGCGTGGGCCTGCTGTCCGCTGTGTTCGATGAGCAGTGCTCGCTGCTGCTGGCCGGCACCATCGGGCGCAGGCTGCGCTCGGTGGCAAACCGGCCGGGCCATCACTGCGACATCTACCGATCGGTGCTGGCCACGCGCGAAGTCATGACCGGGAAGCCCGACTGGGCGGCCGTGCTAGACAAGTACCCGGCCATACTCAGCCCCATTGACAGGTGGGTTGGGCAGTTAACTGCAGTTCGCTTCGTGCGGTGCTTTCACAAACTCGAAATTTCCCATCATGTAGAGTTACCCGTGCTTTTTTAAATGAATATACCTGTGTCAGTCCCGCTTTTTGGGGTGTCACTTTCACTTCCGTGATGCCTGCAGTGTGCTCAATGTGTTTTAGTGTTGGAAGTGGTCCAGAGCGGCGCTCTGATGTGCCAGCGGCCCAGGCTCGATTCCAAGTGCAGCCAAATTAATTTGGAGCTAAATTGGAATCTTGACTCTCTGCTCGTGCAATTAACACCATTGAGGGCCAACCCCCAAGGCGCAGTGAAGTGTACATGCCTAACGATAAATAAAATTAGGGCCGCCGTGCACTCCTGTGTGCCTGCTCAGGGGAGTCGACGGAGTGGGTAGCGATGTCTCACGCCGGTTGTGCGACAATGTCCCTTAAAGTGCGCCAGGGTGCACACAGCCCCTGCCTCTAACTAAAGTATTAATGCTTACCGGCCCGCAGGTTCCTGTACCTGTACCGCTGTCCCGCCTGCGGCCCGGATCCCACGGACAACTGCGCAGGCGACCAGATGCGCGCCGCGCTCAATCAAATCGACGCCCAGATCGCGTGGTACCGAGGCGGCGGCTGCCCGTATCAACGCCAGGTGCACGAGAGCCTTCTGCAGCTGCGCGACTGGCTGCGGACCAGACTGAGGCCCGGCCTGCCCTGGCACGACCTGTCCCAGCGGCTGGCGGACCGCTACGCCCAGCTGGACAGCTGGTCCCGCGTCTGCTGCAGCGCCGTCTACGCGGCCGCTTGGCGAATCATGCGGGCTGGCGTCTACGCCGACTCCACTGCCGCCGCCATGTTTCTGCTGCACCCCAACACGCAGCACGGCAGGTCAGTTTGGCCTGTCCAGCCCTGCTGCTCCAGTCCACTCCAACCAGCTCCAACCAACTCCAACCAGCTCCAACCAACTCCAACCAGCTCCATTCCAATCCAACCTGCTCCAGTCCACTCCAACCTGCTCCAGTCCACTCCAACCTGCTCCAGTCCACTCCGACCTGCTCCAGTCCACTCCGACCTGCTCCAGTCCACTCCGACCCGCCTTAGTCCACTCCACTTTCCCAAGTCCATTCCACTTGCCCAAATCCACTGCAACATGCCCTAATCCATTCCACTTGCCCAAATCCACTGCAACATGCCCTAATCCACTGCAACATGCCCTAATCCACTACAACCTGCCCTAATCCACTGCAACCTGCCATAATCCACTGCAACCTGCCCTAATCCACTGCAACTTGCCATAATCCACTGCAACCTGCCATAATCCACTGCAACCTGCCCTAATCCACTACAACCTGCCCTAATCCACTGCAACAGTGCTACATGCTTTGCCCCCAAACCAGATACCTGCACAGCACTTTTCTACGCGATTTCGGCCAGCTACGCGCCGCCTACCTGAGCGGCGCCGTCACCTGGGAGAAATTCGCCCTCGTCCTGCAGTCGATGGACGCCCAAGTTGCGACTTTCAGCGCCGCCAACGCGCCAGTCGAAGCCGAAGTTGTGAGACGCGCGGCGCACCGCTACAAGCGCCTGCTGAAGGTGTTCGCTCGCTCGTTCGACACGGACGCTTACTATTTGCGGACCAGCCAGACGGTCCAGCAGGAGGCCGAATTGGCTGCCAAACTGCCGCGGCTGATGCCGTTCAAAAATCGGCAGGCCCTCCTGGCGGAAGCTGCCGCTGAAGGCGAGGATGCGGAGGAGGTTGAAGACGAGGACGCCAAGAGCGACTCGCCGATTCTGGAGCTGCGCCGCTACCTCACGGAGCAGCTGTCAGCGGCTGAAGGAGGCCGCCATCGCGGCTGGCCGGGGCACCGGAATCGTCGGGACGGCGACGGCGACGGCGACGGCGGCAGCAGCGGCGGCGGCGGCGACGGCGACGGTGACGTTGTTCAGCAGCGACGTCTTAGCGAGTCGACAAACGAAGCGGAATCCAGGGGCGGCGGCGGCCGGAGCGGCGGCTTGCGAACGCTGAAGTTTCTGAAATCGATGCCCCAAGAGCGGCTGGCCCGGCTGGTGCAGCCGGGCGACACGCTGATGCCGCTGCTGCAGCGAATCGAGCGTCACCTCGGCCTGGTGCAGGACTGCCTGGACGACTTGCCGCGCAACGGAGTCGAGCCGCTCACCGTAGCGCAGCAGGCGCGGCGCCGAAAAATCAGCGCCGATGTCAACCTTCTGCTTGGCTCCGTGGCCCGCCTCATGCGGCTCTCCGCGGCTAGGCAGCGATGACCGAGTGGCCTGAGACTTTTTACCTTCCAGTGTGTTAAATAGTCTAGCTCTTATTAACGAAATATTAAAACATTTTCAGCTGTATTTTGTAGTGGCTACTACTGTACTAATGCGTAGCTTGTTTTTTCACTTTTCTGTTGAATGCAAAGTTGAAAAGTGTGCCAGTAGTGACCTTCGAGTGTCAGGAGTGTCAGGAGTGTCAGGAGTGTCAGGAGTGTCAGGAGTGTCAGGGGTATCAGGACTGTCAGGAGTGTAAGGGCTGTCAGGAGTATCAGGACTGTCAGGAGTGTCAGGGCTGTCAGGAGTATCAGGACTGTCAGGAGTGTCAGGACTGTCAGGAGTGTCAGGACTGTCAGGAGTGTCAGGACTGTCAGTAGTGTCAGGACTGTCAGGACTGTCAGTAGTGTCAGGACTGTCAGGAGTATGGGGAGTGTCAGGAGTGTCAGGAATGTCAGAAGTGTCAGGAGTGTCAGGAGTGTCAGGAGTGTCAGGAGTGTCAGGAGTGTCAGGACTGTCAGGAGTATGGGGAGTGTCAGGACTGTCAGGACTGTCAGGAGTATGGGGAGTGTCAGGACTGTCAGGACTGTCAGGAGTATGGGGAGTGTCAGGAGTGTCAGGAATGTCAGAAGTGTCAGGAGTGTCAGGAGTGTCAAGAGTGTCAGAAGTGTCAGGACTGTCAGGACTGTCAGGAGTATGGGGAGCGTCAGGACTGTCAGGACTGTCAGGAGTATGGGGAGTGTCAGGAGTGTCAGGAGTGTCAGGAGTGTCAGGAGTGTCAGGACTGTCAGGAGTATGGGGTGTCAGGACTGTCAGGACTGTCAGGAGTATGGGGAGTGTCAGGAGTGTTAGGAGTGTTAGGAGTGTCAGGAGTGTCAGGAGTGTCAGGAGTGTCAGGACTGTCAGGAGTATCATGGGTTTTCGTGTCGCTGATGTAGTAGTTTTCAATGGCCTTCCAGCTTCCAGTAGTTGATTACAGCTTCTGGGGCGTTGATTTCCAATCAGTTTAAAGGGCTAAAAATAAATTCAAACATTACTAATCTATGGCAACCAGGGACAAGTTGAAAGGGAAATACCTGCAAGAGAAAGAACTGGCATCAAATGCGTGCCTGCTAAGGAACCGACGGCTTAAACTGAATATTTGTTTTGAAACCCAAGCATCATGAGTCGCGTTCGGCCATTGCAAGCTCAAACTCGTAAGAATCGCGACAGCAGATCAACACGGAAACTGACTGAAGCTCAGCCTCCGGCTGCATCATTGATCCCAGCTGAGGCTGAGGAGCTTCTAACTGAAGCTGCCAAACTTCAGGCTGTGCAGCTGCAGGGAGGCGGCATGTACTGGGGCGAGGCTGAGGCTTGCCTGACCAGGCTGAGCGAGGCGGTCAGGGGCAGCGCAGCGCTGTTCGAGGCAGCGAGGTATGCGCAACGAATTCGACTAGTGTTTTTGCGGAATCGAACCCGGGCTCTCGAGCGTACGCAAATTTACAGAAACCGAGTGAATACTGCTTTCGTGTGAATATGATGTCTCCCTTTATTGGTTCCCTTTATTGGTTCCGTGTGAATATGGTGTCTCCCTTTATTGGTTCCCTTTATTGGTTCCGTGTGAATATGGTGTCTCCCTTTATTGGTTCCCTTTATTGGTTCCGTGTGAATATGGTGTCTCCCTTTATTGGTTCCCGCGTGAATATGGTGTCTGCCTTTATTGGTTCCCGTGTGAATATGGTGTCTCCCTTTATTGGTTCCCGTGTGAATATGGTGTCTCCCTTTATTGGTTCCCGTGTGAAAATGGTGTCTCCCTTTATTGGTTCCGTGTGAATATGGTGTCTCCCTTTATTGGTTCCCGTGTGAATATGATGTCTCCCTTTATTGGCTCTCGTGTGAATATGATGTCTCCCTTTATTGGTTCCGTGTGAATATGCCTATTCCATTGTCACTAAGAAAGGCCCCGCACTGCCAATACAAATATAAAAATACTGTACTACTGGTAGTAGCAAAGATCGAACATTCACCACCCGACGCCAGGAGCTACGCCACCTACGGCAGGCGACAGCGCGAACTCCACAAAGAGCTGCTGCGAATAGCCCTGCGTTTGGCGAATGCAGACTGCGAGACCGACAGCCGAGACGGCGACATGGCGTCCAAATGCGGAACTCGACGCTTCGCTCTGACCGGAAGTCTTCTGCTGCTGTTTGCCACCGCAAACCCGTCCGATGGAAGCCGGCGCTGCCATCGGGTTGCGGCCAGCTCCGAGACCGCCGGTCTGACCAGCGACACGCTGGACCTGCCGCCGCCCCGGCTGCCGCTACTGGGCAAGTCAGGGAGTCAGAAAAGGCCCCACCAAAGTCAGCAAAAGGACATTGAAAAGCAGAAGGCAAAGTCTTCAGAAGAAAGATCTTCTGAAACTGTGCTGCTGAAAGAAGATAACCGAGGCTCTGCTTCTACCACTACTACTACTACTACTACTACTACTACTACTACTACTACTACTACTACTACTACTACTACTACTACTACTACTACTACTACTACTACTACTACTACTACTACTACTACTACTACTACTACTACTACTACTACTACTACTACTACTACTACTACTACTACTACTACTACTACTACTACTACTACTACTACTACTACTGCTACTACTACTACTACTACTACTACTACTACTACTACTACTACTACTACTACTACTACTACTACTACTACTACTACTACTACTACTACTACTACTACTACTACTACTACTACTACTACTACTACTACTACTACTACTACTACTACTACTACTACTACTACTACTACTACTACTACTACTACTACTACTACTACTACTACTACTACTACTACTACTACTACTACTACTACTACTACTACTACTACTACTACTACTACTACTACTACTACTACTACTACTACTACTACTACTACTACTACTGCTACTACTACTTGCAGTTTTATAGAATTTTCAATGTCTACACTTACTACTAGGGCCCCTGACGACAGTCTGGAAACAAAACCGCCGCGAAGCAGACAGCACACTGGAAAGGCCTGTTTGGAGAGCGTCGGCATGTCGAGCTGTCCGTCAGCCGAGCACATGGACGCCGCGGCTGATGGATTTGAGCTGAGGATTGCGAGCACTGCAGTTCAGGCCGACACCGCGCGCTTCGAGTTTCCGCTGGTGTCGCAGTTCACCACGATACTGATGGCTTACCGGGTCGGCTTCTCTGAGGCGGGCCAGCCTGATTTGGCCTCGACAAAAACTGCCACGGCGTCTACGGATGGCAGCAGCGGGGACAGCGGCAGCGACAGCAAGCGCTGTCGAACACCGAAACAGCGAAAGCAGCAGCCCAAGCAGCAACAAAGGACGGCAGCGAATCGACAAAGACGCTCATCAGAGAAGCCACTGTCGGTCACTTCAAAGGCCTCCAAGGCGTCGGCTTCGTCGTCAGTAGCACCGCACGGTCGCAAGCGCCTGGTGCACCTGACACTCGAGTACCAGCAGGATGGCAAATCCGCCACTTGGCGCTGCCCATCGGATGCGGAGGCGGCAAAGAGAGCCAAGGAGGTCGCAGACGTCGACAGCGGCTCGTCAAAACCGTCGAGGACGCGAAAATCGGCGGAGTTGGTCAGGCGAAATTCGACGTCGGCGGGGCAGCCTCGGTCATCGAAACCGCCGCAGCCGCAACCGATTCTCCAAGAAGCCGCACGGGCGGGTACGTCGTCGCGACTGAGGCCGCAGTCGGCAACGCTGACGCCGACGGCAGCTTCGAACTCATCAGTTGGTTCCAGAGCAGCAAACGGCTCGAGCAGCAAACGAAAAGACGCGACAAAAACTGCCAAGAGCAGGAAGTCGGGTGGCATTCGGAACTGACTTGGGTAACACTGAAATTCGTAGTTTTCTGTCAATAGAAGTTTTGGTAGAAATATCGGTAGAAATGTCGGTAGAAATGTCGGTAGAAATGTCGGCAGAAATGTCAGCAGAAATGTCGGCAGAAATGTCGGCAGAAATGTCAGCAGAAATGTCGGCAGAAATGTCGTCAGAAATGTCGGCAGAAATGTCGGCAGAAATGTCGGTAGAAATGTAGGCAGAAAAGTCGATAGAAATGTCGGCAGAAATGTCGGTGGAAATGTCAGCAGAAATGTCGGTGAAAATGTCAGCAGAAATGTCGGTGAAAATGTAGGTAGAAGTGTAAAAGTGTCGCATAACGTGTGGATAGCAGAATTTCTTGAACCTGGAATTCATTACAAGACTAGTACTTGTGGTAACCCACCCCTCATCCTCCTCATTTTAGGTTGTTTTCTGCTGAAGAAGTCGCCATTTGAAGCCTTCTGTACCATTATGGACATTTCTTGTTTTTTTCGTTCTCAAAGGCTTCAAGCTTTAGTTTGCAACATTCTGTTCTATATTTTTCGGATATGCGTCATTTTTCAGTCACAAGAAAATACAACATTAACGGCATACAGATTTTTCTGCACATTAGTTATCAAAAGAAATTTTTGTTTGTAGATCCTGTATTTGTTAAGTATAATGATCTGGACGCGTCACTAGACGCACTCTTACTTTCTACTTCAGGACAGTAGTATCATTCTCAGTTCCATATGAAATAAGCGTCAATTTTCTATTGGTTAGTTTATCTGCATTCAAGCCTATCCTTGAAACTGTACAGTGTACATTAAGGGTCTTACTATTTGAAATGTACATTAGTTCTGATAAGAAAAATTTTGTTGGCTAGCTATTCAGACACTTTAAAATATCTGTCGCTTTCTCTACTGGCTACTGAATAGAGAGGCAATTAAGTTATTGTGGGTATTGCACATAAACTGGTTAGAAAATCCGATCGATAAACCCACCCCGCCATTCCTCCTCGCCCCCGCCTTCACTAAGCAAACCAACCCCTACCGCTGGACTGTCTGCCAGCCAATGGGAATCAGGTGACCCTCCCTCCCCCGACCCTCAACCCCCACCCCACTCCGCGGCGTGCCGGTCTCTGACTGCAGATAAGGCAGGCTTTGCAATGGATATCAAAGTGGATAGTGTTTGAAGACCGTCAAGTCAATAGCAAACTTGATTCACGATGGACTCCACTCCTAACTCGCCGTACGCCTCAACGCCCGTGCAGGCTCAGCAGGCTCAGCAACAGCAAGTGTCCCGACCTCGTCGACGGAGCTCGTTCGTTCGCTGCTATAACTGCGATCATTGGTTTGGCTGTGCCCAGCAGCTGATGGAGCATAAAACTGCCGAGCACCCTGTGGCGGAGGCTGTGCGTAGAATGGGACTGAAGATTGTCAAGGACAGAGAGTCTGGTAGCACCACCGCCATCATACCGACCAGCGAGTCTCCGGCAGATTCCCTGCAGCAGCAGTCACAGCGTCACAGGCAACCGCCGCCTGCGCCAGTGCCAGATCTTCAAGAGACTGAAGAGCTGCTCGACCAACTTAAACTCTTGTCGGTTGGGCAGCGATCAAAGCGGCGTCAGAGCCGTGTGCATCAACTGCAGCAGCAGCAGCAACTGCAGCCGCAGCCGCAGCCGCAACAGCAAAAGCAGAAGACGCAACGACGACGCACGACTCTGGACTCGCCAGACACCGCGGCCGCAGCAGCCGCAGCCGCCGCCGCCGCAGCCGCGGCCGAAGCTGCCGCCTCCCAGCCGCCAGTGTTTGCCTGTCAATGCGGCGCTGTGCTGCCAGACCTACCCCTGGTCAAGCAGCTGCACATGCGGACCACACACGAGTCGCCCGTGCCCTCCCAGCTGCCCCAGCACCATCAGTTCCTGCCGCCGCCTCCGCCGCATCCGCAAGCCATGTTCAGCATGCTCCCATTGAGTCCTTGCTCGCCCTCCTGCTACCCAATGCACCATCATTCGTCAGTCTTCTTGCCAGCAATTGCCTACCAACAGCAGCAGCAGCAGCCATCAACCCCGACCTCATTTATCGGCTATGCATTCCAGCAATGATAAACATTCATGTATCACTGAGGTGTAGTAGTTGCTGCTGTGAATCAATTTTTTATTGAAAACTTTATCGCATTTTATCGGCAAGTTAACTAATGCTTGTCCGCGGATGTTGTAACACAGATTATTTATAATTATTTTTATGCTTTTTATTGCTGACCAAAATCATTCTGATTCTGCATTCGACTATCGTGGCTACTGCCAAGTAGTGTACTCGGTGAAATTGGCACAGTTTGCTCTCAGACATTTTCTTATGTTATTTTAAATAGAAGTATCTTCTTCATCTTCTATTCTGTCTTGCAGTGTTTTAGCAATCATCTCTACTGTTTTACTGAGCTTGCAATTGCGCTCAAAAAACCGCTCGAGCAGACTCGCCGATTCTGGCATCATTTTTTATTGTCGCCGTGATTTTACAGCTCTACAGTTGCCAAATAAACAGCCAAAGTTTGGATAAATATTATTGGCGACTCGGGCGAAATTCGAAACTACAACAGAAGCCTGTCTGTCTTCTCTCTGGCCTGAGATTTGTCAGTTGAGCTGCTATCGTTTGTTTGTCTGCTGAGAACTTGCTATTTTTCCGGTGTAGGAGGAAAATTAATCGTGACAAGGAAAGTCTTCAGTTGTCCCCGCCACTTTGATCTACGAGAGCCGAGCGACTGCGTCGTGATGCGCCGGGAAGCAAAGCAGTCACGCGGCACGCGAGGTAGTCAGATTGCAGCAAGCGCATCTGCTGTATTCAGTTAATCAGGGTTTTAATCAGCAGTTCTCAGCTCTGATAATTATTTGCTGACGATTTGCACTGCAGTCTGTACGAGCTAACTCGGAGCAAAATAAGGAATTTGAATGCAAAAACTGCATAATAAGGATTCAGCATTTGCTCCTGCTTTGATCTAAGCAGATAAAAAATATCCAAAATCCTCTGCCGATGTGATCCGCTCTTTTGCAGAATTGAGCATGGGATTATTAGTAGGTGAAGTTGGGAGGCTTACCTGAGATGAGGATTAAATCTCAGAATACTTAACACAGAACGCAATCACAGAACACAGAATCTCAATCCACTCGTTAATTAGTAAATTGATGAACCAGTTGAACCAGTCTGATGGCTAGTTGGGAAGTGGGATCTGAGTTCTTTAGGACAGGGACCTGGGATTGGCTATAGATGGGATCTATGGGAGATAGGATTATTTAGAGATGAGATCTGAGCTTATTGAGAGATGGGATCTGAGATTATTAAGAGATAGGATCCGAGATTATTGAGAGATGGGATCTGAGATTATTGAGAGATGGGATCCGAGATTATTGAGAGATGGGATCCGAGATTATTTAGAGATAGGATCCGAGATTATTGAGAGATAGGATCCGAGATTATTGAGAGATGGGATCCGAGATTATTTAGAGATAGGATCCGAGATTATTGAGAGATAGGATCTGAGATTAGTGAGAGATAGGATCCGAGATTATTGAGAGATAGGATCCGAGATTATTGAGAGATAGGATCCGAGATTATTGAGAGATGGGATCCGAGATTATTTAGAGATAGGATCCGAGATTATTGAGAGATAGGATCTGAGATTAGTGAGAGATAGGATCCGAGATTATCAAGAGATAGGATCCGAGATTATTGAGAGATGGGATCCGAGATTATTTAGAGATAGGATCCGAGATTATTTAGAGATGGGATCTGAGATTATTTAGAGATGGGATCTGAGATTATTTAGAGATATGGGAATCCGAGATTATTGAGAGATGGGATCCGAGATTATTTAGAGATATGGGAATCCGAGATTATTGAGAGATGGGATCCGAGATTATTTAGAGATGGGATCTGCGAGCTAGGATTACTCCGGGATGGAATCGATCTGGTAAAAACGGAAGAGGTTATTCGGGTGTAAAAGTCAGAGATAAGATGAGAATGCTAAAAAATAGTGGCATACGAGTATACTCGTAAAAACGGACTGACACTCACTGTGTAAGGACAGAAAATTTCATGACGAAGCAAAACATTTTTTGCTAAAGGGAAGGCCGCTGGGAATGCCGTGAGCACGATATGAGTTGGAATTCGGCCGAATTCGTGAGCAAGCAGCTAACTTCGGCTAGAAGAGACGGCAGGGATGGCGCGCGAACTCAGCCCTCAGCTGCTAGCGCCATTGGCCCGGCGACCCCCAGCCCAGGCAAAAGGCAGAACTTGATTTCTGTCTGAGTTTCATATATAAGACTGCTGTCTGTTCAGCTAGACACTGAGACGGACACTCAGACAGGTGATCAGACAGACAGACAGACAGACAGGCAGACAGACAGACAGACAGACAGACAGACAGACAGACAGACAGACAGGCAGACAGACAGACAGACAGACAGACAGACAGACAGACAGACAGACAGACAGACAGACAGACAGACACACAGACAGACAGACAGACAGACAGACAGACAGACAGACAGACAGACAGACAGACAGACAGACAGACAGACAGACAGACAGACAGACAGGCAGACAGACAGACAGACAGACAGACAGACAGACAGACAGACAGACAGACAGACAGACAGACAGACAGACACACAGACAGACAGACAGACAGACAGACAGACAGACAGACAGACAGACAGACAGACAGACAGACAGACAGACAGACAGACAGACAGACAGACAGACAGACAGACAGACAGACAGACAGACAGACAGACAGACAGACAGACAGACAGACAGACAGGCAGACAGGCAGGCACACGGGTATCCGCAATGGCCCAGTCCAAAATTTCAGTGACGCTGTGCCTGACAGCTGGTCTGGCGCTACTGTCGGCGCTGCTCAATTCGATTCTGCTGCGCGCCCTGTTCAGGTTGCGGCCCCGCCAGCGAACCTCCGGCATGCTGAGCCTGAGCTGCCTGGAGGTGGCGCTCAGCCTGATGCTGGCTGGCGCCATGCTGAGCCACGCCTGGGAACTCCGGGGCGTCGGGGCTGCCGCCTCGATGCTGCTGCTGAACTCGGCTCATGCGCTGCAGATGGCGCGTAATCACTGGCTGGTGGCGCTCAGCGCCATCCGCCTGGCGGCGCTGGTCCGTCCGCGAGGCAACGCGGCGGCCGCTGCCACCGCGGCAGCTTCCGGCCGGGGCCGGTTCGGCCGGGCGCGCCAGCTGGCGTTGCTGGCCAGCCTGGTCATCGTCTCAATCGTCACACTGTTTGCCGTCGCCGTCGGCTTCGAGAAGACCGACTCTGGCGACGAGATGGACGGCGCCGATTCGGCGCCAGACGGCGCCGGGACCGTCTGGAACTCGTCGGCGATGGGAATGTTCATGTCCGAGCAGGCCTTCAACTGGACGGAGTTCCAGCGCGGCGCCCGCAGCCTGCTGTTGAAGTACTCGGTGTTCTCCGCTGTCGGCGTCCTTCTGCCTGGCCTGGCCGTCACCGGCATCACCGTCAAGACCGTCTGCATCCTGCGTGCCGGCCGGCTGCTGCACCCGGCCACCCGGCGCATCACCAAGGCCGTGGCGCTGCTGTGCGCCGCCTTCGTGGCCTGCCAGTTCCCGCTGGCTGCCGTCTACGCCGCCACCGCCGCCTACCTGCTGAGCCTCGCCGACGCCTCGGCCGATCGCGCGCTGTCGGTGGTCGTCCTGCTGGAATCCGTCAGCCACTGGAGCCTCGTGCTGGTGCCGGCCGACTCCTGCCTGACCTTCCTGGTGCTGGCCCGCTACAGCCGGCACTTCCGGGCCCTCTTGTTGGGCCGCCGCTGCTGCCGCTGCTGCCATTGGGTTGAGTCTGCCGACGGCGAGCACCTCGCCCTGGACGCCGCCGTTGCTGACCGCGAAATCCAGCAGCGGCAGCGCCGTCTCAGCCGACACCAGCAACGCCAGAGTCGGCGCAGGCAGCACCTGCAGCTCCGGGCCGGTCAGGACCAGCCGGAGTCCCTGGCGATGTTCCAGCTGACCAGCGCCAACCAGGTCACCGCCGGGGTGACTTCGCAGTTCTCTGAAGGCGCCGAAGGCGGAGCTCCAGTCGAGGCTGAGACGGCCAACTGAGCATTGAGCTGCCCGGCGAGACGCTCGTGACAGAGTTCGGAGATTGATGACAAAAAGAATCAAAAGTACATGCATGCGTGAAACACCTCTGAGTGACGCTGTGAGGCTGACTTGTCCAGCCCTCGAGCAATATTAGCTAACTTTGCAAATACACTGTCTGAAAATTAAAGCTTCTGATGCATCGTGTGCAAATCTGGGTCTCTGCATGAGAGCAGCATACCAGCTACTGTCAGTGCATAACAGCTACTGTCAGTGCATAACAGCTACTGTCAGTGCATAACAGCCTCCATGCGTAACAGCCTCCATGCATAACAGCCTCCATGCATAACACCCTCCATGCATAACAGCCTCCATACATAACACCCTCCATGCATAACACCCTCCGTGCATAACACCCTCCATGCATAACACCCTCCATGCATAACACCCTCCATGCATAACACCCTCCATGCATAACAGCCTCCATGCATAACACCCTCCATGCATAACACCCTCCATACATAACACCCTCCATGCATAACACCCTCCATGCATAACACCCTCCATGCATAACACCCTCTATGCATAACACCCTCCATGCATAACACCCTCTATGCATAACACCCTCCATGCATAACACCCTCCATGCATAACGCCCTCCATGCATAACACCCTCCATGCATAACACCCTCCATGCATAACACCCTCCATGCATAACACCCTCCATGCATAACACCCTCCATGCATAACACCCTCCATGCATAACACCCTCCATGCATAACACCCTCCATGCATAACACCCTCTGAACAATGGTGAGACCCTAGTGAAAGAGCCTCTCCTTTCAATTTGCCAAGAAACCGAGTGTCCCCTTTTTAGTCCTCGGTGACATTCCAAGGAAAAATGTTTTGCAGCTTTCAATTTCCAGAATTTGTGTATGTCCCTCTTTTCTGGAAATGTCCCAAGCTTCTTCCCCAGTCTATTATCGCCCACGGAAATTGCCAACGCGATAACAGAAAAACATCAGGAAATCGTGGCGAAACAAATCTGCAAGAAAGGCCTGCTCAAAAATAGGCCCATATTTATCGCGCAGATTTGAAAGTCGCAGGTGTGGACAGACAGAAGAAAGGTTCTTTCTTTTCTTTTTGTCTAACAGCTGTTCGTCCGTCAGGTGTTGATGCACTCCATTCATCAATAGAACGCCCTCAGGGAGACTGGGGCTTGTCTTTAGGGTGCGGCAACCTGCATCTGCAGTCACCGATCCCGTGCATCACTGCTTTGCATTTTAATTTCCATCTCAATTCGAATTTTGTTTAATCGGCTGAACGCTCATCTTGAGGAGGAGTTGGGGTGGAAGGGATGTTGAAAACCTGATGATGCCTTTGTAAAGCGTTGTCCCCCGTTTAATAATCTTGTTTTCAATTTCAGTAATTGCACTATCCCTCTTTCTGAGCAGGGGCTTTGTGAATCTGCACGTTTTTAGAGGGTGTTATTTATGGAGGGTGTTATGCATGGAGGGTGTTATGCATGGAGGGTGTTATGCATGGAGGGTGTTATGCATGGAGAGTGTTATGCATGGAGGGTGTTATTCATGGAGGGTGTTATGCATGGAGGGTGTTATGCATGGAGAGTGTTATGCATGGAGGGTGTTATTCATGGAGGGTGTTATTCATGGAGGGTGTTATGCATGGAGGGTGTTATACATGGAGGGTGTTATTCATGGAGGGTGTTATGCATGGAGGGTGTTATTCATGGAGGGTGTTATGCATGGAGGGTGTTATGCATACAGGGTGTTATTCATGGAGGGTGTTATGCATGGAGGGTGTTATGCATACAGGGTGTTATTCATGGAGGGTGTTATGCATGGAGGGTGTTATGCATGGAGGGTGTTATTCATGGAGGGTGTTATTCATGGAGGGTGTTATGTATGGAGGGTGTTATTCATGGAGGGTGTTATGCATGGAGGGTGTTATGCATGGAGGGTATTATTCATGGAGGGTGTTATGCATGGAGGGTGTTATGCATAGAGGGTGTTATTCATGGAGGGTGTTATGGATAGAGGATTTATGCATGGAGGGTGTTATGCATGGAGGGTGTTATGCATAGAGGGTGTTATGCATGGAGGGTGTTATGCATGGAGGGTGTTATGCATGGAGGGTGTTACGCTTGCAGGGTTTTTATGGGTGTTGTGTACTGGGTCATACTCATGGAGGGTGTTAGGGTGTTACACGTACAACCTCCGACTTTGCAAATCATCAAACTGGTCCCGTTGTCAGGTGAGCATTCAAAGGCTTACCTGACTTGGCCGCCTGCTGTATGGCTTCGCTGATTTCTAAAAGGCTTAATAAAAGCAAAAGACTTTGCTTTGAAGTGAGAAGTCTCGATTTCGCTAATGTGTTTTTTGTAATAAATTATGCTTACATTGCAATGATATTATTGTAAGTCTCTAAAATTGTCACTTCCTTACTGCTAGTAGAGCACTTAGTGCAAATATATTCACATATTCACATTTGCAATTTACGTGACGTTCGCATGAAATTTTTGTGTTTTTTGTTTTGAATTAATGAGCGCATGCTCAAATTAAGGATTTCGCACCCGAACCAGCATGTTTATGCGGGCATGTTAATTTTACAGCTGCCGCCTGTGGCACTGTTGAAACGGACAGGCTTGAAATGCACTGAGAGTGCGAATTGAAAATAATGCGCAATTAGCATGCGCAATTAGCTGTCTGGCTAGGCTACAGGTGTGCAATTAGACTGTAATGAGTGCAAGGAAATGCAGAGCGGCAGATTCGTAGATTAGTACAGTAACATATTGGTAGATTGGTAGATTGGTAGATTGGTAGATTGGTAGATTGGTAGATTGGTAGATTGGTAGATTGGTAGATTGATAGATTGGTAGATTGGTAGATTGGTAGATTGGTAGACTGGTAGATTGGTAGATTGATGGAATTGCAGAGTGGCAGAGTGGCAGAGTGGCAGAGTGGCAGAGAGGCAGAGTGGCAGAGTGGCAGAGTGGCAGAGTGGCAGAGTGGCAGAGTGGCAGAGTGGCAGAGTGGCAGAGTGGCAGAATGGCAGTGAGTGGCAGAGTGGCAGAGTGGCAGTGAGTGGCAGAGTGGCAGAGTGGCAGAGTGGCAGTGAGTGGCAGAGTGGCAGTGAGTGGCAGAGTGGCAGAGTGGCAGAGTGGCAGAGTGGCAGAGTGGCAGTGAGTGGCAGAGTGGCAGAGTGGCAGAGTGGCAGAGTGGCAGAGTGACAGAGTGGCAGAGTGGCAGAATGGCAGTGAGTGGCAGAGTGGCAGTGAGTGGCAGAGTGGCAGTGAGTGGCAGAGTGGCAGTGAGTGGCAGAGTGGCAGAGTGGCAGAGTGGCAGAGTGGCAGTGAGTGGCAGAGTGGCAGTGAGTGGCAGAGTGGCAGTGAGTGGCAGTGAGTGGCAGAGTGGCAGTGAGTAGCAGAGTGGCAGTGAGTGGCAGAGTGGCAGAGTGGCAGAGTGGCAGAGTGGCAGAGTGGCAGAGTGGCAGTGAGTGGCAGAGTGGCAGTGAGTGGCAGAGTGGCAGAGTGGCAGAGTGGCAGTGAGTGGCAGAGTGGCAGTGAGTGGCAGAGTGGCAGTGAGTGGCAGAGTGGCAGAGTGGCAGAGTGGCAGTGAGTGGCAGAGTGGCAGAGTGGCAGTGAGTGGCAGAGTGGCAGAGTGGCAGAGTGGCAGAGTGGCAGAGTGGCAGTGAGTGGCAGAGTGGCAGAGTGGCAGAGTGGCAGAGTGGCAGAGTGGCAGAGTGGCAGAGTGGCAGAGTGGCAGAGTGGCAGAGTGGCAGAGTGGCAGAGTGGCAGAGTGGCAGAGTGGCAGAGTGGCAGAGTGGCAGAGTGGCAGAGTGGCAGAGTGGCAGAGTGGCAGAGTGGCAGAGTGGCAGAGTGGCAGAGTGGCAGAGTACATGAAAATAACAAAGGCTGGTCTGTCATTTCCGAAATATTTCGAACCGTGAGTAGGTGATTTATTAGAAAACACAAATATTTTTGTCCAAGAGTTTTCATATCCAATATTTTGACATTCGAGAACAATTAGAATATATGGAGCTTGAAGATGGTGTTATTTCTGATACACAAAAATATTGAACGATAACTACTCGAATTTCTATTTGTATTTGGGATGCAAGTGTGCAGGATTAGGGTCGAATTCCAAGGATTATAATATCGGAAAATAATATTCTTACAAATCCGGTGAGCAATGGCTGTTGAGGAATTTATGGTTTAAACAGATATATCACAAACCCTTAACAGCATGCACATAAGCACACGGGTTGTACACAGTTTCGTGTGTAATGATTTTAAATATTGTTTTAATTCGCATAAATAGTGTGATAATCACTTCTTGGTGCCATTATTCTTCTAGATCCGCCATTTTACCCCCTAAATCCACCATTCTACCATCAAAATCCGCCATTTTACCTCTTAGATCTGCCACTCTCTACCCAGAAGATCCCGTAATTCTACTCCCAGATCCGCCATCCTATCCCACCCCATGAGTCCAGTCTGGCAGCCATCCGCCCGGCTCCTCAGAACTCCGTGATGTACCTGCCCGGCTTGCCCTCCTCGGCCGCCTGCTCCATGCAGAAGCCGTTGTTGTCCTCCTCGGCGACCTCCTCGAGGTCCTTGCGGGACAGCGCCTCCACCACGCCGGCGCCGACGCAGTCGCCCCAGACGTTGATGGAAGTTCGGAGACGGTCGCTGCGGAGTCATTGGCAGAGAAATGCGTTTAATAATGTTGTGGTGTGACTGTATGGAGTGACATTTTGGTGTGACTCTATGGAGTGACATTTTGGTGTGACTCTATGGAGTGACATTTTGGTGTGACTCTATGGAGTGACATTTTGGTGTGACTCTATGGAGTGACATTTTGGTGTGACTCTATGGAGCGACATTTTGGTGTGACTCTATGGAGTGACATTTTGGTGTGACTCTATGGAGTGACACTTTGGTGTGACTCTATGGAGTGACACTTTGGTGTGACTCTATGGAGTGACATTTTGGTGTGACTCTATGGAGTGACAGTTGACGACTTTGAGCCGAAGCAGTTTACTCACAGGAACCAATCGATGGCCAGGATGAGGGTGACGTCATCCGTGGGCAACCCGACGGCGGTCAGGACGATCACCATGGTAACCAGGCCTGCCTCTGGCACACCGGCGGCGCCCACAGCAGCTGCGGTGGCTGTCAGGCTAATGGTGACGAGCTTGGCGAAGTCCAGGGTGATGCCGTTCACCTGGGCGATGAACACGGAGGCCACGGCCTCGTACAGGGCGGTGCCGTCCATGTTGATGGTGGCACCCACCGGGAGCACGAACCGGGACACCTGAGGTGGGGATTGGGAGTGGAATGTAGGGAAAGGAGGGGAATTCTGGCTGCGGAGTGACTGGAGAGTGACACATAAGTGGCAAATTAGTTTCTGATGAGTGACACCTGAGTGACACCTGAGTAACACCCAAGTGACACATAAGTGACACCTGAGTGAGCCAACACAGACTACTCACCATCTTGCTGACCCCGTTGACTTCCTCGATGCAGTACAGGCTGACCGGCAGCGTGGCGGAGCTAGAGGCGGTGCTGACGGCAGTCAGGATGGCCCGCATGCAGCCGAACATGTAGCGGAAGGGGTTCCGCCTCACCACGATCAGGTAGATGAGCGGCAGCACGATGAAGCCGTGGATCACCAGGCCGCTGATCACCGTGATGGAGTACAGACCGAGCTGGGACAGCGTCTCCACCACGTTCTCCATCTCGATGATCTTGCCGGAGATCAGGAAGATGATGCCGATGGGGGTGAACCTGCGGGATCAGAGACGGGATTATCAGGGACAGGATTATCAGGGACAGGATTATCAGGGACGGGATTATCAGGGACAGGATTATCAGGGACGGGATTATCAGGGACAGGATTACCAGGGACAGGATTATCAGGGACAGGATTATCAGGGACAGGATTGTCAGGGACAGGATTATCAGGGACAGGATTATCAGGGACAGGATTATCAGGGACAGGATTATCAGGGACAGGATTATCAGGGACAGGATTATCAGGGACAGGATTATCAGGGACAGGATTATCAGGGACAGGATTATCAGGGACAGGATTATCAGGGACAGGATTATCAGGGACAGGATTATCAGGGACAGGATTATCAGGGACAGGATTATCAGGGACAAGATTATCAGGGACAGGATTATCGGGGACAGGATTATCAGGGACAGGATTATCGGGGACAGGATTATCAGGGACAGGATTATCAGGGACAGCCGGACTCACCAGATCACAACTTTGACCACCACCAGCACGGCTTCGCTGCACCCGTCGAAGAACTGGCGGGCCACGTGGCCCCGCTCGCCGATGCGGCTGAGGGCGACGCCGAAAGCCAGGGAGAACACAATGATGCCCAGCAGGTTGCTGCCCTCCACCCGCTCCACCTTGGGCACGTAGTCGTACACCGGGGCAGCGGTCGGCTTTGGCGTCGGTCCGGAGCTGGCATTCAGCGAATCGGCCACAGTGGTCGCGATGTTCGTCGTCGTCAGGGTGAAAGCGGTCGAGTTGCTGGCCGTGGCATTCGGGTCAACCGTCGGCGGAGCGGTTGTGGTCGCGTCCGGGATGATGAACTTCATGCTGGTCTGCACCTTGCGGATGCAGGCGTCCATCACGTTGTCTGGGAATGCGTTGCTGAATGGGGAGGAGGGTGAGTTCATGAGTTCATGAATTCATGAGTTCATGAGTTCATGAGTTCATGAGTTCATGAGTTCATGAGTTCATGAGTTCATGAGTTCATGAGTTCATGAGTTCATGAGTTCATGAGTTCATGAGTTCATGAGTTCATGAGTTCATGAGTTCATGAGTTCATGAGTTCATGAGTGAGTGAGTTCATGAGTGAGTGACTGAGTGGGTGAGTGGGTGAGTTCATGAGTGAGTGAGTGAGTGAGTGAGTGAGTGAGTTCGTGAGTGAGTGAGTTCATGAGTGAGTGAGTGAGTGAGTTCATGAGTGAGTGAGTTCATGAGTAAGTGAGTGAGTTCATGAGTGAGTGAGTTCATGAGTGAGTGAGTTCATGAGTGAGTGAGTTCATGAGTGAGTGAGTTCATGAATGAGTGAGTTCATGAGTGAGTGAGTGAGTTCATGAGTTCATGAGTGAGTGAGTGAGTTCGTGAGTGAGTGAGTTCATGAGTGAGTGAGTGAGTGAGTTCATGAGTGAGTGAGTTCATGAGTGAGTGAGTGAGTTCATGAGTGAGTGAGTTCATGAGTGAGTGAGTTCATGAGTGAGTGAGTTCATGAGTGAGTGAGTTCATGAGTGAGTGAGTGAGTGAGTGAGTGAGTGAGTTCATGGGTGAGTGACTGAGTGGGTGAGTGGGTGAGTTCATGAGTGAGTGACTGAGTGGGTGAGTGGGTGAGTTCATGAGTGAGTGAGTGAGTGAGTGAGTTAGTGAGTGAGTGAGTGAGTGAGTGAGTTCATGAGTGAGTGAGTGAGTTCATGAGTGAGTGAGTGAGTTCATGAGTGAGTGAGTTCATGAGTGAGTGAGTGAGTGAGTGAGTGAGTTCATGAGTGAGTGAGTTCATGAGTGAGTGAGTTCATGAGTGAGTGAGTTCATGAGTGAGTGAGTGAGTGAGTGAGTGAGTGAGTGAGTGAGTGAGTGAGTGAGTGAGTTGATGAGTTCATGAGTTCATGAGTTCATGAGTTCATGAGTTCATGAGTTCATGAGTTCATGAGTGAGTGAGTTCATGAGTTCATGAGTTCATGAGTGAGTGAGTTCATGAGTGAGTGAGTTCATGAGTGAGTTCATGAGTGAGTGAGTTCATGAGTTCATGAGTGAGTGAGTGGGTGAGTGAGTGAGTAAGTGAGTGAGTGAGTGAGTAAGTGAGTGAGTGAGTGAGTGAGTGAGTTCATGAGTTCATGAGTGAGTGAGTGAGTGAGTGAGTGAGTGAGTGAGTGAGTGAGTGAGTTCATGAGTTCATGAGTTCATGAGTGGGTGAGTTCATGAGTGAGTGAGTGAGTGAGTGAGTGAGTGAGTGAGTGAGTAATGCTCACCGGATGAGATCCAGCAGCGAGTCGACCGCATTCACGGTCTTGGAGGAGCCCTGTCGCCGCATTGTCTCCGAGCTCTCCGAGCGGCCCGGGCGGATGCTGACCACCAGCACGATGCCGATGATGACGGCAAACAGGGTGGTGCACATGTAGTACACAACTGCCCTCAGGCCGATCCAAGAAGACGCATTCCGGCCCAATGAGGACATCCCGGAAATCATGGAGGTGATGACCAGCGGCAGGATCACCATCTGCAGCATCCTGAGCAGGAGTTCGCCGGGGAATTTGTAGTAGGCCAGCTCTCTGGCCGTCCAGACCGGCTTGGCGTAGCGAAGGCCGACGCCCAGGCCGATGCCGGCCGCCACGCCGAGGATGAGGCAGAGCACGAAGACGTTGCGCCGGAGGAAGGTGCGGCAGCAGTCGGCCGAGCAGGGCTCCGGGCGGGAGCAGCCGCGCGACTTGCCGTCTCGAAGAGATCCGTTGGAGGATGGCATCCTTGATCTGAGCATTTATTCGTTTTGGGTCTAATGAGGGCTTCTCAAATATACGCTCGTACTCATATTATTATTTGAAAACCTGCTGGATTAGGATTAAGGTTAGGGTTAGGCAGGTTTAGGGTAGGGTTAGGGTAGGGTTAAGGTATTGTTAGATTAGGGTTGGGGTTGGGGTTAGGGTAGGGTAAGGGTTAGGGTGAAGTTAGGGGAGGGGTTAGAGTTAGGGGTAGAGTTAGGATTAGGCTATAGGGTTTGAGCCCAATTATTATTTATTATTTATTCTGGTGTATTCTGTGGAAAAAACCTTGCATTAATAAAAATGCATAATTCAAATTTCTAGGATTTTCCAAAACTACTAAGAGTAGCTGATGTCTTTGAATACGAATTCTTGTTTACGAGTATTATAACATTAATTTTATGCTCAGTTCTGGAAAGCAATGTCGAAACACGTTTAAAGAAGTCAAATAAATAAAGCAAATTTGAATTTCAACACAGCATTTAAAAATACAATTGCTTACTAGGAAACAAATTTTATGGATTACAGTTATGAAATGAAGGGCATGCAACTGCGAATGCTACTAATGAGTAGCATCGCTAGAGAAGTATTCCAGAACACATTAGAGAAGAAACAGGATCAGGAAAAACTTGCGACTATCGATAATCTGATGAATTCAATATAAGATTTCTGCATAAATAATTAGTATCTATAAATGGGGCTGTCCCCCCCCAATTCCGCTTCACTAGTGGAGTATTGTCCCATTGACTTGAGATTTAGTAAATTTAACTGATAGTAGGTACTTACCAGAACTACTACAGACGTTAATGAGCTGCTTAGAGCTTTACCAAACTGTGACTAATACAATTATTTTTTTTGTTTACAACAACAGCTTTTAAAGTAGACTTTTAGAGGCTACCGAGTTTTGTGCCGTGCAGAGTTGAGCTGTCAGAGCGTCTTTGGCAGTAGAAATACAGGGAAAGGGTGGGTGCTGCGGGCACAGGGTTGTTGGCGGGGCCACCTCTAATGCAACTCTGCACCAATGAGTTTCTCCGCACACACACAAAAGCGGAGCTCATTATTCGGCTATGTTTGGCGAGGCTTGGCGAGTGTTTGCGCTCTCGATTGCTGTTTTGAACCAGAGCAAAGGATGAGACTTGGAACCCTGTCTGTCTTGCCAGCTTTGTCAACAATTTTGCAGTTGCATCTACGATGTCTGTTTGCTAGCATCAGGGAATCTGTGTTGCTGGGAGTCATACAATTCTCAGAGACCATATTTTGCAGAAGACACAGAAAACAGTGCCAGTGCAGTGCTAAGAAGACAGACACTACAGTAGACAGACACTACAGAAGACAGACACTACAGTAGACAGACACTACAGAAGACAGACACTACAGAAGACAGACACTACAGAAGACAGACACTACAGAAGACAGACACTACAGAAGACAGACACTACAGAAGACAGACACTGCAGAAGACAGACACTACAGAAGACAGACACTACAGAAGACAGACACTACAGAAGACAGACACTACAGAAGACAGACACTACAGAAGACAGACACTACAGAAGACAGACACTACAGAAGACAGACACTACAGAAGACAGACACTACAGAAGACAGACACTACAGAAGACAGACACTACAGAAGACAGACACTACAGAAGACAGACACTACAGAAGACAGACACTACAGAAGACAGACACTACAGAAGACAGACACTACAGAAGACAGACACTACAGAAGACAGACACTACAGAAGACAGACACTACAGAAGACAGACACTGCGGAAGACAGACAAGACACTACAGAAGACAGACACTACAGAAGACAGACACTGCAGAAGACAGACACTGCGGAAGACAGACACTACAGAAGGCAGACACTACAGTAGACAGACACTACAGAAGACAGACACAATAGAAGTGAGGCACACTGCGCAGTCTGATTACTTTGCAGCACATCAGCTAAAACAGGTCGCATTGGTTGCTGAAGGCATGAGTACTCTCTTTACTTTGAGTATTGACGAGTTCAACTGCAATTAAGAAATGGGTACTCAGTCTTGGTACACAGTTAAAAAAACACAGGAATGAAAATTCCAAGCAGAAGAGCGGCGGGTTAAAACAATTAGCGTTGTTAAGGCCCAGTTAGATCTGCATCTTTCTCTGCGAGGGGTCTTGCTATTAAAGTCTGACAATAATAGTACATTTGAAGATTGGTCTGACATTTTTAAAGATAGTTTCAAGGTCTATGGTCTATGGTACGCAAAAAGTATCCGGACACTTGCATGTGTTGCAGAGAAGGACAGATAAATATGCACGTGTTGTACCCAAAATCAATGAATTTTCACATCGCAATTTAATGCAACAAATTGTCGTAGCTCGTTTTTCAGCAAAGTGGCCAATGCAACAGGTCGGTCTATTTTCACCTGGAAAGGTGATAATGGCTTAATTAAAGGTAGATGACGTAAATCGCGAAATTTCAAGCTCGTGTTCGATTTAACAAGGTAAAAACGAATTTTTTCTAAAATGCGAACAAGAGAAACGTAACGCGGGCATTGAGCAACAAAAGCGAAACTCAATTTAAAGAAGCGGTCGCTTTTTCAAACAGAGTTCAAGATCGTCAGACTTCCTCGAATCAATCACCTGGCCCACTTGCTGCCATGTGCTGCTCAAATGGTTCCAACAAGCGGCTCTGCATGCCAGACTCGATTTAATCCACGATTGGAGAACCTCCTTGGGCAATCACCTTCTCAAGACGACCACGAAACGCTTTGCAGCATCTCACCAGATATTCCGGAGTCAGCTCTGATTCCCAAGCCTCATGAATGGCAGATCTCCAGCGAGTCCAGGGACGTGTGGAAGCTTCTGCAGGCCCGCTTGTCAACCTGGTTCCAGATCGAAAAATCCAGGGGATTTAGATCCGGTGAGTAGGCTGGCCAGTCCTCCTTCAGCCAGACGCGCTTGCGCCCGAAGTGAGCGCTGAGCCAGGCCTGCACGTCATTGCGAGTGTGTGCTGGAGCCGAGTCCTGCTGGAAGCGAGAGTTCCAGCCATCTGCAAAACTACCATCCGGCCGCACCCTGTCAGGATAGTTACTGCGAATCCAGTGCAGCACTTTCTGGAGCACATCAAGGTACCCGTCTCCATTCAGTCGGTACCCCTTGTCAAAAAAGATTGGCTGCATTTTCTTGCCATCAGAAGCGACGAGGCCGAAGACCATGATGGTTGCCGGGTGCTTCATCTGTGGCGAGTTGAAGGCGTCCCGCTCCTCACTACTCCTGACCAGCACGCGCGAAGAGCTGCGATTCCGGTAGGGTGTCTGCGTGAAGTTCTTTTCATCCGTGAAGAAGATGACTTCAACTTCGGGAGAGGCCTTGAGGTCATTCAGGAGCCTCCGTGACCGTTGAACCCGAAGCCCCAGCAGATCCGCGTTCAGCATGGGGATCTCCCTCTGCACGAAGCTCCTGACGCCCATCTCCCGAAATGCATTGCGGACATTGCTCTCATGCACTCCTTCCTCTCGGGCAATTTGCCTCATCGTCTTCGTTGGGTCTTCTGCCCGCTTGGCTTCGAGGTTGGCCATGAAGTCTGGTGTCCGGACTGTCCGCGGCCGTCCCGATTTCTCCTTTGGTTCCAGGCTGTCGCCAGAATACAGCAGCTTCTTCCAATCACCGACGGTGCTCTTCCCTACTGAGTACTTCTCAGCACACATTCGCACGCTCATTCCAGAAATCAAGTCGGTAGCGACACACTTCTTGAGATCCAAGGAATAGCTTGCCATTTTGTGACAACTTGGGGTGGCAAATCCGCGGATTGAAAACGAAGCTTTCGAAATAAAAGGATGAACAGCATGAGTCCATTTTGCATATCAGGGTTAAAATTCCAGGCAGAAGTTGGGCCATAGACATATTATACAAATGATGCTTTAAATTCCCGGAGTATGTCAAACTCTCGGAAAGCAAAGCCAACAAGATTTTGTCCGGATACCTTTTGCGCACACGGGCAATGATCAATAATCATAGCCATAGATCATAGATCATAGATAACCATAGATCATGGTCAATGATCTATGGTCTATGGTCTATGATCTATGATCTATGGTCTATGGTCTATGGTCTATGGTCTATGGTCTATGGTCTATGGTCTATGGTCTATGGTCTATGGTCTATGGTCTATGGTCTATGGTCTATGGTCCATGATCAATGGTCTATGGTCTATGGTCTATGGTCTATGGTCTATGGTCCATGATCAATGGTCTATGGTCTTTGGTCTATGATCTATGGTCAATGATCTATGGTCTATGATCTATGATCTATGATCTATGGTCTATGGTCTATGGTCTATGGTTTGTGGTCTATGATCTATGGTCTTTGGTCTATGGTCTATGGTCTATGATCTATGATCTATGGTCTATGGTCTATGGTCTATGGTCTATGGTCTATGGTCTATGATCTATGGTCTATGATCTATATGATCGATGATCCATGGTCAAAACATGCTCGTCGATCGCAGAGTTCTCTGGTGAAATCTCTGTAGCTTGAGTTCACTTTAATTAACCATATCTATCTTATGCATACATACAGTCAACTCATTTTTAGTATATGGATTTGACTACCGAGATGTTGGGTAAATAAGACAAACTCTTGCATAAATAAAAAAGCATAATTCAAATTTCTGGGATTTTCCAAAACTACTAAGAGTAGCTGATGTCTTTGAATATGAATTCTTGTTTACGAGTATTATAACATTAATTTTATGCTCAGTTCTGGAAAGCAATGTCGTTTAAAGAAGTCAAATAAATAAAGCAAATTTGAATTTCAACACAGCATTTAAAATACAATTGCTTACTAGGAAACAAATTTTATGGATTACAGTTATGAAATGAAGGGCATGCAACTGCGAATGCTACTAATGAGTAGCATCGCTAGAGAAGTATTCCAGAACACATTAGAGAAGAAACAGGATCAGGAAAAACTTGCGACTATCGATAATCTGATGAATTCAATATAAGATTTCTGCATAAATAATTAGTCAGCTCAATATTAACAGCTTTTCTTGAAAATAAAACGTTTGACTTCAAGGAATAGAAAATTGCGCTTTAAAATTTGGGTTAATTAACTAATTAAATAGTCATTTAAGATGCATAGAAACTTAGTGCACTTTTAACATATGCGCATCTTATAAGCCCCCACCCACCCAGACATACTGGAACTCAGATCTCACCCACATGAACTCTAATCTCACCCACTAGAACTCTAATCTCACCCACTAGAACTCTAATCTCACTCACAAACTCTAATCTCACCCACTCGAACTCTAATCTCACCCACTAAAACTCTAATATCACCCACTCGAGTTTTAATCCCACCCACTCGAACTGTGATCGCTCCCCTACAAGTTCTGATTTAAATTTTCGCTAATCTAACATCAGCATCATAATTTCTTAATTTTAATAATAAAGAGCAATCTAGCACAAGCTATTACTGTAATTAAGATGTACACAGATCGATTACTGTACTAATAGTAGTGAAATTATAACTACGGTGAGTTTCGAAAAAATGATCACCAAGTTTATGAATTGCCTAAATCATAGAGCAGTCTTTTCTGTTTCAGCTTCTATGGTTTCACTCGAACTTCCTTTGACATCTGGTTTCTTGGCTTTGTCAGTCTTGGCTGCTTCCGGTTTCTTGGCTTCGTCAGTCTTGGCTGCTTCCGGTTTCTTGGCTTCGTCAGTTTTGGCTGCTTCCGGTTTCTTGGCTTCGTCAGTCTTGGCTGCTTCGGGTTTCTTGGCTTCGTCAGTTTTGGCTGCTTCCGGTTTCTTAGAATCGTCAGTTTTGGCCACTTCCGATTTCTTAGAATCGTCAGTCTTGGCCGCTGCCGGTTTCTTTGTATCGTCAGTCTTGGCTGCTTCCGGTTTCTTAGAATCGTCAGTCTTGGCTGCTTCCGGTTTCTTTAAATCTTCAGTCTTGGCCGCTTCCGGTTTCTTAGAATCGTCAGTCTTGGCCGCTTCCGGTTTCTTTGAATCGTCAGTCTTGGCCTTATCTTGCTCTGAATTATCAGCCCCGATAGTTTTCGCCGCATCATCAGCTCCAGCTTCTTCTGAGCTCCCTGCTTCCTTGTTTTCATTCAAATCTGCGTTCGCTGCTTCATCAGTTCCGGGCTCAGCCTGAGCTGCTGAAGACTTGACTTTCGTCTCCGCCTTCTTGGCCTCCTTCTCCGCCTTCTTGGCCGCCTTCTCGGCCAGCTTTCTCGCTTTGGCTGCCACCTTTCGCGTCCTCTCCGCCTGCTTCTTGACCTCCTTGGCTCTCTTCCGCTCCTCTTCCGGTGTCAGCTGCTGCCTCTGATTGACCGCCATCAGCTCGAAAGCTTCTTCTTCAGCGTCCGGCTCCTCCTGATCCTCGTGGATGACCTCTAAGGACCCGGCGGACCGGCCGTCGATCACCAGCGGCTTTTCAGCGGCGCTTTGACCCTCTGACTCCGTTGGTGCCGCTCTCACCTCGCCGCTAGCCACCTCTCCTTTAGCGTTGCTCTCTCCGTCTTGTCGGTCTGCCTCGCCATCGCCCTCGCCATGGCCCTCCTCCGCATCGCCCTCGCCGCCGCTGCACTCGCCAGCTTCAACGTCTTGCTCATCGCAGCCGCCGCCCAATTCGTTGTTGCCCTTCAGCTGCTGGCAGAGCATGAAGCCGGCAAAGACGCAGAGCAGCAGCAGGAGGAAGCAGATCACCACCTTGTAGACGACAGTGTTGCTTTCTGCCTTTGGCTGCGGCGGGGGCTTCGTTGTTGATGTTGTTGTTGTTGTTGGCGTAGCAGTACTCGCCGCTGTCGAGGTTGTCATCATCGCTGAGGTTTTGGCTGTTAGGGTTTTCGTCGTAGGACTCGTCGTCGAAGCTGCCGTCATTGGGGCTGTCGTGGTTGATTTTGGTGCTGTTGAGGTTCTCATCGACGAGGTTGTTGCCGACGCTGAAATAATTGGCGCCGCTGTAGCGGTCGATTCGGCGACAGTTGAGCCGTGCGAGAAATTTGACGGTTTCGTACCGGAAGATGATGCAGCTGATTTTGTTGTTGTTGTTGGTGTTGTTGTTGTTGTTGTTGTTGTTGTTGTTGGTGGTGGTGGTGCTGTTGTTGTTTTTGTTGTTGGTGGTGGTAGTGCTGTTGTTGTTTTTGTTGTTGGTGCTGTTGTTGGTTTTGTTGTTGGTGCTGTTGTTGGCGTTGTTGTTGGCGTTGTTGGCGTTGTTGTTGTTGTTGCTGGTGGTGTTGTTGCTGTTGTTGTTGGCGTTGGCGTTGTTGTTGGCGTTGTTGTTGTTGGTGGTGGTGGTGTTGTTGTTGTTGTTGTTGGCGTTGTTGTTTTTGTTGTTGATGACGTTGTTGTTGTTGTTGTTGGCGTTGTTGTTTTTATTGTTGATGACGCTGTTGTTGTTGTTGGCGTTGTTGGCGTTGTTATTGTTGTTGTTGCTGGTGCTGTTGTTGTTGTTGTTTTTGTTGTTGTTGTTGTTGCTGGTGCTGTTGTTGTTGTTGTTTTTGTTGTTGTTGTTGTTGGTGATGGTGTTGTTGCTGTTGTTGTTGGCGTTGTTGTTTTTGTTGTTGTTGTTGTTGGTGGTGGTGGTTTTGTTGTTGATGACGTTGTTGTCGTTGTTTTTATTGTTGATGACGCTGTTGTTGTTGTTGGCGTCGTTGGCGTTGTTATTGTTGTTGTTGTTTTTGTTGCTGTTGTTGTTGTTAGTGGTGGTGTTGTTGCTGATGTTGTTGGTGTTGTTGTTGTTGCTGCTGTTGCGATTATTATTGTTGATGATTCTTTTTTCGATATTTGTTCTGATCTTGATGGTGGTTCTGTTGTTTCTGCTGTTGTTATTGATATTGTTCTGGTTGTTTTAAGTTGCACTGATTATAAAGCTGAATTCAGTCACAAAGGGGAGAGAGAGGGAGAAGGGAGAGGGAGATGGGAGAGGGAGATGGGAGAGGGAGATGGGAGAGGGAGGTGGGAGATGGGAGATGGATGGGAGAGGGAGGTGGGAGAGGCAGGTGGGAGAGGGAGGTGGGAGAGGGAGGTGGGAGAGGGAGAGGGAGGGGGAAAAGGAGAGGGAGAGGGAGAGGGAGGTGGGAGAGGGAGGTGGGAGAGGGAGATGGGAGAGGGAGATGGGAGAGGGAGGTGGGAGATGGGAGATGGATGGGAGAGGGAGGTGGGAGAGGCAGGTGGGAGAGGGAGGTGGGAGAGGGAGGTGGGAGAGGGAGAGGGAGGGGGAAAAGGAGAGGGAGAGGGAGAGGGAGGTGGGAGAGGGAGGTGGGAGATGGGAGATGGATGGGAGAGGGAGGTGGGAGAGGCAGGTGGGAGAGGGAGGTGGGAGAGGGAGGTGGGAGAGGGAGATGGGAGAGAGAGATGGGAGAGAGAGATGGGAGAGGGAGGTGGGAGAGGGAGATGGGAGAGGGAGGTGGGAGAGGGAGGTGGGAGAGGGAGGTGGGAGAGGGAGATGGGAGCAGGAGGTGGGAGAGGCAGGTGGGAGAGGGAGGTGGGAGAGGGAGATGGGAGCAGGAGGTGGGAGAGGCAGGTGGGAGAGGGAGGTGGGAGAGGGAGGTGGGAGAGGGAGGTGGGAGAGGGAGGTGGGAGAGGGAGGTGGGAGCAGGAGGTGGGAGAGGGAGGTGGGAGAGGGAGGTGGGAGAGGGAGGTGGGATAGGGAGGTGGGAGAGGGAGGTGGGAGAGGGAGGTGGGAGAGGGAGGTGGGAGAGGGATGTGGGAGAGGGAGGTGGGAGAGGGAGATGGGAGAGGGAGATGGGAGAGAGAGATGGGAGAGGGAGATGGGAGAGGGAGGTGGGAGAAGGAGGTGGGAGAGGGAGGTGGGAGAGGGAGATGGGAGAGGGAGGTGGGAGAGGGAGGTGGGAGAGGGAGGTGGGAGAGGGAGATGGGAGAGGGAGGTGGGAGAGGGAGGTGGGAGAGGGAGGTGGGAGAGGGAGATGGGAGCAGGAGATGGGAGAGGGAGGTGGGAGAGGAGAAGAGAGGATTGGGAAAGGCAGGGCATGGGCAGGGTGTTGCACGCAGAGGTCAATGATCCAAAGAGAGCCACTGCCTCCCACTTACTCGCCGCCGCAGCTGGACTCCCGGTGCTTTGAGAGATGGTCGCCGGCACTGCTACAACCATGAAGATGAGCGCCAGACTGATCAGCCGGCGAGATGGTCTCAGCGCCATGCAGGTACTCGGATTTCTTGATTGCTTTGGCTCTCAATTAGTGCAAAAATTCAAAGCAAATTGAATGACTGAAAACGCAAAAGTTGCAGTATTAAACTGCCTCACTGTGCCGAATTTTGTCTGCCAGCTGCCGCCCCTCTGTTCCGGGCAGATCTTGATAAGCTGGATAAACACAGGTGCGAGTGTCCAAACAGGAGTTGCGGACGGGGGGAGGTGGCTTGGCACCAAGGCGTCTGCAGGAATAGCTTTCCAGTCAAGAATTAGCGCACAAATTGGTATGCAGTCGGATGTTTTGCGCGCCCCGTCCCCTCCCTGCTTCAGAAATCCGCGATTTGCTGCTAAATCGAACTTGTTTTCTTAGAATTTGGTAGACCGAAATAATTCGAATGAAACTGAAGCGAACGGATGTTGTTAACTAAACCGAATCGCATTTCAATTGGTACAAGATTTGATGCCAGTAAGCGTAAACTTTGATCTGGCGGTGCAGCGTGCCAGCGTGGTTAGTTAGTTAGTTAGTTAGTTAGTTAGTTAGTTAGTTAGTTAGTTAGTTAGTTAGTTAGTTAGTTAGTTAGTTAGTTAGTTAGTTAGTTAGTTAGTTAGTTAGTTAGTTAGTTAGTTAGTTAGTTAGTTAGTTAGTTAGTTAGTTAGTTAGTTAGTTAGTTAGTTAGTTAGTTAGTTAGTTAGTTAGTTAGTTAGTTAGTTAGTTAGTTAGTTAGTTAGTTAGTTAGTTAGTTAGTTAGTTAGTTAGTTAGTTAGTTAGTTAGTTAGTTAGTTAGCTAGTTAAGCCAAATCTATTTTGGTCAAGCAAGAAAATTCTCTCCATCGTCTCAGCCTCATCGATCGAGAGCTGCTTCCGTGAGGGGCAGGCCAAGGGTGAGCATGCAGTGAGCAGGAGAGACAGGCAGGCGGAGAAGAGCCAGGATGAGTAGGAGGGGTGGGCTTACTCAAGCAGCTGAGAAGCAGCAGGAGGCCTCAGTCGGGGACGCACAGGTTGTGTCTTTTGTTCATTGTTTCAATTGCCTCTCAGCAGGAGGTCCCTGACGCTTCGCTCTCGCTCGCTCTTGCCGCATCCCGGATTTCAAAAGCCGCGCCAGAATCCAGTGCTGTTTTGTCCTCATCATTTATTCAACAGTGAGCAGGCGGGGGTGAGTTGGAGTCGCCGGTCCTGCAGGTCTCTCTGCTTCCACTCGCTCATCTGCAAGTGTCGCTCGCGCTTCATTGTAATCTCTTTAACCACCGCCAGAGTCTGCAGCAGCTTCATCTATGTCTCCCCATTAATCCAGTCAGTCATCCTGCCGTCTCTCCCTCTCTCTCACGTGAGTCCTTGGGAAAAGCGTCACCTGAGTGGTTGGTCAGACAGTTTGTGACTCTTAATCTCCCTTCATTTGGGATTTTAGTCCTCATCGCCTGAACTTGCAACCAAGCTGATACATGAAAATGAAAATGAAAATGAAAATGAAAATAAAAATGAAATGAAAATGAAAATGAAAATGAAAGTGAAAATGAAAATGAAAATGAAAATGAAATGAAAATGAAAATGAAATGAAAAAGAAAATGAAAATGAAAATGAAAATGAAAATGAAATGAAAATGAAAATGAAAATAAAAATGAAATGAAAATGAAAATGAAAATGAAAGTGAAAATGAAAATGAAAATGAAAATGAAAATGAAAATGAAAATGAAAATAAAAATAAAAATGAAAATGAAATGAAAAAGAAAATGAAAATGAAAACGAGAAAGCCAGGTAATCCTCTTCAGCAGACACAAACTGCCAATCGTCACAGCTGGCTAAGAGTAGAAAAAAATGGTGAAAGCAAGTCAGGGTTCAGTGCTCGGATTGCTGCACTGAACTGAGTCTGTCTGCGGTTGAGTGAGCACGCGGTGATACCGCACAGGCTCAGAGCAGATGCACAGTCATGCAGAACCCATACTGGCATGTATATATACATAAATTGCGATACTCCGCACTCACAGCTCACCGCAGTCAGGATCTTCATCAACAGCGCTACATCATGTAATCCGCAAGCAGAGCCCCAGATTTCAGCTGCAAGTAAATCTGTGAAAGGTAAGCGATGTAAGGTTAAGTGGCTCGGATCCCCCTGTTCCCTCATCTCTCAAGCGCCTCTCTCAACTGCTCTCAATGGGGTCCAGCGGGGCACTGAGACGCCCTGAGTTTTTTATTGAGCACTCGAGATTTGCGGTCTCCCTGGCGACTTTTTTTATTTAAGAAAGTCAGCACTTGCTTGTCCTTCAGCTTGTTTGCAACCGATTTTATATCGAATTCCCTAGTTAACACCTGACTGCTTCCCTCGGAACTCATTGGGTTGTAGCTTGAGGCCGGCTCGTTTTTTATCTGTAAAGGTGAGTCAGAAACGATGGGGAGTGAAATTTATTGAATTATTTTCGGCCACTGAATGGGAGCCAAGTCTGAAATTAGGGACAATCAGCTCTTTGAGATCTGCGATAAGAATAACAATGATGGCGGGGTGCCGCTTCTTCTTTGATAGATAGATAGATAGATAGATAGATAGATAGATAGATAGATAGATAGATAGATAGATAGATAGATAGATAGATAGATAGATAGATAGATAGATAGATAGATAGATAGATAGATAGATAGATAGATAGATAGATAGATAGATAGATAGATAGAATATGACCTCCAACAGCAGCAGATCGCAAGCAGCAAAGTCAGTCAGTCCTCCAAAACTCAGAGCAGCAAGAATCAATTTCCCATATTCGGGAATACGAGCTACAGTAGCCGGGGTCTCTGGGGAGATTTCAAATCTGTCGCTTAGTTTTTCCCTTCAGATTTTTAGAGACCCATCGATTCGATCCCAGCGATCAGAGGCAATGATTGATCGCGGCCCTCCCTTCACACGGCCCCCCTACGGAGCAGAGACTCTGCAGTTATAATAGCTTCTCGTTTTTTATTCCGACAACTCAAACAGTTCGAGGGAGGCGGCACGAGCCCCCAGCTCGAAGGCCGCTGGTTTTTCAATTAACTTTCCCTGTCGGTTTAACTGTGTTTTTTCTTCCCAATTTTTGGCGTCTTTCTCCCTCTATGGGCGGTGGCGGCATCCCTACGCAAGCCGGGATCGGAGTCATGAATTCGAGTCACCGATCTTGTTTTGATGGGACTCCACTTTACGACATCTGATATCCCCTGAGACTGACAGAGGGGGACAATGGCTGTGCGCGCTGGTACCGGCCTCTGCAACAATTATTTTGTTCTAGCGTTTCTCTGCCTCGGGGAAATCAATTTTTGTTCTCCTATACTTGGGTGATAAATATCTTCCACCCTCTCGGCCACCCTCTCGGCCACCATCTCGGCCACCCTCTCGGCCACCCTCTCGGCCACCCTCTCGGCCACCCTCTCGGCCACCCTCTCGGCCACCCTCTCGGCCACCCTCTCGGCCACCCTCTCGGCCACCCTCTCTCATCTCCGTGTCATCTTCAATCAAATAATGTGTGTGTCTGTATTCTATATTCTGTATTCTGTATTCTATATTCTGTATTCTGTATTCTGTATTCTGTATTCTGTATTCTGTATTCTGTATTCTATATTCTGTATTCTGTATTCTGCATTCTGTATTCTGTATTCTGTATTCTGTATTCTGCATTCTGTATTCTGTATTCTGTATTCTGTATTCTGCATTCTGTATTCTGTATTCTGTATTCTGTATTCTGCATTCTGTATTCTGTATTCTGCATTCTGTATGCTGTATTCTGTATTCTGTATTCTGCATTCTGTATTCTGTATTCTGTATTCTGTATTCTGTATTCTGTATTCTGTATTCTGTATTCTGTATTCTGTATTCTGTATTCTGTATTCTGTATTCTGTATTCTGTATTCTGTATTCTGTATTCTGCATTCTGTATTCTGTATTCTGTATTCTGCATTCTGTATTCTGTATTCTGTATTCTGTATTCTGCATTCTGTATTCTGTATTCTGCATTCTGTATGCTGTATTCTGTATTCTGTATTCTGCATTCTGTATTCTGTATTCTGTATTCTGTATTCTGTATTCTGTATTCTGTATTCTGTATTCTGTATTCTGTATTCTGTATTCTGTATTCTGTATTCTGTATTCTGTATGCTCTCAAGCATACTCTCAATTATATTATCAAGCATAGAATTCGCCAAGTCGCTAACCTCCCTGCATTGTGATGGAATAAATAACATTTTCACCCTAAAGAAGTCAAACTACACAAAATATCGGCAGTCACGACTGCGTGCAACTTTTTACAAGACACTTGAAATTATTTTTTGATTGCTTTTCTTGTCACTTAATTTTTCACAGAGCTCATCTCAGCAGGCATTTTGACAATTGTCTTTGAGGTGAGAAAGAAGCAAAAGCACTCAAGTCTTTTTTTGCCCTTGAAGGCGCGCAGAGCACAGAGCTCAGAGTGCACTGGACTCCCTTGAGAAGCATGCGTGGACTTTAAAATTCAGATTTTTTATTTTCAAAAAACCTTAAGAAGAGACATGCGAAGCAGTCAATTGAGTAAAGAAGGTCAAGTCGAGCGGTTGTCCCTGACTGTTGGACAAAGCCAAACCGCTGGGAAGACAAAAGATGAATAAAGAAGGTCGCAATGAGACAGATTCTTCAAACATCAAGAGAAATAAAGGAATTATGAAACTGCAAATTTAGATTGAGGCGAGACAGGAAGTTTTTCAAGTTATGAAAATTTTTAGAACTAAAAAATTAACAATGTCTTACCTAGGTGCCTGCAGCATCCCGGCAATTCCCCACATGAGCATTGGCAGCTCAGAAATTCCCCACATGAGCCTTGGCAGCTCAGCAATTCCCCACATGAGCATTGGCAGCTCAGCAATTCCCCACATGAGCATTGGCAGCTCAGAAATTCCCCACATGAGCATTGGCAGCTCAGCAATTCCCCGCATGAGCATTGGCAGCTCAGAAATTCCCCGCATGAGCATTGGCAGCTCAGCAATTCCCCACATGAGCATTGGCAGCTCAGCAATTCCCCACATGAGCATTGGCAGCTCAGCAATTCCCCACATGAGCATTGGCAGCTCAGCAATTCCCCACATGAGCATTGGCAGCTCAGCAATTCCCCACATGAGCATTGGCAGCTCAGCAATTCCCCACATGAGCATTGGCAGCTCAGCAATTCCCCACATGAGCATTGGCAGCTCAGCAATTCCCCACATGAGCCTTGGCAGCTCAGCAATTCCCCACATGAGCATTGGCAGCTCAGCAATTCCCCACATGAGCATTGGCAGCTCAGCAATTCCCCACATGAGCCTTGGCAGCTCAGCAATTCCCCACATGGGCCTGATCAGTTCAAAAATTTCATTTTCAAACGAGTTTTTGATATTAAAAAATGGTTGTGAAAGAACTATACCTCCAATCCAGATGTTCAAGTTTTCCTGTCCAGCTTTCTAGCCTCAGGTGTCCATGGCAAATTTTCCAGCCAATAAGAATCGCCCCAGAGAGGCCGCCTACCTCACTACCCGCTTCTTCCCGCCGGTTGCTCCCGCCGGTCCCCCATGTCCCAAGCTGAAACAATTGCGCCAAAAATTCAGGCGGCCCATCATTTGAGTTGGGAATCTGCCGGGGTCCAATTGGAACAATCAGCAGGGAGGCTGAGGATGCGGGGAGGGCATCAGCCTCCTATAATAATTGTTGGATTGGCAGTTTCTCCTTCAACAAACGGTATTTCTTGATTTTGAAAACCCAAACTGAGCCTAAAATACAGAATCGCGATGGCTTTGCTGGAGCAGTTCCAGTATCACCAGCCTCATCACTATCAGCACCATCATCACCATCACCAGGCGAGCACCTGGCATGAGCTGCAGCAGCCGGTCGCAGCCTCCACGCCAGACAAATCAGCCTGTGGCTGGAACGGCGGCGGCTGGAGTCCCTACGGCCAGTGGGCGGGCTCCAGTGAGCTGGCCTGCTTGAGCTGCTGCAACACGCCCGGATCTGATGAGGCGCTGACAGCTCAGCATCAGCTGCAGCTACATCAGCATCAGTTGCAATTGCTGCACCAAGCAGATGACGAGCTCAGTGACCTTTCCTGCAGCGGCAAAATTGAGTCGGACAGAGCGGGATCGGGTGAGCACAGATAATGCACATGAGTATAGGATTGAAGCCAAGTCATTTTGAAGAACACTCGCCCCAGCGAGTCCGCAAGAGCCCTCCACAAAAACTCCAATATATCATCATCTGTGCAATCTATCTGGTCATCTCGTCATTAGCAAGCAAACCGCGAGAGACATTGTTATAGAAATCTAATTCCAGCAGCCCAATTCGAGGAAACAGGAAAAAGAGAAAGTTTCCCTAATTCTTTCTCGAAGCCTTAATTCAGATTGCTTTTAATTCTTCTTTTGCAACAATTGCATTATTCTGCGCGAATGGAGAGAGTTGCAGAGTCTGCAGTGGCGGTATAGGGGCCACTTCTGAGTCCGCTGAGCGTAATGATGATGATGAAGGGGGGATTCTGGAGTCCCGAGGATCCCACGCTGCGAGGCGCCAGCTGTGGCACTCATTTGGGGATTTCGGTTTTGGCATAAAAGGGAGATTCGAACAGTCTGAGAGAGTCCTCCGTGTGAGAGAGTTCGGGAGCCGTGCAGAACTGAAAAAATCTTCAAAAGAGAATCTGAGCATTTTCAAACATGGCCACACCTGAGCAGCAGCAACAACAGCAACAGGCTTCTCTGTTGCGCCTTCATCTGCTCGGCCTGTATCTGAGGAACACAGGTGCCTATTGAAAAGTGTTATACATATATCGCTGCCTTGAAATCTGCATGTACAGTTTAGTTAAACATAAAGCATTACATCATAGGTACTTTTTGTTATTCAGTGAAGTGGATCACTTATACGACCATGGCTATTTAGGGATCTAGATCCTGTCTCTATGGGCTTAGATCCAATATCTAGGGGTCTAGATCCTGTCTCTATGGGCTTAGATCCAATATCTAGGGGTCTAGATCCTGTCTCTATGGGCTTAGATCCAATATCTAGGGATCTAGAACCTGTCTCTATGGACTTAGATCCAATATCTAGAGGTCTAGATCCTGTCTCTATGGGCTTAGATCCAATATCTAGGGGTCTAGATCCTGTCTCTATGGGCTTAGATCCAATATCTAGGGGTTTAGATCCTGTCTCTATGGGCTTAGATCCGATATCTAGGGGTCTAGATCCTGTCTCTATGGGCTTAGATCCAATATCTAGGGATCTAGATCCTGTCTCTATGGGCTTAGATCCAATATCTAGGGGTCTAGATCCTGTCTCTATGGGCTTAGATCCAATATCTAGTGGTCTAGATCCTGTCTCTATGGGCTTAGATCCAATATCTAGGGGTCTAGATCCTGTCTCTATGGGCTTAGATCCAATATCTAGTGGTCTAGATCCTGTCTCTATGGGCTTAGATCCAATATCTAGGGATCTAGATCCTGTCTCTATGGGCTTAGATCCAATATCTAGGGGTCTAGATCCTGTCTCTATGGGCTTAGATCCAATATCTAGGGGTCTAGATCCTGTCTCTATGGGCTTAGATCCAATATCTAGGGGTCTAGATCCTGTCTCCATGGGCTTAGATCCAATATCTAGGGGTCTAGATCCTGTCTCTATGGGCTTAGATCCAATATCTAGGGGTCTAGATCCTGTCTCTATGGGCTTAGATCCAATATCTAGGGGTCTAGATCCTGTCTCCATGGGCTTAGATCCAATATCTAGGGGTCTAGATCCTGTCTCTATGGGCTTAGATCCAATATCTAGGGGTCTAGATCCTGTCTCTATGGGCTTAGATCCAATATCTAGGGGTCTAGACTCTAGATCCTGTCTCTATGGGCTTAGATCCAATATCTAGGGGTCTAGATCCTGTCTCTATGGGTTAAGATCCAATACCTATAGGAATAGATCCTGTTTCTAGAGCTTTAGATTAAACTGAATGTATCTAGGGATTCAGATCTCTAAATTTCCAGAGTTCAGAGATTCACACTCAGTAATCTAGAGATTCACACTCTGTAATCTAGAGATTCACACTCTGTAATCTAGAGATTCACACTCTGTAATCTAGAGATTCACACTCTGTAATCTAGAGATTCACACTCTGTAATCTAGAGATTCACACTCTGTAATCTAGAGATTCACGCTCAGTATCTAGGGATTCACACTCGATCTCCACAGACTATTTCCGACTCTAACTGCCTATTTATCTGATTCGGGCAATTCAGGGAAGATTATCCCATGCTCCCTTCACTCCTGCAGGCCACGGTGGCGTCAACCAGCTCGGCGGTGCCTTCGTGAACGGCCGTCCTCTGCCCGACGGCGTCCGCAGCCAGATTGTGCAGCTGGCGCAGCGGGGGGTCCGGCCCTGCGACATCAGCCGGCGCCTGCGGGTCAGCCACGGATGCGTGTCGAAAATTCTCGGCCGGTGAGAAGCTTTATTGGCTGCGCGGAAATTGGCGCGATAATGCACGCTGTGGCTACTTGTAGTAGGGGAAATGCGTCGGCTTGATTGTTTTTTGAGATCATTACAGGGGAAATTGTACAAAAAGCAGCAGGAAAAGCGGTTGTTAAAAGTTTAGATGAAACTGCAGTTGAGGTGCAGGCTGAGCTGTAGATTAATCTTGAAAAGTTAGGTAGTACTGAAAATAGAACTGTACGGACACTTGTGTACAGATAAGTGAGCAGAAGAATCAGTAGATAGATCAGTATGGATCAGTAGATAGATCAGTAGATAGATAAGTAGATAGATCAGTAGATAGATCGACAGATCGGCAGATAGATCGGTAAATAAATCGGTAGATAGATCAGTAGATATCTCAATAATAGATCGGTAAATCGATGAGTAGATAGATGAGTAGATAGATGAGTAGATAGATATGAGTAGATAGATGAGTAGATAGATGAGTAGATAGATATGAGTAAATAGATATGAGTAGATAGATGAGTAGATAGATGAGTAGATGATAGATCAGTAGATATCTCAATAATAGATCGGTAAATAGATGAGTAAATAGATGAGTAGATAGATGAGTAGATAGATGAGTAGATAGATGAGTAGATAGATGAGTAGATAGATGAGTAGATAGATATGAGTAGATAGATGAGTAGATAGATGAGTATAGATAGATGAGAAGATAGATGAGTAGATAGATGAGTAGATAGATGAGTAGATAGATGAGTAGATAGATCAGCAGGTTCACCGAACCAATTTCTATGAAACCACTCGCAGATTCTACGAAACCGGCAGCGTCCGCCCAGGGGTGATCGGCGGCTCCAAGCCGAAGGTGGCCACCCCGGCCGTGGTGGCGGCCATCTGCCGCTACAAGGCGGACAATCCGACCATGTTCGCCTGGGAAATCCGCGACCTCCTGCTGGCCGAGGGCGTCTGCGACCGCGGCTCGGCCCCCTCCGTGTCGTCCATCAACCGCATCGTGCGCAGTCGGGCGTCGATCGCCGTGGCGGCGGCCTCCGCTGCTGCGTCCGGCGGCGAAGAGTCTCCGGTGGACATTGTCGTCGCTGAGGATGAGCCCGCCGCAGTTAGGGGTGAGTCCGTCCGAACTCTGAGCAGGCGGAGGGCTTCCTCTAAGCTAGAAGCACGTCGTCTGACCTCACCTGGGGGGAGGGCCTGAGTAGCTCTTGATTATGACTAACGAGAGATTCCAGCCCAAAGACCCTGAGAAAGTCAAGGGCTGCTGTACACCTTGAGTGCTCATACACTCGTACATTAGTTAGTTAGTTTGGATTCCCCAATTCAAAATCGCAGGCTCCGACAAGGTCGCCACTGGCGGGCAGAGGTCCGACGCTTGCAGCGATGTGGGCGACTATTTTCAGGTGAGAATGAAAAATTTTCGGTTGTTTCGGCTACTGTAAGTAGCGTGGAAGCGAATTTAATGTACGAGCTATAATTATCGCTTGTTATTCTCAATTAATTCTTTCACCTGCGTCCCGAACTCGCAGTGGCTGGAGATGTCCAAGCGGTCTGGAAGGCAGCAGCAGCAGCAGCAGCAGCACTCAATCGAAATGCCGCCGACGGCTCAGCAGCCGAAAGACGTCACCTGCAATGGTGAGTGCTGGGGGTTCTGTATCCGAAGCACTGTGAAGGTTAGTCACGGTTTGAGCGAGAGTCAGACTCAGTAGTAGCAGCGGTCCACTGAAGGACTGGAGGGTGGCAGAAGCCCACTGAAATATTTTCTATAAAAAACTACGAGTGAAAATAAAAATAATTTAAAGCCGATATGTATCGAAAAAAATAAAACTCTGTCCTGCTGCCGCATTTCCAGGCCGCAGCGGCAAGAAGCAACAGGGCGCAATTTCCGACGGCAGCAGAGTTCCGGTCTCAGTTCGGCCGCTCGAGAGCTTCCACAGTTGCTATGCAGCCCAGCAGCCCCTGCCGCATCCGCAGCAGGAGCAGCAATTTCACCCGGAGCAGTTTGGAGTCGCTTTTTACGAGTCCAGCAGCCAACAAAAGCAGCTGGAAGCGGCCTGGCTGACTCACCAGCACTACTCTGCTCAGCATCCGGGAGTACTGGACTGTGAGTACGCTGGGCTGGGAGGACGAATTGTACTTTAGAAGTAGATTGAGATAGGATGGATGCTTAAGAAGTAGATTGAGATTGGGTGATTAAGTAGACTCAGATGGATTATTGAGAAGTAGACTGAGATGGATGCTTGAGAAGTAGACTGAGATGGATGCTTGAGAGGCAGATTGATATAGGATAGATGCTTGAGAGGCAGATTGATATAGGATAGATGCTTGAGAGGTAGATTGAGATAGGATGGATGCTTGAGAGGTAGATTGAGATAGGATGGATGCTTGAGAAGTAGACTGAGATGGATGCTTGAGAGGCAGATTGATATAGGATAGATGCTTGAGAGGTAGATTGAGATAGGATGGATGCTTGAGAAGTAGACTGAGATGGATGCTTGAGAGGCAGATTGATATAGGATAGATGCTTGAGAAGTAGACTGAGATAGATGCTTAAGATGGACCGAACTTTAGACCTGAGAAGTAGATAAGTAGATAAGCCAGAGATTCAGACCTTAAAAGTAGATAAGTAGATAAGCCAAAGATGCACGGACCTGAGAAGTAGATAAGCCAGAGATTCAGACCTTAAAAGTAGATAAGTAGATAAGCCAAAGATGCACAGACTTGAGAAGTAGATAAGCGAGAGATTCAGACCTGAGAAGTAGAATGTAGATAAGCCAGAGATTCAGGCCTGAGAGGTAGATAAGCGAGGGATTCAGACCTGAGAAGTAGACAATCCAAAGATTCAGACCTGAGAAGTAGATAAGCGAGAGATTCAGGCCTGAGAAGTAGATAAGCCAACAAAAAGCAGCTAAGAAACTCCAATCAAACCCCCCCCCCACAGTGCCGCTGCCACCCCAGACGCCAGCGTTCTGCATCAACAGCCTCAACCGGAGCTGAAGGAGTTGGTGGAATTCGCTCAAGGAAGCTGCGACTCTCCAGTTACCAGCTGTCAAAAACTTGTTTAACTGATTTAACAATACCAAACTCTGAAAGCTCATCATTCAGTCTAAATTGAGTGTTTAAATTAAAAGCACATTCTGTACTATTACATATTATAGCCCCACCGCACGTACTTTAACCGCTGTTAACAATAAACAAAAAGTTTAATGAACAGATTTTAAACTTATTATTCGACTTATTTACTTCAATTCTCGAGGGCCGTAGTACACATACTACTGCTTAATCAGTAGCATAAATAAGAACAATTGTAACAAGCATACAAACTTATGCATGTGGGAGTATGAGCTGTGAATGAAATTGTATAAATAATAATAATAATTTAGCCAATGTATTTAAAGGCAGTAATAAAGGACACACAGCTTGTATACGGCGAGTTTGTAAAAATAATAATCACTTAAAAAAACAGAAAAGAATTAGGCGTGCAAAAAGTTCGAGCAGGGACAATTGTTTTTTATCTGGACGGCTATTAAATTATAAGTTTCCCTACAAAATTACGTTAATTTTGCTTACTCGCTACTGAGAGTAACACAGTTCAGGCAGAAACAAGAGGAAAACAATTGGACGGGCGGTTGGTTGCACGTCGCGCACATGCCGCACAGATAGGAATGTCGAAACGTGTCAAACGTTATAATAACAAAAAGCACAAATAGAATTAGTGACAAAATTCAATTCAAAACCAAAGAATCTCGAGTGCTGGATTTTATAAAAAAACTGACACAAGATTACTGCCATATCCAAATATACTCTAGCTGCAAAATTTTCACCGATCGGTGAAGTTTCAGCGACAATAACCAATTGCTTCATATTTTTACGAGCATTACAATTATTTTTGATCAATATTAATTGCAATTATCGATTGATTAATTTTAAATAAAACTGTCGATTTATTAATCTAATTCACAATTATTGATAGATTATTTTAATTATAAATAAAATTATTAATTGATTCATATCGATTACTAATCTTAACTACAATTATAGATATATTAATCGTAATAGAAATTATCAATTTGTTAATCCTAATCACAATTATCGATTTCTTAACATTAATTATAATTATCGATTTCTTAACATTAATCACAATTATCGATTTCTTAACATTATTCACAATTATCGATTTCTTAACATTAATCACAATTATCGATTTCCTAATATTAATCGTAATTATCGATTTCGTAGTCCTAATTAAAATTATCGATTGACTAATCTGAATTAAAATTACCAATCAGCAATTGAGTTTTAACTTCATTTATCGATCGATAAATGTTTCCAGCAGGAGAAACAAAGGCCAGATTCACAGAACTTGCACTATTCACACAAAATACAGTTCAGCTCCCCCGACCCGAAAATCAAGCACAACAAACAGGCCATCGCTAAGGCAAACGCGCCAAATTCTCAGAAGCGCCGCTCTCCGCGCACAATCTGGCGCGCAGTCGGCGGCTGCCTGGCGCTCAACGCCGCCTGCTGTCGCGCCGTTGCCCGTTCGCCGCGCAGCCTCTCGGCCTCATCAGCCAGCAGGCGCTCGTAGGCCTCCTCGGCTTGCCGCTCCTCGCTCAGCTCGGCCTGCCGGCGCAGCCGCTCCGCCGCCTCCACGGCCGCGCGCTCCCGCCGCTGCTCGTCCAGCTCCGCCCGCCTGGCCGCTGCCGCCTCCGCCTCATCCGCCTCCGCCCGCGCCGTGGCCGCAGCCGCCTCCTCGACGTCGCGGAGCAGCTCCTCGCGCTCGCGGAGATTCTCCGCCTGGGCCTGCCTGGCCGCCTGCAGCTGCCGCTCCACTTGGCTCTCCCGCTCGGCCAGCACCTCCGATAGCAGGCGCGCCCGCGCCTCCGCCTCGCGCTGCCACTCGGCCTGGCGCCGGTCCCATTCTCGCGCGGCCTCGTCGGCGAACAGCGCATCGAGCTCGGCCTCCCTGGCGCGCTCCCGGCGCAGCTGCTCCTCCACCAGCTGGCGCGCCTCGACCGCCTCCTGGCGCTGCCGGTCGCGCCGCTCCGTGGCCGCCTGCCGCTCGTCGGCCTCGCGCTCTTCAAGCGCGGCCAGCAGCTTCAGATCCTCGCGCAGGTCGGCCTGCACCTGCTGCGACTTCCTGGCCAGGGCGGCCTTGTGCTGCCGGAGCAGCGCCCGGCCGTGCTCGGATTTCCGCCGCTGCTCCTCGGCCGCCCGGCGCCGGCTGTCCAGCGCGGCCACGCGGTCCAGCTCCTCCGCCAGCCGCCGCTCCTCGGCCGCCAGCCGCTCCTGTTCGGCCGCCCGGCGACGGATTGCCGCCATCTGGGCCTCGAGCTCGCGCCGGCGCTTCAGCTCGGCCTCGAGTCGGTCCGCCTCCTCGGTTCGGGCGCGCAGCTCCGCTTCCAGAGCCTGCCGGCGGCCCGCCTCCGCCCACGCGTCCGACTCGCGACGCTCGGCGGCGGTGGCCTCTTGGCGCTCCGCCACCTGGTCGGACCAGCCTTCCACCGCCTCCTCGCGGGCGAGCTCGGCGGCCACCTCCCTCAGCCGGGGATTGTTCTGCCTGAAGTGCTCGTACTGCAGCCGCTCGGCCTCCTCCGAGCGGACCTGCTCTCGGGCGCTGCGCAGCGAGTCAATTCGATCTCGCATGGTGTCCAGCCGCCCAGAGTTCTCCAGGCTGAGCGTCTCCACCTCCGCCTGCGGGGCCGCGGGTTCGACAACATTAGATGTTGACATTCTCAGATACTGACGTCCTCAGACACTGACACTCTGAGATACTGACACCCCCAGACAATGACACCCTCAGATACTGACATCCTCAGATACTGACATCATCAGACACTGACACCCTCAGATACTGACATTCTCAGATACTGACATCTTCAGATACTGACATCCTCAGATACTGACATCCTCAGATACTGACATCCTCAGATACTGACATCCTCAGACACTGACACCCTCAGATACTGACATCCTCAAATACTGACATCTTCAGATACTGACATCCTCAGATACTGACATCCTCAGATACTGACACTCAGATACTGACACCCTCAGATACTGACACCCTCAGATACTGACATCCTCAGATACTGACACTCCCAGAGACTTACACCCTGAGATACTGACATCCTCAGACACTGACACCCTCAGATACTGACACCCTCAGATACTGACACCCTCAGATACTGGCACTCCCAGATACTGACACCCTCAGATACTGACATCCTCAGACACTGACACCCTCAGATACTGACACCCTCAGATACTGGCACTCCCAGATACTGACACCCTCAGATACTGACACCCTCAGATACTGACACCCTCAGATACTGACACCCTCAGATACTGGCACTCCCAGATACTGACACCCCCAGATACTGGCATTCCCAGATACTGACACATTCAGATACTGACACCCTCAGACACTGACACCCTCAGATACTGACACCCTCAGATACTGACACCCTCAGATACTGACATCCTCAGATATTGACACCCTCAGATACTGGCACTCCCAGATACTTACACCCTGAGATACTGACATCCTCAGACACTGACACCCTCAGATACTGACATCCTCAGATACTGACATCCTCAGATACTGGCACTCCCAGATACTTACACCCTCAGATACTGACATCCTCAGATACCGACATCCTCAGATACCGACATCCTCAGACACTGACACTCCCAGTTACTGACACCCTCAGATACTGACATCCTCAGATACTGACACCCTCAGATACTGACACCCTCAGATACTGACATCCTCAGATACTGACACCCTCAGATACTGGCACTCCCAGATACTGACACCCTCAGATACTGGCACTCCCAGATACTGACACACTCAGATGCCAGAACCAGAACCAGAATTTGAACAGAGGAACATGATAGTAAAATGCTTTCACCAAATTCAAGCACGCGCAAGCCCCCAAGAGAAAGAAGAGAATCAAAGAGAATGCATTACAGGATCGGTCGGATGTCAAGAAAGGTCACAAAGAATATTCAATTAGAGAATGACCTATAAAAGATGTATGCTATTCAAGAGCGTCTATACATACAGAATCTAGATTGAAACCTGTTAGGTGCAACTGGAAGTAGGCCCAGTAAGAAGCGCCATCTCACCTGGAAGTATTTCCGTTCAGCCTCCAGCAGGCGAGCCAGCCGCAGGCGCCGCTGCTCCAGCTTGCGCTGCCTGGCCTCTTTGTCCTTGTCGGCCCGGAATGCGTTCATGCTGAATGGGGGAGGCGGTGAGCGGCGCTGCGAGTCTGCTGGCTGACTGATATCTGCCCTGTCTGCTGACTGATATCTGCCCTGTCTGCTGGCTGATATCTGCCCTGTCTGCTGGCTGATATCTGCCCTGTCTGCTGACTGATATCTGCCCTGTCTACTGACTGACATCTGCCCTGTCTACTGGCTGATATCTGCCATGTCTACTGGCTGATATCTGCCCTGTCTACTGGCTGATATCTGCCCTGTCTACTGGCTGATATCTGCCATGTCTACTGGCTGATATCTGCCCTGTCTGCTGACTGATATCTGCCCTGTCTACTGACTGACATCTGCCATGTCTACTGGCTGATATCTGCCATGTCTACTGGCTGATATCTGCCCTGTCTACTGGCTGATATCTGCCATGTCTACTGGCTGATATCTGCCATGTCTACTGGCTGATATCTGCCCTGTCTACTGGCTGATATCTGCCATGTCTACTGGCTGATATCTGCCATGTCTACTGGCTGATATCTGCCCTGTCTACTGACTGATATCTGCCCTGTCTACTGGCTGATATCTGCCCTGTCTACTGGCTGATATCTGCCATGTCTACTGACTGATATCTGCCCTGTCTACTGACTGATATCTGCCCTGTCTACTGACTGATATCTGCCATGTCTGCTGACTGATATCTGCCATGTCTACTGACTGATATCTGCCATGTCTGCTGACTGATATCTGCCCTGTCTACTGACTGATATCTGCCATGTCTACTGGCTGATATCTGCCCTGTCTGCTGACTGATATCTGCCCTGTCTACTGACTGACATCTGCCATGTCTACTGGCTGATATCTGCCATGTCTACTGGCTGATATCTGCCCTGTCTACTGGCTGATATCTGCCATGTCTACTGGCTGATATCTGCCCTGTCTACTGGCTGATATCTGCCCTGTCTACTGACTGATATCTGCCCTGTCTACTGGCTGATATCTGCCCTGTCTACTGGCTGATATCTGCCATGTCTGCTGACTGATATCTGCCCTGTCTACTGACTGATATCTGCCATGTCTACTGACTGATATCTGCCATGTCTGCTGACTGATATCTGCCATGTCTACTGACTGATATCTGCCATGTCTGCTGACTGATATCTGCCCTGTCTACTGACTGATATCTGCCATGTCTACTGACTGATATCTGCCATGTCTGCTGACTGATATCTGCCCTGTCTACTGACTGATATCTGCCATGTCTGCTGACTGATATCTGCCATGTCTGCTGACTGATATCTGCCCTGTCTACTGACTGATATCTGCCATGTCTACTGGCTGATATCTGCCATGTCTGCTGACTGATATCTGCCCTGTCTACTGGCTGACATCTGCCCTGTCTACTGGCTGATATCTGCCCTGTCTACTGGCTGATATCTGCCCTGTCTACTGGCTGATATCTGCCATGTCTACTGGCTGATATCTGCCCTGTCTGCTGACTGATATCTGCCCTGTCTACTGGCTGATATCTGCCCTGTCTACTGACTGATATCTGCCCTGTCTACTGACTGATATCTGCCATGTCTACTGGCTGATATCTGCCCTGTCTGCTGACTGATATCTGCCCTGTCTACTGACTGACATCTGCCCTGTCTACTAGCTGATATCTGCCATGTCTACTGGCTGATATCTGCCCTGTCTACTGGCTGATATCTGCCCTGTCTACTGGCTGATATCTGCCATGTCTACTGGCTGATATCTGCCCTGTCTACTGACTGACATCTGCCATGTCTACTGGCTGATATCTGCCATGTCTACTGGCTGATATCTGCCCTGTCTACTGGCTGATATCTGCCATGTCTACTGGCTGATATCTGCCCTGTCTACTGGCTGATATCTGCCCTGTCTACTGACTGATATCTGCCCTGTCTACTGGCTGATATCTGCCCTGTCTACTGGCTGATATCTGCCATGTCTACTGACTGATATCTGCCCTGTCTACTGGCTGATATCTGCCATGTCTGCTGACTGATATCTGCCATGTCTACTGACTGATATCTGCCATGTCTGCTGACTGATATCTGCCCTGTCTACTGACTGATATCTGCCATGTCTACTGACTGATATCTGCCATGTCTGCTGACTGATATCTGCCCTGTCTACTGACTGATATCTGCCATGTCTGCTGACTGATATCTGCCATGTCTGCTGACTGATATCTGCCCTGTCTACTGACTGATATCTGCCATGTCTACTGGCTGATATCTGCCATGTCTGCTGACTGATATCTGCCCTGTCTACTGGCTGATATCTGCCATGTCTGCTGACTGATATCTGCCATGTCTGCTGACTGATATCTGCCCTGTCTACTGACTGACATCTGCCCTGTCTACTGGCTGATATCTGCCATGTCTACTGGCTGATATCTGCCCTGTCTACTGGCTGATATCTGCCCTGTCTACTGGCTGATATCTGCCATGTCTACTGGCTGATATCTGCCCTGTCTGCTGACTGATATCTGCCCTGTCTACTGACTGACATCTGCCATGTCTACTGGCTGATATCTGCCATGTCTACTGGCTGATATCTGCCCTGTCTACTGGCTGATATCTGCCATGTCTACTGGCTGATATCTGCCCTGTCTACTGGCTGATATCTGCCCTGTCTACTGACTGATATCTGCCCTGTCTACTGGCTGATATCTGCCCTGTCTACTGGCTGATATCTGCCATGTCTGCTGACTGATATCTGCCCTGTCTACTGACTGATATCTGCCATGTCTACTGACTGATATCTGCCATGTCTGCTGACTGATATCTGCCATGTCTACTGACTGATATCTGCCATGTCTGCTGACTGATATCTGCCCTGTCTACTGACTGATATCTGCCATGTCTACTGACTGATATCTGCCATGTCTGCTGACTGATATCTGCCCTGTCTACTGACTGATATCTGCCATGTCTGCTGACTGATATCTGCCATGTCTGCTGACTGATATCTGCCCTGTCTACTGACTGATATCTGCCATGTCTACTGGCTGATATCTGCCATGTCTGCTGACTGATATCTGCCCTGTCTACTGGCTGACATCTGCCCTGTCTACTGGCTGATATCTGCCCTGTCTACTGGCTGATATCTGCCCTGTCTACTGGCTGATATCTGCCCTGTCTACTGGCTGATATCTGCTCTGTCTACTGGCTGATATCTGCTTTGTTTACTGACTGATATCTACCCTGTCTATTGATTGATAACTGCCCTATCTACTGGCTGATAACTGCCCTATCCACCTGTCACTATCTGCCCTGCCTATCAAGTGCAGCATCAAACTTATAAACAAAGAAATCCGAGCTGCTATTTGATAAATTCAGCATTGGGGCAAAAATAAGATGCATAGAGTCGGCTGTTGACACAGGAAGAGACAGAGCTGCAGACCGCGCTGCCGTACGCATATAGACACAGGGAAGTAAGTTTGGCAAATTATATAAATTTTGTGAGCAAATATTTGAACCTGTGCAGCTCTCCCAGACAAGGGGGGATTGAAATCTACTGGCAGCGTTGCGTACAGAGGCAAAGTGTAGGGCTTTAACTTTTATAACCAACGAGCGGTGGCGAGGTATTTATTTCTAATTGGAATAAATTGGGGAACGAGGGGGAATGGGCGGAAGAGGGACCGGAAGAGGAAGGGGCGGAAGAGGAAGGGGCGGAAGAGGAAGGGGCGGAAGAGGAAGGGGCGGAAGAGGGAGGAAGGGGCGGAAGAGGAAGGGGTGGAAGAGGGAGGGGCGGAAGAGGAAGGGGCGGAAGAAGAAGGGGCGGAAGAGGAAGGGGCGGAAGAGGGAGGAAGGGGCGGAAGAGGAAGGGGCGGAAGAGGAAGGGGCGGAAGAGGGAGGAAGGGCGGAAGAGGAAGGGGTGGAAGAGGGAGGGGCGGAAGAGGAAGGGGTGGAAGAGGGAAGGGCGGAAGAGGAGGGGGTGGAAGAGGGAGGAAGTGGCGGAAGAGGGAGGAAGGGGCGGAACAGGAAGGGGCGGAAGAGGAAGGGGCGGAAGAGGGAGGAAGGGCGGAAGAGGGAGGAAGTGGCGGAAGAGGGAGGAAGGGGCGGAACAGGAAGGGGCGGAAGAGGAAGGGGCGGAAGAGGGAGGAAGGGCGGAAGAGGAAGGGGTGGAAGAGGGAGGGGCGGAAGAGGAAGGGGTGGAAGAGGGAAGGGCGGAAGAGGAGGGGGTGGAAGAGGGAGGAAGGGGTGGAAGAGGGAAGAGGTGAAGGTCCAGAGCCAGAAATAACGGGTTAAGTATAGTGAAAAGGACACAGCTAGGAGGTATACATGTAGAAACCTATACAAATTAGTGCTAGGGGCAGCAGAGTCGGCCAAAAACTAAGAGAAATTAATATTATGAATTTTTAAACAACAGCTACAAGCCAACACTGACTGGATAACAATAAAAATAACAAAAAACCCAACTCCCGCCCTTGCATACAGCAGGGCCTAACTGAAAAAACCTGACTAGATGAGCCGGGCGGGGCCCAACCGCCTCAGCTGGAATTGCAATTGGCTGGGACCAGAGCTGGGATCGGCGCAAACAACTTATCCTCATACAGAGCAGTGGAAGCTACATGTACGCACACAGACATATATATATAATAAGTGGCCAACTTGATACACCAGTGAGGAGCAAAGGCCGATCGCACACACGCAGTTATCATGC
>NIVC01001166.1:204265-346848 GCA_002269645.1 Macrostomum lignano
TGTTGGCTAGATTAGCAATCCATTCTAACATCCACTTCATATGGATGTTGGCTAGATTAGCAATCCATTCTATTTCTGCATCTACTGTATTGTAGGCTAGAGTAGCAACCCACTGGCATTTAGGGCTAGATCAGCAATTCTGAGAATGCCCACTCTAAAAATCCAAATCACCGGTGGGGTCTGTTTACCTGTCCTGAAAAGCCCGATCGGAAGTCCACTGAGCCTGTTTGGTGGCTCGAACCTCATTGGCATGGAAATAGTTGACCGCCTGGCCCCAGGCCTGCCTATTTTGGTCCTCGGCGGCTCGACGCCTCGCCATAGCGTCCTCGTACACGGCTTTGGAAGTAGAATAGCGAACTTTTAGGTGCGGCAATGCCATGACATAAATATATGGTGGAAGGACAAATTTTGCAGTTAATACAACTAAAATTAGAATTTAGTAAGATTTTGACTAGAAGCTAGGAAGCAATTTTAAAGAAAAATAAAGCAAAAATACCAGACTCAGAAAGGTTACTCAGAAATGCGTGAGATTGGCATATTTTCCATTTGTACTTTTTGATAACACACAAATTAAGCTAACAATCAAATTATACTACCGGCTTGACAGATTAGTAGCAAATGAAGAGACGCGACGAATTATTGTTTAGCAGACTTCTTTTCTGCTTTTCCGGGTGATAAAGACTGAATTTCCCTGCTTTAAGGGCGATTCCAAAGTGGTATTTTTGAGGCGATTGTAGAGGGGTATTTTTGAGGCGATTGTAGAGGGGTATTTTTGAGGCGATTGTAGAGGGGTATTTTTAGGCCATTGTAGATGGGTACTTTTGAGGCGATTGTAGAGGGGTATTTTTTAGGCCATTGTAGACGGGTATTTTTGAGGCGATTGTAGATGGGTATTTTTGAGGCGATTGTAGACGGGTATTTTTGAGGCCATTGTAAAGGGGTATTTTTGAGGCGATTCTAGAGGGGTATCCTGGGACAATTATAGAGAAGAATTTTGAACAATTCTAGAGGATATTTTGGGACAACTTAAGAGGGGAAATTTGAACACCATTCAGAGGGATATTTCGGACGATTATAGAGTATTTTGAACCGATTTTGAGGGGTATTTTGGACCGGTTCTAGAGGGGTATTTTGCATCGATTCTAGAGGGGTATTTTGAACCGATTCTACAGGGGTATTTTGGACCGATATTAGAGGGGTATTTTGAACCGATTTTGAGGGGTATTTTGGACTGATTCTAGAGGGGTATTTTGGACTGATTCTAGAGGGGTATTTTGCACCAATTCAAGAGGGGTGTTTTGGACCGATTCTAGAGGGGTATTTTGGACTGATTCTAGAGGGGTATTTCGCACCGATTCTAGAGGGGCATTTCAGGGCGATTCTAAGAAAGATATTTCCAGCTGATCTTCTGGGCGATTTAAGGACAACTAACAGATCATCAACGCACTGACGCAATGCACAAACATCCACACAAACGCATATTTGGCTGGTCAACAAACAGTCCACTGTCAGTCGTTATCGACAAAGCTGTCTAGCATTTCCATAACGCTCGGCCCTCCCTCCGGCTTGACTGACTGCAACTCAACGCCGCCAGCAGAGCCGTCTGTTGCTGCAGCCCGCTGCGTCTCCTGCTGCGAGTCCACCTGACTGTCGGCGGTTAAAAACGCTTCATCTTCGTCAGCCTCAGCTTCATCCTCAGCTTCAGTGTCCTCGTTAGATTCTCCTTCATCAGCCGAGACGGACAGTCGAGCAATCTTAGCCGGCGGCGGCCTGTCATCCTCATCGTCATCTTCGGTGTCGCTTTGAGCTGCTGCTGCCTCTTCTTCAACGGGTTTCTCCTGGGGCAGCGGTGGCAGCGGCTGCGGATGAGGCCGAGATCCAGCCTCTGCCGTGGCTTCCTCATCAATCTCACCGTCGTCAGCTCCGACCGGCGGGCCGACCGTCTCCTCTGTCGCGCCGTCAGTCCAGAGCGGCGGACTCGCCCAGACGCTCAGGCGGTCGCGCAGGCCGTCCAGCGGCCGCCTGGCGGCAGCTCCGCCCAGGCGTCTCAAAGCCAGCGCCAGCAGCTCCACTGGCCAGGGACGGCAGGGCAGCGGGCATCGGCCAAGGGCGGATAGAAACTCGGCCACAGATTCGGCCAGGTCGGCTGTCGGAGCCGGACGGGCCCCGGACACCAGGCGGCCGGCAAGCGGACCGGCCAGCCGGCGCCACAGCAGGCGGGCCACGGCCGGCTCCGGGCGGAAGTCTTCAACTAAGCGGGCGAGGCAGCGCAGCGCCGCCGCTCCGCAGCTCCGACGCCGGTCAAGAACGTCAACGTCAACAAGCTGGACAAGTTCAACGTCCGGCCGGGCCAGAACGGCAGCGGCGGCGTCCGGCACGAGACGGCACTGAACGAGGCCGCGAAGTCCGCCGCCGGGCAGCAGGGCGAGGCCGGCCACGGAGCGGCCGCTGTCCAGCCAGGCGGCCAGAAGCTCATAGGCCGCCAGCCGCAGCGGCCCAGACATCGGCGCTTCCAAGCTGGCGTGCAACGCGCCAGCCAGTTGCGGACTGATGAGGCACGCGCCGAGGCCCAGCATCCCGGCTAGGCGGCTCAATAGTCGATTTGCTTCAACCTGAGCTGAGGGAAGTTCGGTTGCTAGGCAACGAGCCTCGCTAGTAGCGGCCGACGGCCTCATAGAAACCAGCCGTTCGGCCAGGTCGGCGGCGGCGCCAACGTCGGCAGCAACGGTCAGCTGGGCCGGACAGTCGAGCAGCGCCCGGACGGCAGCCAGCAGGCCGGCGGCGCGCCGGACGCAGGCTCGGACGCCGGCCGAATCGGCGAGAATCGGCGGCAGACCCGCCAGAAGGCCGGCAGCTGACGCCGAAGGGGGGACCGGCGATGCATGCTGCTGCTGGCCGGAGTCTTCGCCAACAAAGCCGCTACCGCCGGCGCAGTCCGCCATCCTCCGCAGGCAAGAGTCCAGAGCGTCAAGACACCTGGCGTGAAGCTCCGACCATCGGGTGGCTCGATCTTCGGCCGACAAGCTGCCGAGCTTTGGCAGCAGCGACCACAGCCTCTCGGCAGCCGCAGAGACGGCGGCGACTTCGGCAGCCCCGGCATCGTCAAGCCGCGGCTGAAGGTCCAACAGGCGGATCAGGGCGCCCTCGAGGCGGCCGCGAACGTGGCCGCACTGGGCGGGGAACCGCTGAATCGCGCACTCCATCGCCGGGGCCAGCCAGAGAATTTCGGCGAAATTAGTCGACGAGGATCGAATCCTGGCTGCCAGGTGGTCGACAAGGCGAGGCAGGGAGGCAGCGGAGGCGGCCAGATCCCGGGCCAGGCCAGGCTGGGCGGCCGCTCGGCACAGCAGGCGGGCAGCGGCTGCGCAGGCTTGCGGCACAGCAGAATTTTTATCAATATTATTACTAGCGCTACTAATAGTAGTAGCTTTGCTAATTTGGCGGCGATATTTCGCGCCAGGCGGAGCTAAAAGTTTAGCCAGCTGTTGGCAGAGCGCGGGACCATCGCGCGCCAGGCCGGCGTCGTCAAGTGCAACGACGCGTCTGTGCAAATCCTGCGCGGCGGCCGCCATGAATACAAGAGGGGGAGGGTCGTTGAACTGGGCTACTCCTTTTAACCCCTAGGTGGACGCTCATTGGCTGAAGCCTAGCTGCACCCCTCTAACTGAACTGGACTACTCCTAACCCCTAGGTGGACGCTCATTGGCTGAAGCCTAGCTGCACCCCTCTAACTGAACTGGACTACTCCTAACCCCTAGGTGGACGCTCATTGGCTGAAACCTACCTGCATCCCTTTAACTGAATAGGATTAAAACGCGATAGCATGAAATAAGAAAGTCACGTGACAATTTTCTTTTTTTGCTGATTAAAAATGGGAATCAAACTACGAGGTTTATACTTGAATTTTCATTAATAAATCAATTAGGCACGATAAAAATTTTTCAGTCCAGAGTTATCTATTTTATAATGAGAAGTACATGTAGTGTTGTAAGAACTATGCAAAAATTGATTTAAAGATAAAAGAACGAACCAATGAGACCATAAGTGCATAGAAAAATTAATTTAAATGTGCACTGCATACTACTCAGTGTATAAAGCCATTGGATAAAAAGCTCAAATTGAATTTAACTCGTCGAATCGAATGCTTTATATTTCATATAAAGCCATTCAACTGGTAATCTATTCGGCGAGTTATATTCAAAAAATGGAGAAAGCAATTGCAGTAAAAAACCAACTGAAACTTGACTTGATTCATATTAAAATTTTAGTAGTACTACAAAAGCTTCGCAATGTAGTTGTGAAAAGAAAACTGTTGCAGCAAAAGACCAGACTCTATGCAATAGCGTTAAGAATACTTATATACAGATCGAACAAAAAACTTTTTAAGAAAACTTTATTCTACAAAATAATTGAAATATAAATTTAGAAGAAAACATACCAAAATTTAGCAATCTACCAAATTCATTTAATAATCTACTAATCCAGTTAAACATTCTACCAGATTAGTTTTTAACAATCTACCAAAGCTAACTGTAACAATCTGGCAAAAATGCGTTTTAACAACCAATCTACCTGCCAATCAGTCTAACGAAACTCGCAAAGCCAGACTATGCTTACCTGAGCAAGAAACGCACGCGATCTGAGGATCAACTAAGGAGATAAGGAGATTAGCCCCTATAATCCTAGAATTTTTTAGATCAGCTTAGAAAAAATATTTGACTGACACATTGGACCAAAATCAAAGTCCAAAAAGCAGACAGGCAATTGACAAGAATGCAAACTATTATCTTAGTTTATTAAACCAATGAAACATGCTGCGTATATTGCATTCAAAGACTGACATAGGCAGATAGAGCTGCTACTAACCAGGTGTCTGACGGGAGAGATTATTATATTATTCATAATTCAACCAAATAAATCAAGCTAAAAAATACTAGAAAACTACTTATATAAAATGGATAAGTAGCTAGTTTGAATATTGTATGGGTAAGATTCAATAAATAAAATAATGACACAATTACCAATGAGAATTATACCCAATGAATATTTCAAAAAGGAAATAGAAGATTCTCAACGTGAGATAAAATATGATAATTAATGGTCAGTAGGACTGTTCAAGCAATACCAAGGTCAACTGCAAGGAGGTGAAGAAGGAGAAGTTCTGAAATAAAATTTTGAATTCTGACTAACTAGGTAATATTGACAGCAGTTAATGCTAGCTAGTTATAACAAACCAATGCTTCACCAAGTTTAACTAATACTTAAAACAGTAGGAAAAATCGTACTAGTACCCTGTGAGTAGGTATATAAAATGACGTCACCCAATGAGTAAAATTAGCTTAAAAATATTATAATATCTAGCTCGTATTAATAATGACGTCATCTGCAACACTTTTAAGTTATTAAAATCGCAAGATCAGGCTAATGAGGTGATATCACTGTACATAATGATGCAATCGCCATAAGATGACGTCATGATATATTTTGTGACGTCATCTAATAGCAGGGCGTTCACTAGGGCGTTCAATAGCAGATGACGCGGCTAGAATTCTGACATAATTGCTTTAGTCAACGTCATGATGACGTCATCCCAATAGGTGATAGTGACGTCATCGCACGGTGTGATGTCCTTTTAAATTGTGACGCAATCGCATTAGGTGACATCATTAAAATTTAGTGGCGAGGGTGGCACTAACATGCGGTATTGCTACTGTAAAACCACTCGACTCAAAAAAACGTTACAAGCTGAGCGTGCGATGACGTCATGGGCCGGCTGTCTTAAGCTTTCTTTGAAGTTTCAGCCGATGTTGTCGGCGCGTCCAAAGCGGCTGTCGGAGCCGACGTCGAAGCCGACGACGTCGACGCCGAAAAAGACACTGACGCGGGCACGTCCTCGTGGGCGCTCTCCTTGATTGACATCTTCTTGGTGCGCAGATCTGTCTGGGGCAGGTCGGCCGGGCTGGCGCTGATCTGGCCGCCGACTGATTTGAGAAACTGCGCCACCGGCAGGTGGTGAAATCGCTCGGCCTCCGCTAGAGGCGTGAAGCCCCAGCGATCCTTCGGGTTGATGCCGACCTCGCAGGTGTCAACTAGGAAGGTGACAACCTCCAGGTGGCCCTCGGCGGCAGCTACGTGCAGAGCGGTTCGACCGTCGTAGTCGGCCTGGTTCATATTGACCCCCTGGAGGAATACTCGCCTGCGGACGGGTGAGGGGGGTAAAAGTAATGAGAGCTGATGGATTCTGAGGCCTGCTTTTCAATGTGAAGATTCTGGATCAACTGAAGGACAAAAAGGGGGCCAGCGGCGGCGGCTCAGAAAGACTGAAAGGACCTCAGGAGGGTTTGATGGCGGCCCAGAAAGACTGAAAGGACCTCAGGAGGGCTTGATGGCGGCCCAGACGGAAAGGACCTCAGGAGGGCTTGATGGCGGCCCAGACGGACTGAAAGGACCTCAGGGGGGTTTGATGGCGGCCCAGAAAGACTGAAAGGACCTCAGGAGGGTTTGATGGCGGCCCAGAAAGACTGAAAGGACCTCAGGAGGGTTTGATGGCGGCCCAGAAAGACTGAAAGGACCTCAGGAGGGTTTGATGGCGGCCCAGAAAGACTGAAAGGACCTCAGGAGGGCTTGATGGCGGCCCAGAAAGACTGAAAGGACCTCAGGAGGGTTTGATGGCGGCCCAGAAAGACTGAAAGGACCTCAGGAGGGTTTGATGGCGGCCCAGAAAGACTGAAAGGACCTCAGGAGGGCTTGATGGCGGCCCAGAAAGACTGAAAGGACCTCAGGAGGGCTTGATGGCGGCCCAGAAAGACTGAAAGGACCTCAGGAGGGCTTGATGGCGGCCCAGAAAGACTGAAAGGACCTCAGGAGGGTTTGATGGCGGCCCAGAAAGACTGAAAGGACCTCAGGAGGGCTTGATGGCGGCCCAGAAAGACTGAAAGGACCTCAGGAGGGCTTGATGGCGGCCCAGAAAGACTGAAAGGACCTCAGGAGGGTTTGATGGCGGCCCAGAAAGACTGAAAGGACCTCAGGAGGGTTTGATGGCGGCCCAGAAAGACTGAAAGGACCTCAGGAGGGCTTGATGGCGGCCCAGAAAGACTGAAAGGACCTCAGGAGGGTTTGATGGCGGCCCAGAAAGACTGAAAGGACCTCAGGAGGGCTTGATGGCGGCCCAGACGGAAAGGACCGTACCTAAAGGACAACAAAAATACTTACCTAAGCGCCGTGATGTCATTGTTGGAGGCGGAGAACAGAATGGACACAACTTCGCTACTCTGAGTCTCCACGTGGGCCCGCCTCGGGTCCAGCTTATCCTGGGTGTAAATTAACGAATCGTAATTGTGAAAGTTGAACTTGGCTACCAGCTCCTTGCAGAACTGGATGCCCCGGCAGGAGTTGCCCTGCTTATCCAGCGGCGGAGACCAGAGCGCGATGCCCATGAGGTTGGGGATGACCAGTAGGATCACGCCGGACACGCCTGACTTGGCCGGCAGGCCGCACTTGAAAGCGAATTGGCCGCTGTAGTCGTACATGCCACAGCTGTGCATGAGGGACAGAGTGTCCCGGACGGCCTCCGGGACAGCACCGGCTCGCCAGTGAGCGGGCAGATGCCTCCATTAGCAAGAGTGCCGGCAATGACGGCGGCTGATTCGCAGTTGACCTCGACTGAGCAGAGCTGAAAGTAGAAGTCCAGAGTCTCCTTCAGATTGGTGCCTGGCGGGAAGCAGCCGTTCTCCTTCATGTAGTAGGCCAGGGCGAAGTTCCTGTCCGCGGTTTCGCGTTCCGATAGAAATGTGGGATTGTTGAAGCCCAGGTATTCGTTGCCGGCCATGCGCTTGTACTCCTGCGGCGGGGGGGGATAAATGATGGCTGATCTCTTGGATAAAGACTAGGCCAAGGAAATTTAGATGCAAACAGGAGAATCCAAACAGAAATACAAAGATGGATGGAACAGACATTAAAACACAAAACAAAGAATTCACATACGAGATATAAAGAATAGCGCACACGACTAGCCAAACAAAGACTACTCATATAGGCAGGAGTAGTGCACACGACTAGCCAAACAAAGACTACTCATATAGGCAGGAGTAGTGCACACGACTAACCAAACAAAGACTACTCATATAAGTAGAAGTAGTACACACAAGCCAAACAAAGACTACTCATATAAGTAGAAGTAGTACACACAAGCCAAACAAAGACTACTCATATAAGTAGAAGTAGTACACACAAGCCAAACAAAGACTACTCATATAAGTAGAAGTAGTACACACAAGCCAAACAAAGACTACTCATATAAGCAGAAGTAGTACACACAAGCCAAACAAAGACTACTCATAAAGGTAGAAGGATTAGTGTACACGTCAAGGCGGAAAAGCTAAACAAAGACTATTAAGTGAACAAAATCAAACAAAGACTTGGCTTAGTAAAGAATCAATAGTCTCATCGGCCTAACCTGCATAACATAATCGAATCTATCTGCCAGATGTTCCATCCGTCTAATCAAGCTGCAGATGATAATGGATCCGCTATTAACCATGGGATTATGCGGTCGCTTGTTGTCGTTCAGAGCGATAGAATTGAAGCTGATGCCGGACGGCTCGTAGCCAACCGACTTGTGCACCTCGTCGCAGCCGAGCTCGGTGAGCGCGATGGCGTAATTCAACGGCTTGCTAGTCGACTGCAGACAGAACGGCACATGATAGTCGCCGCAGTTGAACCGCTGGCCGTCAATGGTGCAGATGGACACGGCCAGTAGTTGGGATCGAAGCGGGCCAGCTGAGGGATGTAACTGGCCGGCGCGCCTTCCCGATTGTCGCGGCAGTTCTCAAAGATGGCTTTAATGTGGTGCGTGAACTCGTGGAACTCCGGTATGACAAAGTCGTTCTGCAGGATAGTCAGCAGCATGATCACATTGTCGCGTACCACCTCGGTGAAGGTCTTCTTGTCAAGGAAAAACGAGTTCTTGGCGTCGTCCTCAGATTTGATGCTGCGCTTCTGCAGATTCTGGATGTTGCGAATGCATTCCTTGAGCCTGGGGTCGGTCAGCTGGATCCCGGCGCCCTCGATGGTGCTCAGAATCCGACTGATCGACACACGATTTCGGTTGCGATCTTTCAGAATTTCAAATACAGTCTCGCACGCGTTGGCCGACTGGATTTCGCGCGATTTTCGCTCGTTCTCGTCGCGAAATTTGCGCACGTCCTCAGTTGAGAGGCTGGACGAACGGCGCAGCGGGGTCTGCATTGCCGCGACTACAGCTGCGGGAAGAATTGCCGATTGAAAACAAGGAACAGTCAGCTAGCCGAGACTGGGCGTTTGCTTTAGGAAAAGAAACACCGCAACAGGGCAAGGGCTTAGAAATTTTATACTTAGCCGGACACAGACTATTAGTCAGCGTGTCGGGGATGTTCAATAACAGCTGACACACAGGCACAGGCCTCTGTCTCTCTCTCTGGCGGCCCATGCGACATTTAACACTGGTGGAGAATCAAAGCGAAGGCAGATTCCAGCAACCCAAATTTCCTAAGCTAGTTGGTCTAGCTTCGCCCCTATCTTACTAGAGTATTGTGAATAGTCTGGCTGGCTTCTTCTGAAGTACTAAGTTCCCAGCTGCTTTGGTTGTTAAGTTATAAATACGAGCATTAGAACAAATGGCATATCTTACCCATAATTATTGACTATTTTTAGCTTTGTAATTAACAAACAGATGGACAGACAGGAGTCAGTTGTAGAGAAATCTTTTGCTGATTGATCGATTTGAGAACTGCCGCCTAGAAGTTTTTATAGAGACACACGCAGGATAGATAGGGGAAGGAACAGGAAGGAAAGAGAGGGAAAAGTAGGGGGGGGGAGCATACTTCAGGCCAGTGCGCGCCGACAGCCAATCAAATCATAAACGGAATCCTCGGGATTTACAGCGCCGCGAAGCCGCACACGCAGGCCGGCAGAAGACGGAAGGGCAGGCAGAGTGAAGAAGCTTTCAGCTTAGTAACAATTCTAACTTCAAGAGACTTTAAGGCTCAAATACTCTCTCTCTCTCTCTCTCTCTCTCTCTCTCTCTCTCTCTCTCTCTCTCTCTCTCCCTCTCCCTTAAGCTGCTCTGAGCACGGAATGTTAATGCGATGAGACGGAAATATGCATATTAGAGGCCGAAAACTAGAATATTGAATTGCTAAATCTAGTAGTAAGTAGGGATTCGAGTTAGTCAGGCTGCTGACAGGGGCGGAGGGGTGGCTGTGTGGGTGTGCACAGCAGTACAAAGCCGCTTTGATTCTGTACAGAACTAATCGCCTGTAGATCTGGCTGTGGCCCATCTATCTTTCTCACAGCAAAGGATAACAGTTGCATTCCTTTAATCTGTATAGCATGGAATACTAGGCCTTGGCAACTGGATTGACTGCGAAACTTTTCCCGGGAGAAAAGATCAAATATTTCACACTCCGTGCAGTTCTTTCACCTCGTAAAAATTGAATATTCGTAAATGGGCCTGGATAGGGTGTATGATGTTTTAGTCTCTTCATGCCTTGGCGTCATAGTGTCTTAGTGCCTTAGTGTCTTAGTGTCTTAGTGCCTTAGTATCTTAGTGCCTTAGTGCCTTAGTATCTTAGTGTCTTAGTGCCTTAGTATCTTAGTGCCTTAGTGTCTTAGTGCCTTAGTGCCTTAGTATCTTAGTATCTTAGTGTCTTAGTGCCTTAGTGCCTTAGTATCTTAGTGTCTTAGTGCCTTAGTGTCTTCTTAGTATCTTAGTGTCTTAGTGTCTTAGTTTCTTAGTGCCTTAGTGTCTTAGTGCCTTAGTGTCTTAGTATCTTAGTGTCTTAGTGCCTTAGTATCTTAGTGCCTTAGTATCTTAGTATCTTAGTGCCTTAGTATCTTAGTGTCTTAGTGCCTTAGTATCTTAGTGCCTTAGTATCTTAGTGTCTTAGTGTCTTAGTGCCTTAGTATCTTAGTGCCTTAGTCTTAGTGCCTTAGTATCTTAGTGCCTTAGTATCTTAGTGCCTTAGTATCTTAGTGTCTTAATATCTTAGTGCCTTAGTGTCTTAGTGCCTTAGTATCTTAGTGCCTTAGTATCTTAGTGTCTTAGTGTCTTAGTGCCTTAGTATCTTAGTGCCTTAGTCTTAGTGCCTTAGTATCTTAGTGTCTTAGTGTCTTAGTGCCTTAGTATCTTAGTGTCTTAGTATCTTAGTGCCTTAGTATCTTAGTGCCTTAGTATCTTAGTGTCTTAGTATCTTAGTGCCTTAGTATCTTAGTGTCTTAGTATCTTAGTGCCTTAGTATCTTAGTGCCTTAGTCTTAGTGCCTTAGTATCTTAGTGCCTTAGTATCTTAGTGCCTTAGTATCTTAGTGCCTTAGTATCTTAGTGCCTTAGTGCCTTAGTGACTTAGTGCCTTAGTATCTTAGTGCCTTAGTATCTTAGTGCCTTAGTGTCTTAGTGTCTTAGCGCCGAGACTTCCAATTCAACTTGAAAAACCATAACAAAAACCACAGCTACAGGCTTTCTAATGATGAAGAAATAGTGGTCTTCAATCCGGACACTCAGATCGAGAAGTCCATGTTTGCAGAAGCCCCCCTCGAGAAGGTCAAGGGATTAGACTAGGAGAGCGCAAACATCGGGACAGAAATCAAAGAAGGCTACCCAAAGAGGAATTCGGAAATCCAAATGCACACCACCAGATGCAGGGATTAGACTAAATCTATCAAGCAAATATTTGGACAATGTTAAAATGACAAAGGCTTCAGTGTGTCCGCCAGCCCCAGCGAAGGCAGCAAAGTCCCATATAGGAACACGTCCTTAAAATTGTTTATTTAACGCACAATACTTTTTACAGTTTCTTAAAAACAAAAGAACTTGCGGATTGCGGAGTATATAAAGTTCGAAATTAAAGGCAGTCACAAAGCAAATAAATAAAGTTTACTGCATAGAATTGGTTATACAATATATACCAACTTACATTACATTTGAACCAATGCAAAAATAGTCGATAGTCGATTCAGACATTCAGAAATACCAGATTAGATTAAATTTAAGCAATTGATTACTTACACTACTAATGGTAGTAGCAATGACGGAAAGAAAAGTTAATAAAAACAACGCTGCTTGGTGAATGAAGAAGTGAAGAAGTGAAACAATAGGAATAGCATCCTTTATCTCCCTAAACAATAATTTACACTGATATCAATTTTCTAAGTATTCCTGTTCAAACAGAATTAGTAAAGATAAGCAGACAGACAGACAGACAGACACAGGCAGACAGACAGACAGTTGCAGGTCACTTGCAGAACTTGTCAGACTTCTGCTTCTCCCGCCTGTCCAGCATGGTCTCGTGCAGGCTGCCGTCCTTCTTAGCCCGCTTCAGGTCGGCCTTGTCCCCCTTGGAAAGCCGCAGCTTGCCGTCCTGCCAGCTCTGAAATTTTTTAGCGTAATTAACCTCGGCCTGCGCAACACCTTGGCGCTCCTCGGGCGCCAGACGCAGCTTGGGATCCACGTCCAGATTGGCGTTGCAGCGCAGAGTGACGGTGTCGGAGTCGCCGGTGACTCGTTGGCTGCGGCAGGCCAGGCCGATTTCGTCGTGCAGGCCGAGAAAGCAGCCGTTGGCGCCCAGCAGGGCGGTGCGGCCGTCCTGGAACACCGGCTGCCACAGCTCCCGCGGCCCCATGGCGTCAGCCAAGCCAACAAGCCGGTCACCGTTTGAGTCCAGGCCGAGGAACTTGCCGTAGCCGGACTTCAAGCCCAGCCGGCCGTCTGGCAGCCGCATCGCCACCAGAATCTCCTCGGGCGAGGGGCCCTCGCCTGGCGGGTGGGCCGGACCGACTGCGAACCGGCCATTGTCCAGTGCTAGAGCGTACGAGTGCGGCTCCAGCTCGATAGCCAGGCTGCCCGTGGCCTCCTCAATGGTCGAGACCGCCCACCAGCCGCCATGGCTGGCCGTGTCCGCGGCGTCCTTGGCGCCGCCGCCCTCCGACTCGTCATGTCGCCGTTTTCGCTTGTGCTTCTTCTGCTTTTTTTGCTTGTCCGAGGAGCTGCCGCTGGCCGACAGTTTGTCCGATTTTAGGCGCAATCGGCCGGGCTTCACCTGAGCGTAGGCGCTACCGCTGCCGCCGGCGCTCATGACTTACACTTCTGCGCTGCTTCTGGAGAGAAAGGTGAAAACATGCTATTAGCTGCCTTAAGAAGATGTAAAGGCAACAGCCAAGCCATCTAGTCCATCTCTTGGATGGGCCGTATCTACATGCACTTCCACACGTACCAATTCCGGTCTCTAACACGTGTAAAACCAATACAGTACGAATATTATCCTACTGTATCGCATTTGGGAGTTCAAAAAACACGCGGTAGTTTTTCCCTATTACACTTGAAAACCATAAAGCCAGAGAGAGAGAGAGAGAGAGAGAGAGCCTCGAATTCGCCTAACAAAACGAGAGCAGACATGCACTAGAGAATTTAGGCCTGAGCGAATAGCAAGCAGCAGTGATGGCAGGTAACGTTTGACTATAAAGCTTTGTTAATGCATTTTGCCTATTGTCTACTAGAACAATAGAGAATCCAATTGAATAGATCTTCAAGTACCCAGCATATGGAGTAGGTTTGCTTTCGCATTCAGACGAGTGGCTCAAACATACCCTCTGCAATCTATTTGACCTCGATGGAGCGATACGAGCAACTCTTAAGATCTACCCGACTCTTTCCCGCAAATAGGCAATGCTTGACGCTATCTACAAGTAAAATGAAATTATCCGGGTTAGCAAAATACAAATAAAGAATGAAAAGCAGAATTACAGTGTGCTTGGTTCCTTCAAACGCAAACGCTAGCTGAGAGCTCCTATCGCAAAGTCAACAGCTCCATATTGTTCACTCCGATGGCTTGGATTGGCTTTCACAGCGGCCAATAGAACCCCGGCGCCGCTTCTGATGCGCGGCTCCCCCTGGCACGCAGATCGAAATAAATTATCAAAGAGAGAGAGCACCAAGTCCCGGCTCCTCATCCGGTTTTTCCAGCTCCCCTTCGGCAATAGGATTTTTCTTTTTTCTCGACTTCCTTTGCGTGTCTAAAGCTTAGCTGCTAAAGAAGCGATTGAAACAGACGTAGAGAGCCTGAAAAAAGTCTGACAAATCTAAATAACAGGATAGTGAGCAGGCAGAGATCGAAAGGGAAATCCGGAGACGGAAAGAGAAAGGCAGAGAAAAATAGCACAAGACTAATATTTAAAAAGGCTCCGCCTCGCAACAGCTGGACAGAAACGGAGGGGCCGTTTGGGAAATGAAGGCAGAGCAGGACGAAAAGAAACAGAAGCAGCAGGAATTTCCGTGTGACCCACCAGCTGTCACAATTGCTAGCAGACAACAGCGCTATCATATGGACGAATTAAGTAAGTTGCCCCCCCCCCTTTTTAAGCAAAGGAGCTTAATCCATTTGTGGCAGAGCAGTCAAATTTAAACCAAATTTATTCAATGAATATTGTCCCACATCAAGAACTGCCTAGTCTTGAATGAAATTTTATTGTGTTTTTTTCATTCCATTATTCGCATTTTCCTACTCCACATGGCAAATCGAAGATTGCCAGAAGCCGCGCCAGTCTGGCGCGAGAATTTCAAGCTCGTCAATTACATTGACTTTTGTCTCTATTGTTCTCAACGAATCGGGCAAAAATAGCTAGCATGTCTTTGTCTCCAATCATATCCAATAGAAAATAATTTGAAGATTGCAACGCATTCCTTTTGTCTGCATTTTTGGCTACGCGTTGCACTTTTGCGAGGCAAAAAAAGCTTCAAGCAAACCAAACCGGAGCGTTTGCTATCTGCTGCACAAAGCATTCACCATCTCACTCGGCATTGGTGGTTTCTTATAAATTCAAATGTTATAGTAAATACATCTAAACGTCACCTTCTTGAAAGAAATTTTTAACATTCAATTCAATACTTCATCGTTCAATTTAGATCGACTTCTGCCGCTGCAAAATGTGGTCAGACGAAACGGCGATCTGGGTGTCAGCGGAGGAAGCGGTGGGGCCGGTGGTGGCGCCAGCAGCGGAAGCGTCGGTCGTCAATTTCAAAGCAGGCCGGATTTCTATCCAAATCCGTGGGTGCGCAGAAGCGAGCGCGACTTCGCTAGCGGCTATCGTTCGCCAGGACCAACGAAAAGAAATATTAGTCGCTGCTTCACTGAGCCGCCACAGCCAGGGGACTCGTCGGAATTTATGGAAATGTCGACTGAGCTCAATCAGCTACAAACAACATCAGTGCCTTCGAGAGATTCGCAGTGTCTACTAGGCAAAGAGGAACAACAACAGCTGGAGCTCCAACAGCAACCGCAGCAGAAACAAGCTGTTGCAAATGGGGAGTTGCTGCTACAGATAATCAAGAGAAACTTTATAAACTACTGCCAGACTACCTCCCTGCGAGGCGTGCCAAAGATTGTGAAAACTAACGAGAGACTGCTAAAGTATATTTGGATTATCTTCACATTCGCCTTTTTCTTCGGCTGTTTTACATGCCTAGCCCTAATTATCAACCAGTACCTGGCATATGACGTCATCCATCAGCCGAAAACGATACGCAACTTTCCTGTGCAGTTTCCATCATTCACGGTGTGCAACACGCGGCCCCTATCGCAAGATGGCATCCATTTCATACACAGTCACAGTATGATGCTGCCCAAACAGTACACGTCAAATGTGTTTAGAGCGATTAGAAACACGCAAGCCAACATGAAAATGAATGACGCATCGAGTGAGTTCAACGAGACTATCAAGGATGCTCTCAGCACCATATTCGACACCAAAGGATACTACGAGAATGTTCCGGCAGGAATAAACACGACACAATTCGGCCACACTTTAGACCAAACAATTCTTATTTGCGAGAGCACAATTCTAATCAAGGACTTTAAAAGATCCAAATTCTGTGAGACCATTGGCACCTGGACGCGAACTTACGATAACAAATTTCTTAACTGCTACACGTTCACAGCGGGCGCCAACTACACCAACCGCATACTAACCGTGCGAATAATGGCTTACACAAACGAGAGGAATTTAACCTACTGTCCCGATTGCAGTGAATTTCCCGCCACGCAGGTGTCCGGGCTACGGGTACAGCTGCATAACGCAGGCAACTATCCGGAGGTGCAGGAGGAGGGTTTAAACATCAAGCCGGGCAGCTTGACTGAGATTAGATTCGACACCAAGGAGTGGATGATGAAGGAGCCGCCGCACGGCCGTTGCTCAAAGGCTGTGCCGCCTTCTATGCTGTTTAGTCACAGCAACTTCACTTACAGCTACGAAGCTTGCAAGAAGAAGGTAAGTAAATTGTTTGCTTTGGGCAGCAGTCGCAAAATCAGAGGTTCGGTGGAATATAAAACTAGCCGCCATAGGATAAAAAGAAAACGCCGCAGCCGCAGTTGACTCAGACATGCAGAAAATCAGAGAAAAACCGAGTCCCGAGGCGGATTCGATAAAAAAATTTGTCGCGCTGCAGCCTGCAGATTGTACGCTCGAGCTATCTTGTGCTCCGAGTCCGTCAGCTAGAGAGAGTAGGAGCAGGAAAATTCAAACGAGGTTGTGGACTCGCCAGAGTAGCATGAAGAGTTGCGGTTACAAATTTTGTTAAACCATATGGCTGCAGTTTCCAAAGCCGCAGGGAAGGGTGTCCGCTTATATTAGGCTTGGTAGCGGGCTCCAAGGACACTTGCAAATTAAGTGAGGGTACCCGTGCCCACCTTCTTGAACAGGCGCGGCTCTGCACCGAAAGAAGTCCAGCAGCATAGGATAAGAGGATAGGAGAGTAGAGAGCGGGAGAGAGTGAGAGAAAAGAAAGGAAGGAGCCCCCTATATGAGAAGCCGTCAAGACAGCCAGCCAAAAAGAGGAATGGGAAGAAAATCTAGTAGATCCCTTAGACTTACGCAGGGGCAAAAGCCATGATAAGGGGATCGAGAGCAAAGCTAAGCCGAACGAAAAAAACGACGCACAAGACGAAAAAATTGCAGGAAACCAGGGACTGAGATTAGGGTTCTCCTGGGGAATTTCGGGCGTCAAATGCCCGAGGCTTTGTTCCTCTTTACTGCGCCATCTCCTATCTCGCACTTCTCCCTCTCAATTGACAGGTTCTGCACGAGCAAATCATGCGGAAATGCGACTGCCTGGACAGCACCATCCCGCTGCCAGATAGCATGTTGGACACCGGCCTGCACTACTGCGGTATGATTCCACCGCGCCAGTTTTCACTATACACGAATAGCAGTGTCATCGCCGCTCAGGATACGCCGTCTGCAAGACAGACTTTAGCAAGATATTACAACATCAGTGCGGACAGAGTCCAGCTGCCTAGCTTTATTAACAATGCCGAATTTAAAGACTTTCTCCGACGCGTCACATGTAATATGGAGATCTTCAAGGTGGCGGGCAATGTGACGGACAAAGAATGCTTCACGCCTTGCACATATTATACCTATGGCACAACCATAAGCACCACCAACTGGCCAACAAAAGCCTATCTATACGAAATCCTACGCGACTTTGAGCAGATGATGCTGCGAATCGACAGCCTGTACAGAAAGGGAATAATGGCTAGGAATTCATCGTATCTGGACCCGGTGCACAGGCGGCTCAAGCAGATCTACGATCCCGTGTACACAGCCGTCAAAGACAATCCGCAGAAAGCGGAGCAGATGCTGGGCGACATCGATTACATACAAAAGAATTTCATCGAGATATTGATTAATCGAGGCAAATCCAACTTTGAAATCGAACGAATCGAAGAGAAGGCTGTGATCTCAATGACATCGCTGCTCAGTCAGATCGGTGGTCTGTTATCGATCTGGGTCGGACTGACATTTGTGTGCATAGTGGAGATTGTGGACATGCTGTACAACATTGTAACCATGTACAATCAGCAGAGAAGACTGGGCATAGTCAGTTAGCACTCCGGTGAGAAAGGCAGTTTTACAAGCACCTAGTACTTCGTGTATATATTCTATATATAGGTCGATCTAATTAATTATTGATGCGCGCCGCCCTGCTCGCCCTACTTACAAAGAGGCGCCTTGCAATTACAAACAATAAAAATTTTACTATTTAGAAAGGATGCAAGCGGAAAATGTAAACCAGCAATAAATTTCTTCTTGAGTTTCAGCTCCATCGAAAGCTACTGTTCAATGCAGCTTAGCAGGCGAAGTTAAGAAGACCACTTTTTTCTCACTAAATAATTTGCCAGTTTTTCTTTTGTCAAATCCTCTGGTGAATTATAAATAGTTAACTAGGTGCTGTAAACTGTAGTCCTGCGAGACAATAGGTTAAACGTAAACAATGAGCACGAGCATTGTCGCAAATGTAGATATACATCTTTGACTGTTAGCGCTGAATAAAAATTGTAACAAATAATACCTGCTTATTTTTATATATACGAGTACACTTGCATGTTTACAGTAGCATCACACACTTGCTTTTCTGCAGATTTCGATTTTAGCGCACTATAAGCCTGTATTTCTTTCTACATATATATAGCCTACACCTGCGATAACCGGATAAGCGTTGCGTTTTTTGTGATCATATATCAATTGAAACTGGATACAGGGAATTCCCTTAAAAATATACAGCTGTACCAGCAATGGCAACTGACGCGTGGCAATGATTTTGACTGCGAGCATAAACAGACACCGCTGCATCACTGTTCTTAATAAGAGAGATCAATCGCTACACTGAATTGCAATGGCTTTTTTATTCGTAAAAATACGGTTTAGTCCCTGATTTTCATATATTTAGGATTTCTCCTGAATTTGCTATCTTTTTTTCCCTCAGTCAGCCGGCGTGGCCATCGGAGGATACGCTGCATTGCTTTTGTCGACACTAGCTATAAAGCCGTTCTGGAACCTTATAGGGTATTAGTTCTCTGGATGCCAGTTCTGCTAAGCCCTAACAGTCTTTGTCTGGGTGCTAGTTCTTTTGGTAATCACTATCAGTTTTTGTCTGAGCGCCAGTTCTTTTAGTAATCACTATCAGCTTTTGTCTGGGCGCCAGTTCTTTTAGTAATCACTATCAGCTTTTGTCTGAGCGCCAGTTCTTATGGTAATCACTTATCAGCTTTTGTCTGAGCGCCAGTTCTTATGGTAATCACTATCAGCTTTTGTCTGAGCGCCAGTTCTTATGGTAATCACTATCAGCTTTTGTCTGAGCGCCAGTTCTTATGGTAATCACTATCAGCTTTTGTCTGAGCGCCAGTTCTTTTGGTAATCACTATCAGCTTTTGTCTGAGTGCCAGTTTTTTCGGTAATCACAATCAGCTTTTGTCTAAGCGCCAGTTCTTTTGGTAATCACTATCAGCTTTTGTCTGAGTGCCAGTTCCTATGGTAATCACTATCAGCTTTTGTCTCAGCGTTAGTTCTTATGGTAATCACTATCAGTTTTTGTCTGAGCGCCAGTTCTTATGGTAATCACTATCAGCTTTTGTCTGAGCGCCAGTTCTTATGGTAATCACTATCAGCTTTTGTCTGAGCGCCAGTTCTTATGGTAATCACTATCAGCTTTTGTCTGAGCGCCAGTTCTTATAGTAATCACTATCAGCTTTTGTCTGAGCGCCAGTTCTTATGGTAATCACTATCAGCTTTTGTCTGAGCGCCAGTTCTTTTGGTAATCACTATCAGCTTTTGTCTGAGCGCCAGTTCTTTTGGTAATCACTATCAGCTTTTGTCTGGGCGCCAGTTCTTTCGTCAATAAACATCAGCCTTTGTCTGGGCGCAAGTTCTTTCGTCAATAAACATCAGTCTTTGTCTGGGCGCAAGTTCTTTCGCTAATAAACATCAGTTTTTGTCTGGGCGTCAGTTCTTTTGATAATCACTATCAGCCTTTGTCTGGGCGCCAGTTCTTTCGTCAATAAACATCAGCCTTTGTCTGGGCGCAAGTTCTTTCGTCAATAAACATCAGTCTTTGTCTGGGCGCAAGTTCTTTCGCTAATAAACATCAGTTTTTGTCTGGGCGTCAGTTCTTTTGGTAATCAATATCAGTTTTTTTGTCTGGGCGTCAGTTCTTTTGGTAATCAATATCAGTTTTTTTTGTCTGGGCGTCAGTTCTTTTGGTAATCAATATCAGTTTTTTGTCTGGGCGTCAGTTCTTTTGGTAATCAATATCAGTTTTTTGTCTGGGCGTCAGTTCTTTTGGTAATCAATATCAGTTTTTTTGTCTGGGCACCAGTTCAACCGTTAGTCAATATCAGTCTTTGTTTAGGTGCAAGTTATTTTGTCAATCAAAATCAGTCTTTGTCTGCGTTCCTGCTACTGGTAAATATTAGTCCTCAACAACAATAGACGCAAAGCCCTTTTTAGAGGCCAGAGAATTAAATTCCGACATGTTTAATGCACTTATGTTTTCACCAAAAGCAAAACAAGCCCAAAAACAACAAAGAAATAATCCAAATTAGGATGACCTTCCAAAGCCCCACAGGAGCACCACGGAAAGCTAATTGAAAGCATGAAAATTAGCTAAAAGAAAACAGCACAACTCGGTGGCAACAGACGGCCAAATAAGTGAAGAATACTTATCCCTACTGGATTAGCCAGCCGGCAAGACAGGGAATGTAATAGGCGGCAGGGTAAGAGAAGTGGCGCCTAACGCTGGGTGCATAAATCAGAACTGAATCTGCGGTCCTATTTTTCGACTCCCCATCTTTGCCAGCGATCCCCGTCCCATCCGGCCTTGAATAATGACAGCAGTTGGTATCCTGCGCCCAAGCCGAGAGGCATCCCGGGATTTTGATCTGATAAAATGAGCCTCAAATTTGCCAGCCACGCATACGAGTAAAGGAGGAAAATACTTATATTTTCGAACTTGATAAAAAAAACAAGCAACGCGCTGGAGTAAGAAAAGTTCGATAGTACGAGCTAAATTAATGGCAAAATTTGACTACATATTTTCTGAATAAAATTCATATCAAGAAGTCAACCGAGTTATGCTATTCTGCAACTATAGACCTCGGTTGCAGTTTAAAACCGCATTAAATTCTACAACCATAGTTTCCATTTGCACTTCCAAAGTGTGCCATTCTTCAACCATAGACCTCTGCTGCACTTCCAAAGTGTGCCATTCTTCAACCATAGATCTCGGTTGCACTTCCAAAGTGTGCCATTCCGCAAACATAGTCTTCGGTTGCACTTCCAAAGTGTGCCATTCCGCAAACATAGTCTTCGGTTGCACTTCCAAAGTGTGCCATTCCGCAAACATAGTCTTCGGTTGCACTTCCAAAGTGTGCCATTCCGCAAACATAGTCTTCGGTTGCACTTCTAAAATGTGCCATTCTTCAACCGTAGACCTCGGTTGCAGTTTCAAACCGTATCAAATTATACAACCATAGTTTCCATTTGCAGATCCGAATTGTTTCAAATGCTACCTTAACATAGTCCATGGTATGGTAGCATAGCCCCTGAGTACCATAATAGTTCCCAGTTGCAGATGCAATGGTGAGTCTGCCATAACCAAGAGCGAGTTTGCAACCAACGCTAGCCAAGGTGAGGATTTTGCATGCAGAATTTTTCCAATTCCCATCAAGTGTAGCAATTGTCTGCACTCTTCATATCTAAAAAATACATATTGCACACTTTACAAGGCCAGAACCTGACTGTAAGCACACCAGGGATCAGGGAGAAAAGTTGACACGAAAGAAATCGCGCGCTAGGCTAAATGCGCGACGCGAGATACTGCAAGGTGGGGCAGCAAGTGTGTAGTAACCGACGCAAATGGAAGACAAATGCAAGTGGAAATGACAGGCGAAATCCCCCTTTTCTTGCTTCTTTCGCGATAATAGCAGCCTGCTAAGAACACTTTTTATAACAGAATGCGCTCCGTTCCATCAGGAAGAGAAGCACTAAGGAGGCACTATCCTGCAGTGATAATGTCGCGCTGAACACATCCGGATCTCACAACAGACTGTCACAGACTGTCATTCAAAATTGCTAATATACCCATTCTAGATGGACATTACTATCGCACTGAGATTATCTAAGTTTAAAAAGCCATCGTTTCAAACATAAAAGAGTTGCCATGTAGAACATAAAAGAGCCACCATGTCAAACATAAAATTTACACAATTTCAAACGTAAAAGTAAGCGAATTTTAAAGGAGCCACTATAATGCTAAGGAAATTGTCGCACTAGCTACTTATTGTCTGGTGGATGCTTGCTATTTGGGGATGCTATCTATGTAGGGGATGCTTGCTATCTGGGGGATGCTTGCTATCTGGGGGATGCTTGCTATCTGGGGGATGCTTGCTATCTAGGGGATGCTTGCTATCTGGGGATGCTTGCTATCTGGGGGATGCTTGCTATCCGGGGGTTGCTTGCAATCTGGAGGATGCTTGCTATCTGGGGGATGCTTGCTATCTGAGGGATGCTTGCTATCTGGGGGATGCTTGCTATCTGGGGGATGCTTGCTATCTGAGGGATGCTTGCTATCTGGGGGATGCTTGCTATCTGGGGGATGCTTGCTATCTGGGGGATGCTTGCTATCTGGGGGATGCTTGCTATCTGGGGGATGCTTGCTATCTGGGGGATGGTTGCTATCTAGGGGATGCTTGCTATCTGGGGGATGGTTGCTATCTAGGGGATGCTTGCTATCTGGGGGATGCTTGCTATCTGGGGGATGCTTGCTATCCGGGGGTTGCTTGCAATCTGGGGGATGCTTGCTATCTGGGGGATGCTTGCTATCTGGGGGATGCTTGCTATCTGAGGGATGCTTGCTATCTGGGGGATGCTTGCTATCTGGGGGATGCTTGCTATCTGAGGGATGCTTGCTATCTGGGGGATGCTCTCTATCCGGGGGTTGCTTGCAATCTGGAGGATGCTTGCTATCTGGGGGATGCTTGCTATCTGGGGGATGCTTGCTATCTTGGGGATGCTTGCTATCTGGGGGATGCTTGCTATCCGGGGGTTGCTTGCAATCTGGAGGATGCTTGCTATCTGGGGGATGCTTGCTGTCTTGGAATGATTTCTTTTTGCATTGCACTTCCTTTGAGTATTTTGTCTGTTTTCTTTGCGAAGGCTTTTGTTACTTGTAGAGAACAGAGGTTCTATACAGATGTCCCCCAACGGGGGGCGAAGATTGCTAGTTTAGATACTGAACCTCCCCAGCCATGGGTGCTGCGATTCACAGCCCCATGATGGCCAACCACCAAGGCACAGAGGCCTGTACATGCCTGACGATTGGAAAGTCACAAGGGGCGCTGTACACCCCGTGTGAGCGTGTGCATGAGTCCGTGCCTGAGTACAGTATTGGAGCACTTGTGTGTGCTAAGGAGTCAACGGAAAGGGCAGAATTGGCGTCAGCGCTGTGAAACAATATTATTCATTAATATTTAAAATTTGTCCTGACTTTCATCTTAAGAATGGCAAAATTGAAAAAGCAAGCAATATTTTCTTTATAAGCTGCTTGATCCAGCGCGTAGTCCCAGATCCTAATCTGTAGGGTTTGAGCAGTTCTTGAATCGCAAAAGACGCGCGCACGGCAAAGGCTAAATAAGCGATTAAGACCCGGATAGCTCACGCCGCACTAATGGAACTCCGAAATGCTGCTTGGCCCAGTTCAGTTTAAAGGAACTGGGACTGTTTTTTTATTAATCCCGGATAATAATGTGGCGGCAGGGACTGCGAAGACATGCAATCGGGAATGGGAAACTATTAGCCCAGAAGAATGCATGCGTATGAGGCTGGCTAGCAGAGGTAATAAAGCGCGGGCCGTCCATCGCCATACAGCACAGCTAGCTGGTCCCAGGAGATTCCGGCTCAAGCAAGAGCAGAAGCAGAAATATGCTTAAAGCACTACAAAAATGGAAATATCTTGCACAGTTCAGTCTTAGTAGCAGGCACAGTTTTTAAAACTATGAATTCATACAGCAGCAGTGTTGGTGTGAGGACCACACTGATTTTAGATGACACTAAAACAAAATTAATTGGAGTCGCCAGAGGTTTAAACTTTATTTGTGTATATATGCCGCACATAAATTTTTTTAAAGTTTATAAACTAATAGCAGTGATACGGGAAGCGCTATCTGTCTTACACTCCATATGGCTTTGATTTGGATTGAGGATATTTAGGAGAGGAACCGAAAGAGCTGGGAAAAAGATCTGAGAGAGACAGAAGAGAGATCTGAGAGATTTAAGAGATTTTGAGAGTGATTAGAGTGAGACATGGGAGATCAGAGACCAGAGAGATTAGCTCTGAAAAAGATCTGGAAGACATCAGAGTGAGATCTGGGAGAGATTGAGATTTGGGAGATGAGTGAGATCAGAGTGAGATCTGGGAGAGATCAGAGTGAGATCTGGGAGGGATCAGAGTGAGATCTGGGAGAGATCAGAGAGAGAACAGAGAGTCTATAGGGAGACCAGAGAGATTAGAGAGAGATCTGAGAGATTTAGAGGAGATCTGGGAGAGACCCGAGATAAGAGATTGGGGAAAGTTGCCCATAAAATACACAACAAAAATGCTGCGTAAATATTTAGATTTAGATTTAGAATATTTAGAGAGATTAGAGAGAGATCTGAGAGATTTAGAAGAGATCTGAGAGAGACCCGAGATAAGGGATTGGGGAAAGTTGCCCATAAAATACACAACAAAAATGCTGCATAAAATATTCAGAACGGATAAGTGGATAACAGCGCACAGATAGACGTGAAGAGCTGGGGTGAGCCATGGCGAGAAAGTTCCAAACAGATTCAAGCCGCTCGGAGAATGCGCTGCTGCACTTGTGGTCGCAATAAAACTTAATGACCGCCACGACGCAGATAGGCACGGGTCAAAACTTACCCCAGGACGAGCTGGCCACTCGCGAAGTCGGTTTTTGAAGGCCGGCCCTGTTGACGACACCGAACTGGGTCCTTTGGAATTTAGAAGTCCCGGCGGGCCTAGCCTGGGGGCAATATACGGATATTGCGCATGAACGTGAAACCAAATCGAAATGGGAGATTAAACTGAGATGCGGCGGGATTTGCACTGCACTTCCCTTTTTATTTGTTGATGAACTCTTTTGGAACAGATTATAACAAAATCAGATATTGAATGGGATTTTTTAATTGATTTGATACGGAGTAAAAGTTAGCCAGAAGTCCGCTAGATAACCGGAAACGGGGGTGACAGTCCGCTAGATAACCGGAAACGGGGGTGACAGTCCGCTAGATAACCGGAAACGGGGGTGACAGTCCGCTAGATAACCGGAAACGGGGGTGACAGTCCGCTAGATAACCGGAAACGGGGGTGACAGCCCGCTAGATAACCAGAAACGGGGGTGACAGTTCGCTAGATAACCGGAAACGGGGGTGACAGTCCGCTAGATAACCGGAAACGGGGGTGACAGTCCGCTAGATAACCGGGGAAACAGGGTGGCAGTCCGCTAGATAACCGGAAACGGGGGTGACAGTCCGCTAGATAACTGGGGAAACAGGGTGACAGTCTGCTACATAACCGGGGAAACAGGGGGTGACAGTCCGCTAGATAACCGGGGAAACTGGGTGGCAGTCCGCTAGATAACCGGGGAAACAGGGGGTGACAGTCCGCTAGATAACCGGGGAAACGGGGGTTACAGTCCGCTAGATAACCGGGGAAAAAGGGGGTGACAGTCCGCTAGATAACCGGGGAAACAGAGGGTAACAGTCCGCTAGATAACCGGGGAAACAGAGGGTAACAGTCCGCTAGATAACCGGGGAAACGGAGAAGTTGTTAACCAGAGAAAGGGAAGCTATAACAGATAAGTAAAAATCTATTTTTCCTTGTTTGTTCCAAAATGATTCAAGTGATGCTTTTGAAAAGAGAAATCAAACAAAGCATTATATAAAATAGCAGGTATGTTTCAGTGATGATAGCTCAATTTTACTAAAATACATTAAAGATGTCATACACAACTTTAGGCCGGAACATATGGATAAAAGCATGAGAATTATGGTTACATAGTTATGCAACTAACAGAAATATTGTGCCAAAAATATTGGGTGACGGGTTAACATAAGAAATGCTCGCAAATGGTTCTGTCCGCATCAGCGTCAGTTACTTCCGCATCAGCATATTCCGGAAGTCGTCATTCGACATCCGCCCACCTCCGCTGCCGCTCTCGCTACCGGAAGCCGAAACACCGGAAGTGTCCGCCGACGTTTTCAGCTGCCTTGGCACCAGCGAAATCTGCGTCCTATGCCTGGTCGGATCCGTGCTCGTGTGGTCTTCGCGACGACCGCCGCCGCCTCCGCGACCTCTGCCGCGACCTCCGCCACCGCGACCGCCGCCGCCCTGCCTAGCCGGCGGGTTGCTAATGCTAACCTCAATCTCGTTGTCCCCAACCTGAGAGCAGTTCAAAGCGGCCAAAGCTTTATTAGCCGACGATTCGTCGGCGAACTCAGCGTAGCCGTGGCCCTTCGGGGCGCCGTTGCGGAACATGGCCAGGCGGGCGGTCCGGTAGCCGGGCTGGGCCGAGCACAGGCGCTCGAACCCGGCCTGGTCCATAGTCTTCGGCAGGTTCCGAATGAACAGCTTGTTCCGCTCTAAGCCCGTGTCGAATTTAAACGCGCTATCGTTGGCGCTGGTGTCCGAGGAGCCGCCGCCGCGCTGTCGAGACTCGGACACAAACATCGGCCGGCCATTCACCAGCGTTCGATCCAGCCGGAGGGCGGCGCCGGCCGCTACGCCGGACTTCAACTCCACGTAGGCGAAGCCTTTAGACCGGCCGCGATAGTCGCGCACCAGCCGGACGCTGACAATGTCCGAGGCGCACGGCGCCAGTGCCTGCCGAATGCCGGCCTCATCCGTTTTGTAGTCCAGGTTGCTGAGAAACACTGTCCGGTAGTCCTTGGCCGGGTCGTGCTCCACTTTCGCGCCGTGATGGCTGACATTGTTGCTGGAGGCCGCGGCCGGAGGCGGCGGAGGCATCGGCTTCTTGAACGGGTCGGTCTTGGCGGCTGCCCCGTCCGCTGCTGTTGATTTGGTGAGAAAGATAGGATTTGGGAATTTTTACGATGCCAGATTTGAAGAAGAGATTGTCTTCTCAACGTGACTTTGGTGGAGTAATTAAATTCAGCTTTTCTTCTTTATTTTTTTAATTTTTAATATTCTTGTTTTTACAGCTGTTAATAAAATACTTCGTTCTTTAAGATTTAACGTGAAATTAAGTGGAGCAGGTGATAAGGATGGGATTGGGATTAGGTGATCCACACACACGCACACACACACACACACACACACACACACACACACATACAAACATTGAAATTCTCTCAACACTCACTATGCTGCTTCTTTCCTGTCTCCAAGCCTTTCGCCCGCTTGTTAGGCGGCGGCTGCGCCTCAGTAGCCCCGCCCTTGCTGCCGGCTTTGCGCTTGCCGCCACTGCCGCTTCCTCCCTGTTCGGCGGCGCGTTGCTGCAACAAGGCGCGCTGCTTCTGCGCCCGTTTCAACGCTTCAACGTAGCTGGATACGTCGCCCTCCTCACGCTCGTAATCAACCAGCCGTTGCAGCAGCAGCTCGCAGTCCGGCGCGCTGCTCACCGAGTTGACGGCCCGACTGAGACAGCGACGAATGTGCTTGGCATCGCCGAATCTCAGCTCGAATTCCAGCTGCCGAAGCCACATCTGGGCGCTGTTGCCGTGCCCGCGCTTCATCACCTGGATTGGGGGGTTGGTGGACTTATTTTCTAATGATCCCGATTCGTGTCTCATGATCCCAATCCGTGTCTAATGATCCCGATCCCTGTATCATGATCCAGATCCCTGTCTCATGATCCCGATCCCTGTCTCATGATTCGTGTCTTATGATCCCGATAGTCTCATGATCCCGATCCGTGTTTAATAATCCCGATCCGTGTCTTATGATCCCAATTTGTGTCTAATGATCTCGATTCATGTCTTATGATTATGCCCCGGTGTCTAATGATCCCAATTTGTGTTTAATGATCCCAATTTGTGTCTAATGATCTCGATTCATGTCTTATGATTATGCCCCGGTGTCTAATGATCCCAATTTGTGTTTAATGATCCCAATTTGTGTTTAATGATCCCAATTTGTGTTTAATGATCCCAATTTGTGTTTAATGATCCCAATTTGTGTTTAATGATCCCAATTTGTGTTTAATGATCCCAATTTGTGTTTAATGATCCCAATTTGTGTTTAATGATCCCAATTTGTGTTTAATGATCCCATCTGCGTTTTGTCCTATGATTGTCATGATATGATTGTCTTATGATCTCATCTGCGCTTTATAATTCTACTCTGTATCTTAAAATCGCTAATTGTGTCCTTTAGTCTTCATTTGTGTCTTATAATCTCATCCAATCAAGTCCTAATGATCCTAATGACCAAGGCATTCCCCGGGTCTCACCTGATCCCACAGCTGCCTGGCCTCGCCCAGCTGGCCACGCCGGGCCCGCACCAGAGCCGCATAGCGCAGCAGGCTGGCCTGCGGATCGGCCGCCATCGCGTCAACGGCAACCATGCCGGCCTCACACAGCCTGTGCCAGTCATCCCAGCTCTCAGTTGCTGCCGCCCGCCTCCTAGCAGCGTCCAGATAGGCCAGCCACATCGCCAGCAGGTCGGCAGCGTCAGACAGGCCGGCCGCAACGGCACTCTCGTAGGTGACCTTGACCTCGGTGTCGTAGTCGCAGCCTGTGCACTCCTGGCACAGCGCCAACTGACGCCACAGGCTGCCGCTCCACGGACAATTGCGCACGGCTCTCCGGCAGAGATGGAGCAGCTTCGGCCCGGGCTCGAACTGCTGCCAAACGTAGGCCACGTAGGCGTCCCAGAGGCCCGTGTCCAAGCAGTGGGCAGTGACGGCGCGCTCCAGCACGGCCAGCTGTTGGGCGGTTGGGCCCACAGCAGCCTCAATGTAGGCCCGGTAGTGCTGAGCTGGGAAATGTATTAAATTTATTTATTGTTCAAAATCTTGAAGTCATTCAAAACTGAGATTTTACTCCAAAAACAATCTCAACTGAGATTCTACTCCTCAAGAAGTCTCGCCGGTGAGATTTTGCTCCTCAAACAATCTCACCTGAGATCTTACTCCTTAAAACAGTAGTCACCAAGAAATTTGATTTAATCTATAATAATAATAATAATAATTGATTAAATCTGCACTAATGGGCTGAGGTGCAACCGACAGCTCAGCCGCAGCTATGCGCGGCGCATCTGAAGGCTGCGTACGGCTGTTCAGTCCAAGGACTGGGGGGTCGCCACACACCCTCAATTACCCCAGCTAATGCTGGCACCCATTTTACAGCTGGGTGAACTGAAGCAATGCAGAGTTAAGTGTCTTGCTCAAGCACACAAATTATTGCGGGTGGGTCGAGAATCGAACCTCCGACCTTTAAGTCGTGAGTCGGACGCTCTGACCACTAGGCTGCAACCCCTTAGCCAAGTTATAATCTATCTAACCCTGAAATTTCTTTTTTCGAAACTGCACCTTAAAATTTAATCCAAAAAAACTGAGATTCCAATATCCATAAATCTGACCCTGAGATCTCCTTCCTTGATAAATAAATCTCACCCAGAGATTCCATTTCTAAAAGCCCTATTTCGAAATAACATCCAATTATGATCATTTTTACTTCCGCATAATAACAATCTCTAAGCTTCTTCATCTCTGTTCGATTCGACACGTTTTCTAAACTTTCTCCTCCTCGAAACAAATTTATTAGTTTAATTTCCGACTTTAATAACAGAAACCAATCCCGACAAGCATCCGGCACCGAATCAAAGAGACTAATCTCTGGCTCACCAGACTTATCCGGCTCATCAGCCAGCAGATTCTCAAACGGTTCAATCCGGCGCAGCTCGTCGCGGCTTTTCTCGTACACCTGCCGCATCTCCTCAGCCGGCTGCTGCTCCTTCTCGGCCAGCCAATCGCACAGCTCGCGCCAGGTGGCCTCCAGGCCGACGTGCGGCATGGCCAGGTGGCGCCTGAACAGCCCCAGCACCCGGCTGCGCTGCTTCTCAAGCTCAGCCGCGTTGGCCTCAGCGGCAGCGGCCGACGCCGAGCTCACAGCCGCGGCGGCCTCGCATTTGGCCAGCTCGAGCAATTCAAATTCGCGCCAGGCCTCCCAGACTCGCTGATCTGTCCGGCCGGCGAATCGGCCAACCAGGGCTACGCAGTGCTCAAACACCCGCCTGACTTTCTCGGCCGCGGCGGCTGACCCGCTGGCGTCCTCGACATTGGAAGCGGCGGCCTGGCCGATGGCGAATACGCAGTACTCGACGGCTACGTCAACGCTGGCATAGTCGTCAAGCGCCCGACGGAACAGCGCGTCGATGTCGGCGGCGGCCTCTTTACTAGCCGGGGCGCCACCGCTAATGAGTTTCCGCTCGTCGCCGATCCAGTCAAGCCAGAGGCCGGGGCTGAGCGGGTAGAAGCTGTGCATTCGCTCCCTGGCGGCCCTGGTCGCCTCCAGTTCGCCGCTTCTGCGCAGCAGCTCAATCAGCCTGACGTGCGAGTTGTAGTGGTAGGGGTTCGATTCGAGATTGCGGCGAAGCGAGACGATCTCGCCTTCCAGAGCGGCTTCGGCTTCGGCCTCGGCTTGCTCGTCGTCGCTGCTGTCCTCGCCGCTGGTTCCAGACTCCCGATCGGCTTCATCGTCCTCCATGGACTCTGCATCGCCGCCAGAGTCGCCCTCTTCCTCTTCAATTGGCAGATCCTCTTCAGTGTCCGCTTGGGCCATAGCTGTTTAGGGCAGGAATTATCAGACAAAACAAAGGAAAATCTCAGCAATCTATTAGAGCAGAAATATTAAGTAGGGATCAAAGTCCCACTCGCTAAGCTCTTTACAAGGTGAGTTTCCTGCGGACACCGGAGTTCGAATCCCAAAGTCAAGCGAATGATGTTCCCGAGTTCGAGTCATTGAGTCCAATCGAGCCGTTCACATTTGTGTTTGAGTTAAAAATCTACACAGTAATCGATTGTAACACAAGGTCCCGAGTTCGAGCCCCATAAAAAATCTACACAGCCATTCGACTATACTACAGGGTACCGGCTTCGAGTCCCATAATCTAAAGTCGTTTAACTGTAGCACAAGGTCCCGAGTTCGAGTCCCATAATCTACACAGCCATTCGACTATACTACAAGGTGCCGGGTTCGAGTCCCATAATCTAAAGTCATTCAACTGTACTACAAGGTCCCGAGTTCGAGTCCCATAATCTACAGTCGCTCGGCTCTACCACAAGTCCCGAGTTCGAGTCCCATAATCTAAAGTCATTCAACTGTACTACAAGGTCCCGAGTTCGAGTCCCATAATCTAAAGTCATTCAACTGTACTACAAGGTCCCGAGTTCGAGTCCCATAATCTAAAGTCATTCAACTGTACTACAAGGTCCCGAGTTCGAGTCCCATAATATAAAGTCATTCAACTGTACTACAAGGTCCCGAGTTCGAGTCCCATAATCTAAAGTCATTCAACTGTACTACAAGGTCCCGAGTTCGAGTCCCATAATATAAAGTCTTTGAACTGTACTACAAGGTCCCGAGTTCGAGTCCAAAAGTTTTCTGCGTTCTAATTGCAATATATAAACTAAAGTACAAAGAATCGAAAAAATACCAACTAAATTAAACAGTACATGCTGGAAAATGCATTGTCAATGTTTTTTAAAAATTTCCTTTTACTTCAACCTTGCAATCACGGGTAATTTTCGCAGCATTTTTTCAACTGTCACAGCTTGTCAGCTAATGCATGATTACATGGACACAAAATTTCAGATATCAAAGCAAATTAGCGGCAGCTCAGCACAGAAATCTGGCCTCGGCTGAGCTCTCGAACAGCCATCGTGGCGTAGGCCGACTTTGGCAGCCGCATTCGCAGCAGAATTGCCGATTTCAAATCCCCAGTCTCCTCAGACGATGAAGCTATCAGCTGATGCTGCTGCTGGTCGGGTTTGTTGAGCAGATCCCGGTCCGACAGCAGCAGAGGGAGCCGGGGATCTGTGTAGCGCAGGAGACTGTAGCTCACGCCCTGGGGTCTCACAATCAACGGCCTGATGAGCAAAGGTTTTATAATAATGTGATAAGAGATTTTTATGGCCAGCTGTCTGAGGCCGATTTTTATGGCCAGCTGTCTGAGGGCGATTCTTATGGTTTAATGCCTGAAGGAGATTTTTATGGTCAAATTCCTGAGGGCGATTTTTATGGTCAACTTTCTAAGGGCGATTTTTATGGTCAAATGTCTGAAGGAGATTTTTATGGTCAAATGACTGAGGGCGATTCTTATGGTCAAATGTCTGAGGGCGATTTTTATGGTGAAATGTCCCAAAATTTCCCAATTCGCGCGCACCTGTAGGATCCCGGCAGTGACAGGTCCTTGACCCGGTGCCGGAGGTCAGCCAAGGTCAGGCCGTCCTCGGCGAGCATGTCGCGCAGCGCGTCGGCGATGGCGTTGCCGGGCAGCCGGACGTCGAAGCCGGGCAGCGGCAGCACCACGCTGGCCAGCTCGCAGCTGTCCGGGTCGGCCGGACAGCCGGGCTGGTCGCCGCCAATCTCCCTGATGGAGCCGTCGGGCAGCTGCACGAGGTCGCCCAGAGCCGGCTTGGGGCCGTACAGCTTCAACCGAGCAGTTGCCAGCCGATTCCACAGCAGACTCTGATAGCTGTGGCCGAACAGCTGCAGCATATTCCTAGGCAGAGCCTGCAGAGCGGACAGGTTCGCTTGTCCGCCGTTGCGAGCGATGCCCAGCAGGAGGCTGCGCTCAAGGCCGGTGCGCATTTTTGCCGCGCACGTGGCCGCATCGCCGTCCTTTTTATAGGCCAGCTTCCAGCGCCGAGCCGTCGGATTGTCCGCGCCGCACGGCTCCAGTATTCGATCGATGGCCAGAGACCACTGGCAGCGGAGCAGGGCGCGGCCGACTTCAAACGTGCCGCCGTTGCCGGACTGGCCGAAGCGTTGCAAACCAAAGTAATTCACGAAGCCGGCGGATTTTAGCGAGGCTACGCTGCTAGCGATGTCCTCGGAGCTGGCTTGGACGTCTCTGATTGGGGTGGTTGATAATTATAATAGTAGATAGATTTTAATTTGCAGGCTTAGGACTGCTTTTTGGATTAGCGTGTGTACATTGGGGTTTGGAGAGGCAGTGAGTGGGGAGTAGGGCTTCGGGAAGCGTGTGTACATTGGGGTTTGGAGGGCCAGTGAGTGGGGGTAGGGCTTCGGGAAGCGTGTGTACATTGGGGTTTGGAGGGCCAGTGAGTGGGGTAGGGCTTCGGGAAGCGTGTGTACATTGGGGTTTGGAGGGCCAGTGAGTGGGGGTAGGGCTTCGGGAAGCGTGTGTAAATTGGGGTTTGGAGAGGCAGTGAGTGGGGAGTAGGGCTTCGGGAAGCGTGTGTACATTGGGGTTTGGAGAGGCAGTGAGTGGGGGTAGGGGTTTGGGAGGCGTGTGTACATTGGTGTTTGGAGAGGCAGTGAGTGGGGGTAGGGGTTTGAGAGGCCTGTTTACATTGGTGTTTGGAGAGGCAGTGAGTGGGGGTAAGGGTTTGGGAGGCGTGTGTACATTGGTGTTTGGAGAGGCAGTGAGTGGGGTAAGGGTTTGGGAGGCGTGTGTACATTGGTGTTTGGAGAGGCAGTGAGTGGGGGTAAGGGTTTGGGAGGCGTGTGTACATTGGTGTTTGGAGAGGCAGTGAGTATGGGTAGGAATGAGTGCATATTAGGGTTCGGAGGGCTGTTAATATCCAGTGCTAATTTCATTATCATCGCAATTAGGCGATCTGGAATGGTATTTACGAAGTTATTTTCTAGTAAAAAATGTTCTTACCGAATAATCAAGGAAAACTCGTTTCCCAAGTGATCTCCAAGCCTGAGCGGATTCTGCTTATAGCTGCAAAACAAGAGATTTAAGGTCAACGTGAGAATATGGCAGAATGCGAGCTTAAAAAAACAAACAAAAAACACAAACAGAAGACAGAGTATGAAGAAACGCAGCAGTTTTTCGTCACCTCCCCTTTCCAAGAAAAGCAAAGCCAAGAAATGCGAGCCAACCCCACTCCCTCCCAGGAAAAAATGGATGGCCCATTGCGTGTGGAACTCGTGTGAAACCTAAAAGCTGTGGCCTGGAAGCTGGACTGGGGCGCTAAGTGTTAAAAAAGATCCATCACTCATCTACACGACAACAGCCCATCATCAACAGAGCTCAGCTTTTCTCTCTCTTAAGTAATCTCTGAAGTCAGTCAATATATAGATATGGAAAATAAGCGAAAGAGGGCAGGTTGCACCATTTTAAAATCCATGAGGAACTTTGACGATTTTTTAACTAAGCAACTCACCAAAAGTTTCCAACAGATACGCCGGATATCCGGTTAGCAACTGACTTGATTCGAGCTGCTTCGACTCTGGATTAATGCAATAATTTTTCATTAAAGTCTCATTACTGAACAAGCTACTATAAGTAATCACAATAGAAAATGATTCTCACTTGTGCACGGAGACCCATTGGCTGGTGACCGCTCGCTTGTCTTTAGTGCCGCAATAGGCGAAATGAGACGGCTTCATCCTGTGAAAATGGGATTTGTAAGCTATGCGTATCGGAATATTAAAATAATACGCCAAGTGATTGAAAACCGACCTCATTCCTCTGGCAATGTTGTCAATAGCATTTAGGGTGCCTTTGCCGTGCAAATGCATTACGAAATGACAATAGGCTCCGCGATCTTTGGGCCATTCGCGTCGCTCTGGAACAAAATTAGCAATTTTTTGTGCGCTCGTTTAACTGCTTAAGGGCGATTTTTCTGACGTGGACTGTGACACTTCAGGGGCGATTTTTCTACATGGGACTGTGACACTTCAGGGGCGATTTTTCTAAATTACACTGACACCTTAGGGGCGATTTTTCCGACTTGGACTGTGACAGCTCAGGGGCGATTTTTCTACATTGGACTGACAGCCCAGGGACAATTTTTCCCGAAATTTTAAAACAGGATTTTAGAGATCGAATCGTACCAACCTTGCTCCGAGCCTCGCTTCTGCTTGACCAGAATGACTTTGACGCCGTTGCGTTCCGCAGTGTTGCTGCACAGAGCCGGGAACTGGGCTTTGATGCACTTATGTAACTTGGTGCGCCACTCTTTGTCTTCGCCGCACTTTAAGGAACAAAATATTTAACAATAATATGTATCTGCAAGTAGCTACTCAGCCATTGACTCAGCTAAAATTCAGCTGCTGACTCAGCTAATATTCAGCCGCTGACTCAGCTACTATTCAGCTGCTGACTCAGCTACTACTCAACTGCTGACTCAGCTAATATTCAGCTGCTGACTCAGCTACTATTCAGCTGCTGACTCAGCTACTATTCAACTGCTGACTCAGCTACTATTCAACTGCTGACTCCGCTACTATTCAACTGCTGACTCAGCTACTATTCAACTGCTGACTCCGCTACTATTCAGCTGCTGTCTCCGCTACTATTCAGCTGCTGACTCAGCTACTATTCAACTGCTGACTCAGCTACTATTCAACTGCTGACTCAGCTACTATTCAACTGCTGACTCAGCTACTATTCAACTGCTGACTGAGCTGCTATTCAACTGCTGACTCCGCTACTATTCAGCTGCTGTCTCCGCTACTATTCAGCTGCTGACTCAGCTACTATTCAACTGCTGACTCCGCTACTATTCAGCTGCTGACTCAGCTACTATTCAACTGCTGACTCAGCTACTATTCAACTGCTGACTCAGCTACTATTCAACTGCTGACTTTGCTACTATTCAACTGCTGACTCAGCTACTATTCAGCTACTGACTCAGCTACTATTGAGCTACCGAGGACACCTCAAAACATGCCAAGACTTCAGCTCAAGCTCACCTCAATTACAACTTCATCGTTCAACAGTTTAGCGCAATTGTCAAGCGACAATTTAAGCAGCTGCTGCTTCTGCTCAGAAGTGAGCACATCTTCGGCCTGAAGAAATTTGAAGAAATATTGATATATGCTATATTTGAACCGCAGGTCAAGGCCAGTTAGGAGAAACTCACATTTTTCACCTCCTTAGGGATCTCCTGATTAGTTAGTCGCGCCAAGCAGCCTGCGCTGTCAACCTCGTGCACGTGAAAGTCTTCCCAGCTGGGGGATTGGCAAATGGAAATCAGAGGATTGACTAGCATTCCTCTAGTACATTCTATGCACACCCATGAAGGGCCAACCCCCAAGGCACAGAGAATGTACATGCCTGACGATTAGAAGTCAGGGCCGCTGTACACCCTCTGTGAGCGCCTGCACACAGTATTGGCGAACTTGCATGTACTCAGGCGTCAGCGGAAGGGCAGAATTGCCTCAGCGGGGTGCGCGATAACCAGGTTGTACCGGCTTCTTCAGAGCTTTTACTGATTGCTAGCTGATTGCTACCTCTGCACCCGTACGCACGCATGAACGAAACATTATTACATTTATAGCCCCATGTGGTCCTTTCTTGCAAAAAAATTCACTTCACATTCTTTTATTGCTACTCGTTAGTAGGCGATCGCTTATAACTGGAGTTTCTGTTCTGAACCAAACAATTGAGTTTACATCAACTCCGATTGGTTTCTTGTTCATCATCAGCCTGACGGACCTTCAACATGGATTTTGGGGGACTTAATCGCAACGAACTATTACTCACTTCGTCTTGAGAGCGCCAGCGAAGCCAGGATGCGAACCCAGATAAGTCTCGATGCCGACGTCGGCCTCGGCGAATGGCCGGTGCGCCAGCGGGTCCTCGTCCGACTCCTCGTCTGCGTCCTCGTTGTCAACATCCGCGTCAGCGTCCGCATTCTTGGCCACGGTGACTGCTGTTGCATCCGGCTTGACATCCGCTTTCACTTCGGGTTTGGAACTCAAAAAATCTTCTTCCTGTTTTGATTGCGGTTTTACACCCGGTTCCGCAGGCACTTCCGGTCTTGCTTCCGCAGTCACTTCCGGTTTTGCTTCCGCAGGCACTTCCGGTCTTCCTTCCACAGGCACTTCCGGTCTTGCTTCCGCAGTCACTTCCGGTTTTGCTTCCGCAGGCACTTCCGGTCTTCCTTCCACAGGCACTTCCGGTCTTACTTCCGCAGTAACTTCCAGTCTTACTTCCGCAGTAACATCCGGTCTTGCTTCCGCCGGCACTTCCGGTTCTGCTTCCGCAGTAGTCACTTCCGGTTTTGCTTCCCCATTAACATCCGCGTCCGAACGCAACTTTTTTGCTACGGGCTCTTCGGTGGCCATGCAATGGGGAATGTTGTTATCAAGAGTAGGGAACAAGTTTAAACAGTAAAACAAAGAACAATAAAAAAATGTTAATCCTAAAGTCAGTTTTTATTATCGTTAAAATATTTTTGAAACGATTGGATGATTTTGGAACTACATATCTGGGAGGGGACGCGGAACTATGTGGGAAGTGATTATAATTATCTGGGAAGTGATTAAGAACTAGCTGGAATTAGGGACTATCTGGGAAGTGATTGGGAATTATCAGGGAAGTGATTGGGAATTATCTGGGAAGTGATTGGGGACTATTTAGGAAGTGATTGGGAACTAGAAAGACAATTAAGACTCGCTATATTTTGATGAAATAAAGAACAAACAAAAAAGTCCACTTGTATCCTTAATTTGATCAGGATAAAGTTATAAATAATATAATATAATATAAAACATTTTACAGAATATTTTTTGCAATACAAATATCGTCAATGGTTGAATTCTATTACAGGATTTCAATCCCATTTCCACAGCTCCGACCGCAACAGTCGGCCCCACATCGAACTGTAGGGATGCGCAAACTCTGTAGGCCGACCCGACCCGTCAACCATAGGGCGGGACTCGTTCGCCCACTTGAATATTGAGCCTTCCAGATTGGCAACTGAGGGCGGCGGAGACTGGCTAGCGGCCGCATCGGAGCTGTCAGTCAGTTCGGCTGACAGCTGCTGGGCAAGCGATGAGGAGCGGTAGCCGACGCTGCAGTAGCACACTACCCGGCGGGGGGCTGCGGATTCGAGGGCGATTGCACACAATTCAGATTGCAGACTATTCAGATTGCACACAATTCAGATTGCACACTATTCAGATGGCACACTATTCAGATTGCCCACTATTTAGATTGCACACTATTCAGATGGCACACTATTCAGATTGCCCACTATTCAGATTGCAGACTATTCAGATTGCCCACTATTCAGATTGCAGACTATTCAGATTGCAGACTATTCAGATTGCACACAATTCAGATTGCACACAATTCAGATTGCACACCATTCAGATTGCACACAATTCAGATTGCACACTATTCAGATTGCACACCATTCAGATTGCACACCATTCAGATTGCACACTATTCAGATTGCACACTATTCAGATTGCACACTATTCAGATAGCGAACTATTCAGATTGCACACAATTCAGATTGCACACTATTCAGATTGCACACAATTCAGATTGCCCACCATTCAGATTGCAGACTATTCAGATTGCACACTATTCAGATGGCACACTATTCAGATTGCACAGTATTCAGATTGCACAATATTAAATTACAGACTATTTTAATGAGAATCCCCCTGGAAAACCACACTTTGGTAATTCCCTACTGGGAATCTCACTTAGGGATCCTTTGGGAAACCATACGACTTATAATTCCCAATTTCAAAATCCTCCCCTTAGGAATTTCCCTCGGAAAATCCCACCTCGGGAATTCCCCATTTGGAATCCAATCTTGGGAATCCCCTCATTAAGAATTCAACCTTATTAATCTCCATGGGAACTCCCCACCCTTCATAATCCATACTTTTAGACTGCATGTAATTAAAATCCCACCATTTTAGACTTGCCATTCTAACCGTATAATTATTTGAAGTGAATAAACCTTTCCTTAAAATATCTTAGGCCTCTCAGTAGATTCTCAAGGTTCTCAGGTTGTGGATTCTTAAAGGCGTGAATTCTAAAGGAAAAGGACTCTAAAGGGCGTGGTTAACTAAATTCCGTCTTTATTCTAAGAAACTTACAAGTCTCGCGCACAATTTGCAAAGCCGCGGCTGGGTCTTTGTAGTCCACATTGATCGCATTAGGCAGGTGGCTGACCGCAAACTCTTCAGGGGCCCTCGAGTCCTGCGACATTTAAGAATTCATAAATTTATATGTACTCATTTTATTGAGTTTCTGCAAGTTTACAATAACTCACGAGTCACGAACTGATGCACACGCAATTGGAGGGAACAAAGACTAAGCTGCTGAACTAACTGATGCAGAAGCTATTGAAGGGAACAAAGACTATAAGCTGATGCACTGATGCAGAAGCTATTGAAGGGAACAAAGACTTTAAGCTGATGCACTGATGCAGAAGCTATTGAAGAGAGCAAAGACTATAAGCTGATGAACTGATGCAGAAGCTATTGAAGGGAACAAAGACTATCAGCTGACGAACTGATGCACAAGCTATTGAAGGAACAAAGACTAGCAATCGATGGACTGATGCACCAGCTATTGAAGGGAACAGAGACTATCAGCTGACGAACTGATGCACAAGTTATTGAAGGGAACAAAGACATCAGCTGACGAACTGATGCACAAGCTATTGAAGGGAACAAAGACTAGCTAGTGACGAACTGATGCACAAGCTATTGAAGGGAACAAAGACTAGCTAGTGACGAACTGATGCACAAGTTATTTAAGGGAACAAAGACTATCAGCTGACGAACTGATGCACAAGCTATTGAAGGGAACAAAGACTAGCTAGTGACGAACTGATGCACAAGTTATTTAAGGGAACAAAGACTATCAGCTGACGAACTGATGCAGAAGCTATTGAAGGGACAAAGACTTTTCTATAGCTTCAAACAGTGCTGAGTTAAAAACAAAAGACTAAATTACGCACTAAAAGCAGAGTTTTTCCACTCCCGCCAGCGGCGCCATCATCCGCAGCCTGCAGACTCTCTGCCAAATCCTCGGTGGCCAATTGGCTGACGCCAGGAAACTTGGCTCGAATGCCAAACAGCACAGTTTGAAACTGAAAGCATATTAATTTTTTAAATTTTTATTAGCTAACTAAAAATACTAATGCATCCAAGTAATTCTTAAGAAAAGCCTGTCTGAGAGCAATAAAAATCATGAAATGAGAAAGACGTATTTCACAATATCGATAGCAATATTAAATTATATTTTGTACACAGATTCACCATAATCGCAATAATAGTCAAATAAAAATAATATAGAAAGCAACTACAGTAGCTGCTACATTGATGCTGCGCATAAAAATGCCATTGCTGACTTTATCTCGTACATTAAATACCATACTAGTAGCACAGATGCTAGAATAACTAGATGTTTCACTCGAATTTAGTCTTTAAAACGTCTACTCTTTTTCAGTAGTTTGTATGCACAGTGTCATTTAAATTTAATTTAGCACCTAAACTTGTCTTTCCTCTTCAGGGGTTGCGGCCTCAAAAGCATCTAGGGTTATGAATAAACAACAACCATTCAACTTGTACACAATTACAAGTAAACGCAGGGTGGACGAAACTCAGCCTAAGGGACAGGCCCGATCTAGCTCAGCCAATGAGAGAGCAGTAAGGAGAGAGTTTAAAGTCAGACGAACGAAACTCAGCCTAGGGGTAGGCCCAATCTAGCTCAGCCAATGAGAGAGCAGTAAGGAGAGAGTTTAAAGTCAGACGAACGAAACTCAGCCTAGGGGGTAGGCCCAATCTAGTTCAGCCAATGAGAGAGCAGTAAGTAGAGAGGTCAAAGTCAGACGAACGAAACTCAGCCTAGGGGGTAGGCCCAATCTAGTTCAGCCAATGAGAGAGCAGTAAGTAGAGAGGTCAAAGTCAGACGAACGAAACTCAGCCTAGGGGGTAGGCCCAATCTAGCTCAGCCAATGAGAGAGCAGTAAGGAGAGAGGTCAAAGTCACACAAGCGGCAAGAGGACATCCAACTGTTCATCGACCTGGCTGAGGGCTGGGGCAACACCCCATTACTCTCTTGCTCGCACACACACTGGATTTGGCTTTTTAAGGTTAATCCCTGCCATCTTCAGTCTTAAATCCATTCCTTTAAGAGCGTAAAATCATTTCGAGTCTGAAGCTGTCTGGATTCGGAAAAACAGGATGAAGATGCCAATTCAATGGGTCTGGTGTAGAAAACCAGGCGATTGTTGCAGCTTAATGGAAATTAAATATCGAAAAAACGCTATTTTGCTACTGAAAAGAGTAGATGAGCGCATTTTTGCAAGTGGCATATCTAGTTATTCTAGTGACTAGTAGCAACAATCTACAATTAATCCTCGTCGCTATCGAATACTATTCGTTTTGGCCGTTTAGCGCTGGAACCGGAAGTAGCGTCAGCACCGGAAGTGGAACCGGAAGATACACCGGAAGTGGAACCGGAAGCTACACCGGAAGTGGAACCGGAAGCTACACCGGAAGTGGAACTGGAAGCTATACCGGAAGTCCCAACGGAAGCTGGACTAGCCTGCCGTTTAACCCTAGCAGGCACCGGCGGCCCGGCCAGCGGACAACCCGGCCGGTGCTTCTCTTCCCAGTCGCGCCGAATTTTATCCCAATAGTCTCGCTCCCGCTGGCCGACTAGCAGCTCGGCGGACAGCGGCGGCGTTGTCAACTGCGGCAACGCCAGAAGTCGATCGGCAGCGGCGGCGTCTCGACAGCGCAAACAGGCGCCCCGACCGTCTTCATCGATGTCGATATAAGCGACGGCGTCGCGAGCTTCGCCGAGCGGCAGCTGATCGCGGATTCGCTTTCGGGTCAGGCCGCCGTCCGCGTCAGTCAGCCGGACAATCAGGCCGGCGGAGAAGCGCAGGTGGGCTGGCGGACCCGTGGCGCCTCCCGCCGCGTCCTCAACGTTGGCCCGACTCGCCTCGGCCGATTTAGCCTGGCGGAAAAGTTTTTTTTTTCGATACATATCGTTAAATAAAATAACCTGAGCACCACCTACCGGGTCCTCAATTTGAGCTACCACGTCCACCACCATTCAGCATCCACCGGGTCCTCAGACTGAGCTACCGCAACCATTCAGCATCCACTGGGTCCTCAGACTGAGCTACCGCATCCACCGGGTCCTCAGACTGAGCTACCGCAACCATTCAGCATCCACTGGGTCCTCAGACTGAGCTACCGCATCCACCGGGTCCTCAGACTGAGCTACCGCAACCATTCAGCATCCACCGGGTCCTCAGACTGAGCTACCGCAACCATTCAGCATCCACCGGGTCCTCAGACTGAGCTACCGCAACCATTCAGCATCCACCGGGTCCTCAGACTGAGCTACCGCAACCATTCAGCATCCACCGGGTCCTCAGACTGAGCTACCGCAACCATTCAGCATCCACCGGGTCCTCAGACTGAGCTACCGCAACCATTCAGCATCCACCGGGTCCTCAGACTGGGTCATTCAATCGAGATCGGGTCCTTAGAATTTCGGGCAGCTCCAACTATTTTTGCTCTGCAGATGCAGAACGGAAATGAATTAATTGCCCTACCCAGTTTTACAATAAGGTCAAAAAACACTCGCACCTTTTGAACTCGGCTTTTCAATTTTGCAACCTCCCTGTCTCGAGCTGATTTCATTTCCTGACGCAGCCGTTCCCATTCAGCTTTGGGCATCACGGCGAGCCGTTTACCGGAAGCGGAACCGGATGTGGAACTAGTTCCGGCAGAGTCGCCGCTATCGCCTCCGCATCCCTGATCATATAGTGCAGTCTCCAACTGAGTTGTGTCAATCTTGAGCACCTGGGCGGCCCTCAGCAACGATCTCACCTGGCTGCTAAACTTTGGCAGCCGAGCTCGCCACTGGCTTCGCGGCACCGAGTTGAGCCGGTCAACTGCCAGTTGGGCCTCGGCTGAGGTTTCAAATTCGACGAATGCAAAGCCTTTCGAGTCCCCGGTTGTGCGATAGCAAGGCAGGCTGATGTACAGAACCTGCGGTTGAAGGGGCAGCGGCGACTGAGATTTAGCGATGGTGGAAGGCTTTGGTTCAGACACTTCAGGATACTTCAGGAACACAGCTCTGAGATACTTCAGGCTGATGCTCAGGAACACAGCTCTGAGATACTTCAGGCTGATGCTCAGGAACACAGCTCTGAGATACTTCAGGGTGATGCTCAGGAACACAGCTCTGAGATACTTCAGGCTGATGCTCAGGAACACAGCTCTGAGATATTTCAGGCTGATGCTCAGGCACACAGCTCTGAGATACTTCAGGCTGATGCTCAGGAACACAGCTCTGAGATATTTCAGGCTGATGCTCAGGAACACAGCTCTGAGATATTTCAGGGTGATGCTCAGGAACACAGCTCTGAAATATTTCAGGCTGATGCTCAGGAACACAGCTCTGAGATATTTCAGGCTGATGCTCAGGAACAGAGCTCTGAGATATTTCAGGCTGATGCTCAGGAACACAGCTCTGAGATATTTCAGGCTGATGCTCAGGAACACAGCTCTGATATACTTCAGGCTGATGTCTAGGCTCTGAGATATTTCAGGCTGATGCTCAGGAACACAGCTCTGATATACTTCAGGCTGATGTCTAGGCTCTGAGATATTTCAGGCTGATGTCTAGGCTCTGAGATATTTCAGGCTGATGTCTAGGCTCTGAGATATTTCAGGCTGATGTCTAGGCTCTGAGATATTTCAGGCTGATGTCTAGGCTCTGAGATATTTCAGGCTGATGTCTAGGCTCTGAGATATTTCAGGCTGATGCTCAGGAACACAGCTCTGAGATATTTCAGGCTGATGCTCAGGCACACAGCTCTGAGATATTTCAGGCTGATGCTCAGGAACACAGCTCTGAAATATTTCAGGCTGATGCTCAGGAACACAGCTCTGAGATATTTCAGGCTGATGCTCAGGAACACAGCTCTGAGATATTTCAGGCTGATGCTCAGGAACAGAGCTCTGATATACTTCAGGCTGATGTCTAGGCTCTGATATACTTCAGGCTGATGTCTAGGCTCTGAGATATTTCAGGCTGATGTCTAGGCTCTGAGATATTTCAGGCTGATGTCTAGGCTCTGAGATATTTCAGGCTGATGTCTAGGCTCTGAGATATTTCAGGCTGATGTCTAGGCTCTGAGATATTTCAGGCTGATGCTCAGGAACACAGCTCTGAGATATTTCAGGCTGATGCTCAGGAACACAGCTCTGAGATATTTCAGGCTGATGCTCAGGAACACAGCTCTGAGATATTTCAGGCTGATGCTCAGGAACACAGCTCTGAGATATTTCAGGCTGATGCTCAGGAACACAGCTCTGAGATATTTCAGGCTGATGCTCAGGCACACAGCTCTGAGATATTTCAGGCTGATGCTCAGGAACACAGCTCTGATATATTTCAGGCTGATGCTCAGGAACACAGCTCTGAGATATTTCAGGCTGATGCTCAGGAACACAGCTCTGAGATATTTCAGGCTGATGCTCAGGAACACAGCTCTGAGATATTTCAGGCTGATGCTCAGGAACACAGCTCTGAGATATTTCAGGCTGATGCTCAGGAACAGAGCTCTGATATACTTCAGGTTGATGCTCAGGAACACAGCTCTGAGATATTTCAGGCTGATGCTCAGGAACACAGCTCTGAGATATTTCAGGCTGATGCTCAGGCACACAGCTGAGATTTTTCAGGGTGATGCTCAGGGTTAGAGCTCTGATACTTCAGTGTAAGAATTTTTAGAATCTGAGTCCACACCTGACCAACAGTGGAGAACATCTTGGCAACAGAATCGCGATCCACTTTGCAGCCGCTACCGCCGCTGGCGCCAGTGCCGCAGAGTCCGTCCACATAGACGGTTCTCTCGTCGACCGGCTCCAACTGTCTTAGCGGAGCCGCCCGGCGCACCCGGAGCCCGTCATCGTCAAGTGCTAATAAGCGCGAAGCGCCAATAGCAACGCGCAGACGCGCAAGAATTTGATCGCGCTGCTTGACCCCGGCCCGATGGCAGAATTCGATAACCCGATTGAACCGAAGGAACAGCCTCAATGGCAAATAGCCGTCCTCTGTCTTGTCCAACTCAGAGCGCAAGAATCTGTCTTTGAGAAGATTGCCCTCGCCCAGGTAGAATTCTAACTGGCGCTTCAGCTGCTCAGTGAGCTCATCCAATTTATTGGCCAAGTCTGATGAAGCCGCCGCAGCTGATGCGGCTGAGCAACTGCTGCTAGCCTGAAAATTTTAGTCGGGATTATCCAGGTATTCAAGATGATCAGGCGGCCAAGTCTGAGGACCCGGTGGATGCTGGATGGGTGAGGGCCCAGTCTGAGGACCCAGTGGATGCTGGATGGGTAAGGGCCCAGTCTGAGGACCCGGTGGATGCTGGATGGGTGAGGGCCCAGTCTGAGGACCCGGTGGATGCTGGATGGGTGAGGGCCCAGTCTGAGGACCCGGTGGATGCTGGATGGGTGAGGGCCCAGTCTGAGGACCCGGTGGATGCTGGATGGGTAAGGGCCCAGTCTGAGGACCCGGTGGATGCTGGATGGGTGAGGGCCCAGTCTGAGGACCCGGTGGATGCTGGATGGGTGAGGGCCCAGTCTGAGGACCCGGTGGATGCTGGATGGGTGAGGGCCCAGTCTGAGGACCCGGTGGATGCTGGATGGGTGAGGGCCAGTCTGAGGACCCGGTGGATGCTGGATGGGTGAGGGCCCAGTCTGAGGATCCGGTGGATGCTGGATGGGTGAGGGCCAGTCTGAGGACCCAGTGGATGCTGGAAGGGTGAGGGCCAGTCTGAGGACCCGGTAGATGCTGGATGGGTGAGGGCCAGTCTGAGGACCCGGTGGATGCTGGATGGGTGAGGGCCCAGTCTGAGGACCCGGTGGATGCTGGATGGGTGAGGGCCAGTCTGAGGACCCTTCTGAACTGAGCACCAAACTAAAAACCAAGATTCTGGCAAAAAGAATGTAAAGAAATATATTTACAAAAAGCAGTAAGAACGAGATTGCAGTATATTTTATGCGAAAATGAAACTTAGAGATCAACTCAAATTACTGAATATTCAATGCAACTTGTACAAACAAAAATTATTTACATAAAGGCTTGTAATAAACAAATGGAACTATTACGGAATAAATATCTGTTCTAATCTATGTATGTATTATAACTCACTCAGTCGCCATAGCCACAGGCAGGCTAATCATCATTCTGCGCCTTCCACGATCTGATTAGTTGGCGCACCTCGCGCACCGCTTCGACAAGTCCGGGCGGCGCCGGCTCGTCCGAGTTGCGGCGCTGCCGACGCCAGCAGGCCAGTAGGAATTCCAGTTCGCGTCGAGCGCTCATTAATTTGGCGCGCAGCCGTTCGTTCTCGGCGCGAACTGACGCTGCGCGCGTCTCCAATTGGCGCCGATGCTGCTGTTGGCGCTGTCGATGGCGCCGGCTGGCTAGCGCGCAGGGATTTTGCGCCGGCGATAAGGATGATTTTCTGCCGCGTGGCGCCAGCTGCAATATTTTTGGAATGCTATTCAAACCAGAATCCTCATTTCTTAAGCTTAGTAGCTACTATTTATATAGAAAACAAAGAGAAGTAAAATTCCAGTTGCACTTTGTCACAACTCAGCCTTTTATCAGCATTTATTATTATATAGACTAATAAACCGCGCAGTGATACGAGCGTAAAGTAAACCACATTTGAAGCGTCACAAAATGCCTTTTGTGTTAATTAATGCAAGCCCAGTTAATTAGAGGGAGGCTTGGCTGAGTGGTCACTAGTGTACACTGAGGGGAAGTTGGGGGAAGCTTTGCTGGGCACTGGTGTACACTGAGGGGAAGGAGTTGGGGGAGCTTTGCTGGGCACTGGTGTACACTGAGGGGAAGGAGTTGGGGAGGGCTTTGCTGGGCACTGGTGTACACTGAGGGGAAGGAGTTGGGGGAAGCTTTGCTGGGCACTGGTGTACACTGAGGGAAGTTGGGGGAAGGCTTTGCTGGGCACTGGTGTACACTGAGGGGAAGGAGTTGGGGAGGGCTTTGCTGGGCACTGGTGTACACTGAGGGGAAGGAGTTGGGGGAAGCTTTGCTGGGCACTGGTGTACACTGAGGGGAAGGAGTTGGGGGAAGCTTTGCTGGGCACTGGTGTACACTGGGGGGAGTTGGGGGAGGGCTTTGCTGGGCACTGGTGTACACTGGGGGGAGGAGTTGGGGGAAAGCTTTGCTGGGCACTGGTCTGGTGCACATTGGGGGGAAGGAGTTGGGGGGGCTTTGCTGGGCACTAGTGTACACTGGGGGGAGGAGTTGGGGGAAGGCTTTGCTGGGCACTGGTGAACACTGGGGGGAGGAGTTGGGGGAAGCTTTGCTGGGCACTGGTGTACACTGGGGGGAGGAGTTGGAGGAGGGCTTTGCTGGGCACTGGTGTACACTGGGGGGAGGAGTTGGGGGAAGGCTTTGCTGGGCACTGGTCTGGTGTACATTGGGGGGAAGGAGTTGGGGGAAGGCTTTGCTGGGCACTAGTGTACACTAAAAGCTGGTTGGGGCGGTTGATTGGTTAATAATGAATTGAAATTGCCTGAAAATGGGCCGCCAGTCCAGAGTGCAAGCGTCAATCTTTAAAGCTTCTACTTTAATCGTCCCTCTCTAATGAGCGCCTCCTTCCGCTTCCGGCGGAACTCTTTTCGTGACAGACGACCGGCCTGCTGCCGTCGCGCCTCTAATCGTTGGCGCTGGTGTTGCTGCTTGGCGCCAACTCCAGCGGCGCTGTCTCGAGCGCGCCGCTTCGGCGCCTTCGGTATGCCACCCTGAACACCGTCAGGCTTAGGGATTCGAGTCAGGGAGGCTACGGCGGCAGCAGAGGGAGTCGAACCGGATGCCGACGTTCGTACGAGCTTCTTCCGCAGCGCCGATTGGCGCTCCAAAGAGAACTGCACGACCAGCCGGCGGCCGTTGGGCAGCGACGGGCCGAGCCTGGCCGCTTCCACGGCTCGCGCCGCGTGCTCGTGATCGCCGTAGGCCACGAATCCAAAGCCGCGGCTACGGCCGGCGACTTTGGCGCCAGGCGCCAGCTGAGCGTCGCCGCCGTCCAGTCGGGTCGTGTCGCGCATGATGCGGCACTCGACAATGCGGCAGCCGGGACCGCCTAGGCGCTGAAATGCCCGACGGAGGTCGCGGTCGGCGAGGTCGCGCGGCAGGCCGTGCACACACAGCCGGGTCGGGCTGATCATCACATCCGGATTGCGCAGCGCTTCCCTGGCGCGCTTCTCCAGCTGCTCGCGCAGGACCAGCTCGGACTCCGGGACGCCTTCGGCTTCGCTGCTGCCGCGACGGAGCTGACCGGCTCTGCGGAAAATTTTTTAAAGGATATTAGGGATTTTTACATCATTCAATTCATACTTTTACGAGCTGGACTTCAAAGAACAAGCCGCCTCCAGCCCAAACTAGACATCAAAGAACAAGCCGCCTCCCGCCCAAACTAGACATCAAAGATCAAGCCGCCTCCCGCCCAAACTAGACATCAAAGAACAAGCCATCTCCAGCCCAAACTAGACATCAAAGAACAAGCCGCCTCCCGCCCAAACTAGACTTCACAGAACAAGCCGCCTCCGGCCCAAACTAGACTTCAAAGAACAAGCCGCCTCCGGCCCAAACTAGACATCAAAGAACAAGCCGTCTCCAGCCCAAACTAGACGTCAAAGAACAAGCCGCTTCCCGCCCAAACTAGACTTCACAGAACAAGCCGCCTCCTCCTCAAACTAGACTTCAAAGAACAAGCCGCTGAATAATTATCAAGCAATAAATAAAGCCCAATAAACTTACCTAGCCAAATGCAAATTCCGTTTGCCAGCATTGGTCCGCTTTCTCATTTCATTGGCGGCGGCAGCGGCGGCGGCGGTCGCGGTGGCGGGCGTCTTGTCAATCTTGGCCAGTCGGTCCCGGGTCACGGCCAGGCACAGGCGCAAGGCACTGCCGTCAAGCCGGAAGCTGCGCTCAGGATCGGCTGCCCATCTCAACAGGCAGGAGTCGGCGTCCGATTTGCTGCAAAATTTTACGAAGGCCTGACCGCGCGAATGCTCAGTAAGTCGGTCGCGCACTATTCGGCACTCTTCAACTGGGCCAACGTTCGATTCGAAAAATTCTCGCAAAGCCTCCGCCGCTGTGCTGAAGTTCACGTTGCGAGCAAATATTGTTCGACCTTCGTCGGCATCTGTCAGCAATCGGCGCGGCTTCTGCTCTGACAGTTTCTGCTTCTTCTGCTGCTGCGGCTCTTCATCCTGCGCTGTCTCCTCGTTCTCGCTCTCAGGGGCTTCTTCCTGCTGCTCCTGCTGGCGCTTCCGCTTCCGGTGTTTCTTCAACTGCTCGGGCGACACTTCGTCCGGTTGTTTCTGCTGTTTCTGCTTCTTTTTTAAAGATTTTTGCTGCAGCCGCTTTTTCTTATTTAAAGGCCGATTGGCCCTCTCTTCGATGTCTCCGTCAACCTCCATGAAAACGAGGCGAAAATGAGTTCATTATGACCTTTGACATGACGTCACTAATTCGCCGATTCTTCTGATTGGCTAACTAACACTTATATAGCTTTATAAGTAGATTTAGTAAGTCTCTCTCTACTTATTAGTAATATAAATAGCAAATATAAGCTAGACGCATAAAACGGTAATCTCTAGCAAAATAAACAATCAACAAATGAAACATAAGTAGCGGCCTGTTTATTGTAGTTTTGCGTTTTTAGCCAAGTCACTGTGAGGGCCAATTAAGAATCTTACAGTGTTAGACTTGTAAGCTTTTTACAAATGCTTAAATAATGAAAGAAATTAATGCATCTTGTTCCATAAGGAAGGGTACAGGCAAAATGTTCTCTATAACTGACGGCTCTGGTCAGCTGAGCCGCCGGTATCTTCTAACAGAGTCCTACTGAGCGAGCCGAGGCCAACGTACAGCAGCGCGGCAGCCAGGCCCCCGCCTAGACCCAGATAGGCGGCCAGTTCAAAGCCTGCGTAGCGACGCCTCTGCTGCGCCACAGTGCGCACAATGTACACACTGGCCAGAGCAGGCACAATGCCTGTGTACTTGCACACCGTGCACCCGTCCCACAGCTGCCGCTTTTGGTTAGCGTTGGATGACGTCATCGCTCTCTGCGGGTGGCGAGTGCATTGGAACTAGCAGGCTTTGCCACTTTCTACCCAGTCTGCAGGCTTTGTCACTTTCTACCCAGTCTGCAGGCTTTGCCACTTTCTACCCAGTCTGCAGGCTTTGTCATTTTCTACCCAGTCTGCAGGCTTTGCCACTTTCTACCCAGTCTGCAGGCTTTGTCACTTTCTACCCAGTCTGCAGGCTTTGCCACTTTCTACCCAGTCTGCAGGCTTTGCCACTTTCTACCCAGTCTGCAGGCTTTGCCACTTTCTACCCAGTCTGCAGGCTTTGCCACTTTCTACCCAGTCTGCAGGCTTTGTCACTTTCTACCCAGTCTGCAGGCTTTGCCACTTTCTACCCAGTCTGCAGGCTTTGTCACTTTCTACCCAGTCTGCAGGCTTTGCCACTTTCTACCCAGTCTGCAGGCTTTGCCACTTTCTACCCAGTCTGCAGGCTTTGCCACTTTCTACCCAGTCTGCAGGCTTTGCCACTTTCTACTCAGTCTGCAGGCTTTGCCACTTTCTACCCAGTCTGCAGGCTTTGCCACTTTCTACCCAGTCTGCAGGCTTTGCCACTTTCTACCCGGTCTGCAGGCTTTGCCACTTTCTGTCTAGTCTGCAGGCTTTGCCACTTTCTACCCGGTCTGCAGGCTTTGCCACTTTCTACCCAGTCTGCAGGCTTTGCCACTTTCTACCCAGTCTGCAGGCTTTGCCACTTTCTACCCAGTCTGCAGACTTTGTCACTTTCTGTCTAGTCTGCAGGCTTTGCCACTTTCTACCCGGTCTGCAGGCTTTGCCACTTTCTACCCAGTCTGCAGGCTTTGCCACTTTCTACCCGGTCTGCAGGCTTTGCCACTTTCTACCCGGTCTGCAGGCTTTGCCACTTTCTACCCGGTCTGCAGGCTTTGCCACTTTCTACCCGGTCTGCAGATTTTGCCACTTTCTACCCAGTCTGCAGGCTTTGCCACTTTCTACCCGGTCTGCAGGCTTTGCCACTTTCTACCCAGTCTGCAGGCTTTGCCACTTTCTACTCAGTCTGCAGGCTTTGTCACTTTCTACCCAGTCTGCAGGCTTTGCCACTTTCTACCCAGTCTGCAGGCTTTGCCACTTTCTACCCAGTCTGCAGGTTTTGCCACTTTCTACCCGGTCTGCAGGCTTTGCCACTTTCTGTCTAGTCTGCAGGCTTTGCCACTTTCTACCCGGTCTGCAGGCTTTGCCACTTTCTACCCAGTCTGCAGGCTTTGCCACTTTCTACCCAGTCTGCAGGCTTTGCCACTTTCTACCCAGTCTGCAGAATTTGCCACTTTCTGTCTAGTCTGCAGGCTTTGCCACTTTCTACCCGGTCTGCAGGCTTTGCCACTTTCTACCCAGTCTGCAGGCTTTGCCACTTTCTACCCGGTCTGCAGGCTTTGCCACTTTCTACCCAGTCTGCAGGCTTTGCCACTTTCTACTCAGTCTGCAGGCTTTGTCACTTTCTACCCAGTCTGCAGGCTTTGCCACTTTCTACCCAGTCTGCAGGCTTTGCCACTTTCTACCCAGTCTGCAGGTTTTGCCACTTTCTACCCGGTCTGCAGGCTTTGCCACTTTCTGTCTAGTCTGCAGGCTTTGCCACTTTCTACCCGGTCTGCAGGCTTTGCCACTTTCTACCCAGTCTGCAGGCTTTGCCACTTTCTACCCAGTCTGCAGGCTTTGCCACTTTCTACCCAGTCTGCAGACTTTGCCACTTTCTGTCTAGTCTGCAGGCTTTGCCACTTTCTACCCGGTCTGCAGGCTTTGCCACTTTCTACCCAGTCTGCAGGCTTTGCCACTTTCTACCCGGTCTGCAGGCTTTGCCACTTTCTACCCGGTCTGCAGGCTTTGCCACTTTCTACCCGGTCTGCAGGCTTTGCCACTTTCTACCCAATCTGTAGACTTAGTTACGAGAGTACAAACTTTGCCACTTTCCAGCCAGTCTGCATACCTGCTAAGCTTCACTTTTAGCCGCAATTTCGCCTATCAAATCTTCGATCATACCCTAAGTCAGAGCAGCCAAAATTCTAGGTTAAGCAAAATAGTCGAAAGTAAATAACTAAAACTCAACACAGCAACAATAGAAAAAGTAAACTAGTACTAAAGATTTGTTTACGCAACCAGTAAATTTTTATTAGCAATTTTGCACTTATTTTTGCAGTGAATAACTCTAACTGGAGATGCATACTGTAAATTAGCTATCATAAAGTAACAAATAAAAAAGGAGCACTCGGTACGTTTTAATAGAGCTACAAAGTTTCTCAGCAAGTACAATAGTTAATAACCTGTTTGCCTACGGGGCATTGCTAATCTAAGAAACGCGCATGTGCAGAGCTCTATAGATGGTGCTCAGAGTCGGGTTGAAAAAAAACAGAAAGATGAACTTCCAACCAAACCTTCCCGGAGGTCTCCGAAGTTAACAAGCTTTTCTCTAAATTGTGGAATGGAAATCAGCCAAACAAACTAAAATAGGCAACTATTTAAATCGATATCGAGCACAGATTTAAAACGCGAATTGTGTATTTCTAAGAAATTTCCCTTGGATTCCACTAATCAGCTGATCTGGTGCGGTCAGTCACCTCGCGGTGGCACCACAACCACCGGCCGGCGGCTATGCGAGATGACGAACTCGCTAACCGACCCCAGTATAGTGCGCCTGATAGTGCCCAAGCCTCTGGTTCCCATGACAACCATGTTGACGCTTTCATCGGCGGCCGCGTTGACAACGGCGGCACCGGCGTCAAATGCGTCGGCAAAGCGCCATCGGCAGCGCATGTTGTGCTTCTGGCACTGGCCGAGCATGCTCGACTCCAGGTTGCTAACGCGACGACGCAGCGACTCTGCCGCGCGTTCAACGTCGATTGGCGAGGCTGGCACGCCGGTGGGGCCGGCCAGGTACGCCGGCAGGCAGGCCGAGTGGAACAGGATCACCTCATCGTTAGGCGACGCCATGTTACTCCTGTACCAATCGAATGCCTGTTGGCTGTGCTGCGAGCCGTCAACTGCGATGAGCACCTTCTGAGCAGGCTTGGAACCGCCACCGCCCATGGCTTGTCTAGCAGAGGAACGAAAGGTTTTAAACTCTAGTGCAGAGAATGCTAGAATGCATAGATATATCAAGCTGTGAAAAAGTAAAGCGTCTACTCATTTATCAGTAGTTTGTCTGTGCAATGCCACTTAAATTTAATGTGGAAGCAAAAATTTCCTTTCCTTCATTCGGGTGTGTTTGCGGTATAAGGTGCTCAAAATAGACTACTTAATCTATCATCTTGAGACCTCATCACAACTTTGATAGCAGCAGTGGAAATTTTTCAGTTTGACTCAACTTGAGCTCAGCTTGAAAAAATCTAGGCTCATTTAGACTATTTGTGTCTATGGTAAAAACCTATCCAAGTAATGCTTTTTAATGCTTATTCATACTTGGGACATAAGTCATAAAATAGATCAGCTTACATTTTTTAAGCTTCCTATCCCCCTAGTATTGAGTAGTCTTTATACAAATATAGATGTTCTGAAAGTGCATTTTCTAAAAAATTGAAATCAAACCAAAATTTGCTACTTTCTAAAATTAAAGCTAAAGCTAAAACACATTCAAATTTTTTAAATCACAATTTTGCACATATAAGTTCTAATTTTCAGAAAATTCAGATCAAAATTTTTGAATGGGAGCACAAGAATTGCCTACATTTTGCTTGTGAGTGAATGTTCACCAAGCTTTTCCTGCTAAGATTTGCCCAATGTACATTTGCCTACAAACAAATTGTCCACTATTCTTTATCTGAGATTTGCCCAATGTACATTTGCCTACAAACAAATTGTCCACTATGCTTTTCCCCTGAGATTTGCCCAATGTACATTTGCCTACAAACAAATTGTCCACTATGCTTTTCCCCTGAGATTTGCCCAATGTACATTTGCCTACAAACAAATTGTCCACTATGCTTTTCCCCTGAGATTTGCCCAATGTACATTTGCCTACAAACAAATTGTCCACTATGCTTTTCCCCTGAGATTTGCCCAATGTACATTTGCCTACAAACAAATTGTCCACTATGCTTTTCCCCTGAGATTTGCCCAATGTACATTTGCCTACAAACAAATTATCCACTATTCTTTATCTGAGATTTGCCCATTGTACATTTGCCTACAAACAAATTGTCCACTATGCTTTCCCCCTAAGATTTATATATTTATATTCAATTTATATTATATTATATTAGATTTATATTAATACAGAGAAGAGAAAAGAGAAGACAAAGTGATATGGCATATGCATAAATAGCATGTATATATAGAAATGAAAACCTGCAAGAAAAATGTGAATTTTGTATACAGTTACCATTAAAACATTTTGATTAGCTAAATCTAAACAGACTTACTAAGCATAGTAGGAAAGCTTATTAGACAATTTGCTTGCAGGCAATTCACTTGTGGGTAAAATCTTATTAGGAAAAGCTTGGCAAGCAAATCCTAATAGGCAATTTGTTTGCAGGCAACTCTCAAGGACCCAAATCAAAATTTAGGAACACCTCTATATAATAAATAGCTTTTTATAGATACTAGAACTAAGTATGCTAGGGCTAAGACTGCCAATAAATTATCTCACATGATCAAATAGTTTTTTTCCAACTGGGTCCAGTGTGAATTCATCAGGAAAATATTATTTCTCCAAAATGCAAATAAAATTTCTAGATTTGCTTTTTTGAAAATTATATATATACAAAGCTTGTTGTATATTTAAATGCTTTTAATTAAAGCAGACTTATAATTTTCTTACAAGGTATGTCTGGTATTTAGCTAAAATTATATATCATTCATTATCCTATATAAGACAATTTTATTATATTCAATTGTATTATATCCTCTAAGCATTCAAAATCTTGAAAATCCAAAATATGCCCTTGCTATGCAAATTTAAAAAAAAACTGTCAAAGTCATAAATATTTAAATGTTCATTATCATATGACAATTTTGCCCATACTGTTATTAGGCATTGTATAAATGGGCTTATATCCTTATACTAAAAAGGTTGGCAATTTTTTACTTTTGTGTATTTAATTATTTTCTGATAAATTGCAATTCAAATAAGTGCAAAATGACATATGTTAAAAGATTTGTATTTGGCACAAAGTATGACTATTTGTACAAGTGCATATAGTGTTACTAATAGTAGTAATAATAGTTTTTGGAAAAAAAAATTTTAATAGTCAACAAAAATATACATTGAATGTTTTTTATTATCTTCCAAAAGTCAATAATAATATTAAGTATTTTTGTGTTATAAATCACCAAACATTCAAGAACAATATTCATGCTAAATTTGTATGCATTCTTAAACTCAAAATTAATATTCACTTTAAATTTTGTTATAATAATGCTTATTTGTTCAAATCATACATCTCAAAATTTATATTGACTTAGGTTCAAGATTAGTAAAACTAGCCATCTTGCCCCCCTCCAGGTGGCTTTTTAGCAGTTTAGCACTTATCTATAAGCAGTTTTGCACAGTCGCTAAGCAAATGCCACTAATCTCCAAGGCAGTCCAAGCAGTTCTACAGTAGCAAATCTCTAAGAAATTTACATTGAGTTATACTGAGACTAAAAAACTCTAAAGAGTTACATTTCTCAATGTTTTTTAACTTTGCAATGTTAATCATTGTATAGTTCTCTTATTGTCATTCAATATTTTGTATTAAGTTGGTCTTATATAATTTTATTATTAGCATTATATTTTTAGTCTTATGTCTTTTATTAAATTTTATAAGATTTGTGCAATAAACCTGGAACAACTCCTATCCTGATTAGCACCACTGCCATCCTGATTAGCACCACTGCCATCCTGATTAACACCACTCCTACCCTGATTAGCACCACTCCCATCCTGATTAGCACAATGCCTATCCTGATTAGCACCATTCCCATCCTGGTTAGCACAATGCCTATCCTGATTAGCACCATTCCCATCCTGATAAGCACCACTCCTATCCTGATTAGCACAACTCCCATCCTGATTAGCACAACTGCCATCCTCATTAGCACTATTCTCCCAGATTAGCCTTACTCCCCAGATTAGCCTTAGATAAGCACTACTATTCCCAAATTAGCACCCCTGCCTAGATTAGCAACACTCCTCCAGATTAGCAACACTCCTCCAGATTAGCAACACTCCTAAACTGCCATTAGGCAGCTATTATTATCTTATTATCTCCTGAGAAGTTTGAAGTTAACCTACCCCCCCCCAAATTTGCACTTGTCCCGACAGCAACCTGAAATTACCCCTAATCCCACAGAACATGCTCTTAGAAGCCTGCAGTTATCCTCTTTTAAGTCTACAACTTTCATTAGCATTAAGCCTTTCATTAGGCAGTAATCCCCTCAACAACCTACACTTAATCCTTCACAGTTAATATCCTTTCAAAACTTTGTAAGTTAGTTATCCCTCTTAGAAGTCTGCCATTGTCCTCCAAGCAGTCTGCAGTTACCCCCCCTCCAGCAGTTTGCAGCAATATGCTCATAAATCTGGAGGAAATTCTCATTTATCCCTTCAGCAGTCTGCTCAGTAGCAATTTTGCACAAGACAGCATTTAGCAATGCCTTCAGCAGTTTACCATGGTAGCAGTATTGCTTGCAGTTTAGCAGCAATTCATACTTTTATAGAGCTTGGCAATACCCATTGATGCGAGCAGTAATACTAAAGGCAATTTTTATTAATAGAATTTTGTTTGGCAACTTATGGCGATTAGCCAAAATAATTCATAAACTATGCCTTGCTAATTAATCAAAATGTTTCAATTAATGAAGGCACAAGCTACAAATGAATGAATAAATTTAATTTTAATTGTTTGCCAGAGCCGGGACTCAAACCTAGAGCCTTACACCTAGCCACATAGCAGCCTAGCCTAGCTGCTACTCCACTTATTGATGGAAAGGTGATAAAATCAGCCATATATGCTTTGGCACTGCAGTCAAATACATAGCGGTAATAGGCTGCTCAGTGTGCAGGCAGAGCCAATGCACAATGGTTGAGTAAAATCTATAAATAGCAATTATCAATGCAGTCTACCAGTCAGTCAGGGTCAGAATATACACACGCAGCCACTGAGCATTATTTTCTCCTTGAACACTGCAGCCAGTTTTAAGGCCTATAGTACACAGGGAAGAGAAAAGTTGTGGCATAATCTCAATTGGAATCGCAATACAGTTAGTCAAGATTTTGACCTTCTCTATTTGCCTATTGAAAGCATTAGGAAAACTTGTTTTTTGAATATTTAACCATTGTCCCCTTCAAATTATTCAATGAAATTAGATGCACATAATCTCACAAGAATTTGCAATTGAATAAAGCAAGTTTGAAAAAAAATTGGTTCAGGCATTCAGGCTATAGACTGAAATGCTAGACAGACAGATAGATAAACAAATAGACAGATCTTAGAGATTTAGTATATTGTGAAAGATGCGAGCTGGCCAGAGCCAATAAACCTTATGGCATACTTGCTTATAACCTGTTTTAAGTCTTATTACTTGTTAACTTGTTCAGCTTTTAACTGTTTTCAAATACTTAGAAACTTAGAAATCTTTTCTAGACTTAGTATTTTTTGAAAAGTGAAGTGGAAGCAAATCATACCATATAGATACTACTAATACACAGAATACCAAGGAGATCAAAGTGAAACAAAGTAGATCTTGGGAATACATATATAGTACTGAGAAGACTATGACCTTCTAATCTTGGGAATGCCTGAGGACCAGACTGGATGGGTAAGAGCACTTAGATAACTGCTAAGATATTTACAATAGTTATTCTAAGAAATACATGTAAGAATTCCAGGCCAATAGTAGACTGCTTAGTAAGAATGCTACTAGCAAATGCTACTAGCAAATGCTACCAGTATATTTTAAGAACACTACTAGAAGAAGTGAATACTTGCACTTATTTTTTAGATTTATACTTAGACTTATACTTGGAATCCTATTTAAACTTAAACTCAAACCTTACTCTAAGATCTATGCTCTGAAGTTATTTATTTAATAGTTTAATAGTTTAGTACAACTTTGGCAACAGCATTTAAGAAAATTTTACCCCTAGCACAACTTGATAGCAACTTTTAGGATATTTACAGAGTGAGAAGTCAGCCCTACTATATATTATTCAAATAGGTAGACTTAATTAGTAGTCAGTCAATGCAAAGCAGATGCAGTGGACTTATAATTCAATCCAATCTTAGTGCACTACAAAACTTGGATAGCTTGGCTAGCTTTCGATATGTATCAATAATTATTGTTCATTGTTGCTTTCTTATCTATATAGTATAGGAACTACCTATTCACTAGTTTCACTGTCTATCTCAGAAGGGACACAATGGGAAGGTGCAGATGTCCATTCTACTAATATATATAAGTGATATTTGCCCATTCACAAAATGAACCATTTTTGGAAGCCCGCCCTATCAAACACTGGTGCTTGCATGCTGCTTGAGCTGTCCAGACTCTGGAAGTGCTGGGGCTTTCCTATACTCAACCTTAAGGTATCAGCTGAGCGCATCATGGCTAAGGTTTCAACCCTTCCTTCTGCAGCAATTAGCAATAGAAGCTAGAAAGAGGGTACACAGGATGTTCATCAATATGTTTTGTAAGGAGTTCTATCACCAGAACCACTCCTGGCCCCATGTCTCTCTAGGAGAGGTCTCTGAGCATATCTGAGATGCTGTCTAGTCTAACATGGCCTAAGAGAGAGTTGCAAGAATGGCACCCAGATGACTTTGCAAGTGTCTCTCTTGACAAGAATCTGGACTTTGACTATTTCATTGATCCCATAGACCTTTAACGGACAAAACAATTTCTGGCCCTATGACAGCCTAGGCTATAGAATTTGATGCATAGGCTTATCACACCTTCTACAGATGTGCACCTCCTAGGGCACCCAAGTGCAAGTGGCGGCTACTGTTAGCCTATCTATGAGGGAACCCTCCAACAGTCTAAGAGGTAATAGAATATCTACAAGAGCACAAGACCATCATGGACCATTGCAAGGTGCAGGTTGGGGACAATGCTCATATATTTGTGAAGCTCCATATGAGATGCAAGCGTACCAGACTGCAACAAAGGCCAACATCGCTTCTAGGATCTTCTCATATATCAAGGGTCAAAGTATGACTATGAGTGAGAAAGAACTCATTCAGACCTTGATCAAGATAACTTCACCATTCCAACCCTTTTCAAAGATCTCTCACATCTTTATTAGCATGGACTTCTGAACATGGTGCTTAACTAAGTCACACATCTTGTGTGGTCCTACTTTCTAAGAGTTTGATCAACTATTTGGTCTGTATTTTGTATACTATTATACATATCTGTTTTCACTTGAATCTGTATTTCTCTTTTAGGATTGCTTCTGGCCCCTGCCAGCCTCAGACCAGCTAGGATCCCCACCATGCAAGTGTGAGATGGCTAATCACCTATGTCAGAGATGGTTTGAAGGCATAAGACAGAAAGGGTAGACCCTCATCACCACATGTCTAATTGCTTGTGCAATTTTTGATCACAGGACAAGTGCTTCTCTCCTTGGATAAGGTGACAACTAGGTCATTGTCCTGACAATCCCTAAAGCCCATGGAGACATGCAGGAAAGAGCTTTATCTTTTGCTGCAGGCTTCATTAGGAGGTTAGTCCAGGAAGCAACCCTGATGGGCATGGAAGTGAAGCCTGAAGAGACCTGGAATTCTTTTGTGCTCAACAAGTACTCAAAAGGATACAACCTCTATGGATCAGACATTTCCCATGGTCTTAAGAAGGCATCCCATCTTGGATCTGAAACAAACAGTGGTCTTGTCATCCTAACTAATGAAATATCTTTTCAAGCATCTTTTCAGAAGCATTGCAAGTTGCTAGCGTTGACCCCCACCTAGCTCTAGTGTATATGCTAAGCTGCATGCTTGCCAGTCAAGAGCTTGACTACTGTACAACACAGTTGTCTGCAAACCAGCTAGACACGAGCCTACTCACTACTAGTGAGCTAGGCATACTTCTGTCACTACCTTACTCAACATTTTGCTATAGAGGAGTAGCAGATCCTTTGACATTTGCACTGTAAGCCATCAAGACTATACATCAGGTTAATCTATAGGTTTTTATGGTTGTTGAAACTGATCCAGCTCTACTGCAAGCCTGGTGACCTAAAAATGCTTATCAAGGACCCATATAGTCTTAAAATCTATGTTTCTTTGTCAGCAGAGAATTAGATTAGGATGCTCCTCAGAAAGAGACTACCACTAATTATAAGAAATCCATAAATTGCCAGGCTCTTTGGTAATGAGACTGACAGAAAGGAGGCAGAGCTAGTGAGAAACTTAGTAGGGCTGCAGCCAATGAACCCAATCCTTGCTAATTATGTATATATACTAACAAACAAACATGTCCTTGAGAGATCACTTGCTAGGTTGGTTTAGTAACTCTAAATCAATGAGGGGCACAGTCCAGCCTATGTCCAACATGTCTAAGACCAACATAACTGGGCCAATCCAAGATACTAATCAAGCCCTACTAAGGCATCTCATTATGCCATTCCCTCTTGGGTCTAAGACTTAGCAAGGTATCTTCTCTGTAGAGCCAGAATGCTACCTAATAGAGCTAGCCCAAGAGCTCCATGAGAGGACATAGGAGATCAGTATTATGGGAGTGACAATGGTGGCACCTCACGAGCAGATTAATCTTGCACTCCCTCATAATGACTTTGACTTCTCTTGCATAATCACTGTACTTTAAATGTACTTTTGATTATTGACTAGTCAGTGTCATATCTAAATGTTATTGTTATTGCCCAGGCAATTGGTGATTTAAACTTTGTCAAACCTGCTGCATACAAATAGCATTGAAGCCAAAGGTGCCTAGGAAAATTTCAAGGCAAATTTGTTAAATATATGATAATTATACTGATCTCTTATTTGAATGATTACATTATTGTACATATTTACATGAAGCTAAGAGGTGCTAATGCTGCCTTGGTGCTGTAATGCCATGGTCTCATTTCCAAGATTCAGTTAATATTACAATGAAATCTTTAATTAAACGAGACAAAAATTTAAATTACATCAGATTGCTATTGAAATGATCATGTCAAAAAACTTAACATATATCAATTTTACCAGAACAATATTCATTCCAAATTCAAATCCATTGGGACTGACATAAAAAAAATAGTCCTAGTCATTCTGTTGACAATTCAACAAATTGTTCATTTAAATCACTAAGAAGCTGAGGCAGATCCTGATTGATAAAATCATTCAATCATTCTGAATTGATAGAATATTTTTTATAAATGTTTTAAAACAAGTTAAACAACGTCAAATTAGTTAGAGAATTAAGATAAATTCGAAATTATAAGTAACTTTGTTCAAGAAGATAGACAGCAAATAAGACATGCATACAAGTGATGAAAATTAGTTCCTGGAAAAATCACGGGCCAAGAATCTAAAATTTAAATCAAGGACGACTTAAGTAGAAGGACGGGAAACCTCGTTTCTTAGAAAAGTTTTGAAGGCACTTTTTCCCAAAAAAATACACTACGGAGATAGGAAGTTTTCATTTTTTCAGCACAAAAATTGTTATTGCGTTTGATAGGAGGCAGATCCAGTGTTCATCTTTTGATATGTTGTGCCTTTTTTATTGCTCTATCGATATTTATAAAGCTTTTCGTTCAGAAAACTAGGATTCTATGTTAATTTTTGATTCTACGTATATTTCCTGTATCTAAAAATCACAAAAATGCATGACACAGCTCCAATATTTGGTTTTATGAACCTATTTTATCATCTCTGTAACAAATATTTGCTACACAGTCGGGTAAGAATGATAAAATAGACTCATAAAACCAAAGAGCCGAGCCGTGGCATTCTAATGTATTTCAAGCACAAGACACGCGAAAATATACGAAGAATAAAAAATTAACATAGAATCCTAATTTCCTGAACGAAAAGCTTTATAAATATCGATAGAGCAATAAAAAGGCACAACATATCAAAATATGAACACTGGATCTGCCTCCTATCAAACGCAATAACAATTTTTGTGCTGAAAAAATGAAAACTTCCTATCTCCGTAGTGTATTTTTTCGGAAAATCTTGCCTTCAAAAATTTTCTAAGAAACGAGGTTTCCCGTCCAGTTCTACTTAAGTCGTCCTTGATTTAAATATTCACTATTAGCACAAAGAGTCTTAACAAAGAGAATGCACAATATATTTTAGGAAAGCAACTTTTGTACCTTTTCTTAAAATTATGCTAGTAGAGTTTTGTTTCAATAAATTTATATTCCTAAAGTTATCTCTTTTAACAAAAACTAAACTCGCACAATGGGTTTACACGGGTGTTGGTATTTCGCGGCCCGGCCCGGCCCGGCGGTCTTGTTACTTTGGTTTTTAACTTAATTTAAAAAATAGAACATCAGAAGTTCATTAAATTAACAATCAATATTTTACAATGTAGTAAACTCACAATTGACTCGAAAAATATGCGGCATTCTGGTCAGTATTTTTTGTTTTACTTATTTACTAAAATAGATTTACATTGGCTAAATAGGGGCCGCCCGGGCCGGGCCGGGCCGCGAAATACCAACACCCGGGTTTACACTCATACACGCACACACGATTTAATCCACTAGGTTGATGACTAATAAACTCATGTGTAATAAATAATCAAGGATGCTGAGGCGACACTTTCAAATTGATTTTTTCGTTTAGATTTAATTTAATTTCTTCTCTTTTCGCGCTTGGCTTTGTAGCACTCTGCGACGTCGACCGCGGTGTCTCACGGCCAAATGGTATTACTATAACTCTGAACTAAGTAGTGTATCTAGCAGAAATAGAAATCGCTTGGCGAGCTAACTTATTGCATTCAAAGTGGCAATTCGTAAAAAATTAAAATGAACAATATTTTAACATGTATACGGTCCTTTACATTTTATCATCAATTTCCAACATACAAACAGGGACAGGTTTTAGTTGTCCCTGCATACAAATCTACACAATTCAGTTCTCGAGTGGAATTTGCACTTCAATCTAGTTGAGAAGCTAGTTGAGAACATTTGCGACAACTAATTTGAAAAGAAAGTATTTTTTGTTAGAGACATTTTAAAGAATGATCAACGCCATAGATCATGCGATAAATGATGTATAGAGTAGTTCGGATGCTCATGGTTTCACGCCCACTAAATGCACGTAATTGCCGATCTTTGCACTAATATACTGTAGCAATTAGCCAGCAGTCATTTTGACGTCATCATGGGCAAGGCCATCAGCTGGTTGATTGACATTTAAATGCATCCCATTGATTGACCGACGAGCGCAATGAAAAAAATCGAAGTTGCACTGTACCATATTAATTGTCCTTCGCTTTAGCACGATACATCACGGTAACTATAATCAATGTGGAAGAAAAGTACATTGAATTTTGCTTCCTCAAAGGATCGATGCGGTGCATTTCAACGGTATGAAGTTTCAGTTCACCTTCATTTATACATTGCATGTCCTGCAATCCGAGTGAAAGTGCAAACTGCAGACCAGACAGACCGGCCTGTGTCTGGCTTCGTGTGCCAAGCACGTGCCGATGGAACAGAGAATGCTTTCGTCATCAGTTTCCAGGAGAGGCGATGCGCATTTGATGGACAGATCATGAAAAACTCCGACAGGTTTCTGCGCTCCTTTCCCGCCACCCGCGGGCCCCGCCCAAGTCCCCGGGGGCCCGAAGTATCAACTGTCGTTAATTTTTCCTTCCAGCCTCTTTCTCTCAGCCGCATCATGTGGCCCCGCCTCGCCCAACATTTTGTTTGCATTCTGTGCCAATGAGAGGCTGTGTGAACGCGCTGTGTCTGCTGCATGTCTGGGTCTGCCAGGCGTCTGTCTGCTCCGTCTGCGAGGTCCCCGGGTGTGCACTTTGAACCGTTAGTTGCAAATGCGTCGCCTGCACTTTTATCGGGAGAAACTCGGAACAAACAGACGCTATAGAGAGAGAGGTCAAGACGGCTGGAACGGAACGTCCTCTTTCACTTTCTCTCTTCCCCTGCCTGCTGCTCCCCCAGAGTTCGGCCAGACTCCGTAGGGTGCACAGACCAGCGCGTCATCCTCATTTACATGTACCAGCAGCAACAGTCCCGACGCCCTCCCTTTATGCTCGATTTCCAACCCCTTTCCCACCAGATATCCCTCCCAGCACAGACAATTTTCCAATCTCTTTCATGGCATCTTTTTCCCTTCCTCGCCGAGCTCCGATCCCCAATCGTGGGAGCCAGATCTCTGCTTTAATCCGCGCAATCTCAAGAGAACGAAGCGATGGAGACACTCGGGCCGAGATGAGGAGAGCTCGCCTCTTGTCCGTTCGGCCACCTACTCAATTTCCCTGCCCTTCTCTGCTCTTCTCCCATTTTTCCGTCTCGAATCTACCAGTTTGCCCTTTACTGAGGCTTCATATGACTTGCAGTTTGAGAAAGTTTAAAGCTTTAGAGAGTTTCTGTTCCTGAAAAACTGTGATTGATCCTGTTAGATAGTGGTAGCTGTGTCACCTGTTAGACACTGATTGATCCTGTTAGATTGTGGTAGCTGTGTCACCTGTTAGACACTGATTGATCCTGTTAGATTGTGGTAGCTGTGTCACCTGTTAGACACTGATTGATCCTGTTAGATTGTGGTAGCTGTGTCACCTGTTAGACACTGATTGATCCTGTTAGATTGTGGTAGCTGTGTCACCTGTTAGACACTGATTGATACTGTTAGATTGTGGTAGCTGTGTCACCTGTTAGACACTGATTGATCCTGTTAGATAGTGGTAGCTGTGTCACCTGTTAGACACTGTATGATGTGTCACCTGTTAGACACTGATTTATGTGTCACCTGTTAGGCACTGATTGATGTGTCACCTGTTAGACACTGATTGATGTGTCACCTGTTAGACACTGATTTATGTGTCACCTGTTAGACACTGATTTATGTGTCACCTGTTAGACACTGATTGATCCTGTTAGATAGTGGTAGCTGTGTCACCTGTTAGACACTGATTGATCCTGTTAGATAGTGGTAGCTGTGTCACCTGTTAGACAGTGGTAGCTGTGTCACCTGTTAGACACTGATTGATCCTGTTAGATAGTGGTAGCTGTGTCACCTGTTAGACAGTGGTAGCTGTGTCACCTGTTAGACACTGATTGATCCTGTTAGATAGTGGTAGCTGTGTCACCTGTTAGACAGTGGTAGCTGTGTCACCTGTTAGACACTGATTGATCCTGTTAGATAGTGGTAGCTGTGTCACCTGTTAGACACTGATTGATCCTGTTAGATAGTGGTAGCTGTGTCACCTGTTAGACACTGATTGATCCTGTTAGATAGTGGTAGCTGTGTCACCTGTTAGACACTGATTGATCCTGTTAGATAGTGGTAGCTGTGTCACCTGTTAGACACTGTATGATGTGTCACCTGTTAGACACTGATTTATGTGTCACCTGTTAGACACTGATTGATGTGTCACCTGTTAGACACTGATTGATGTGTCACCTGCAAGACTACAGCAAGAAGATAGTGCTCAGTTGTTAGACCTGCGAATTTTAGCATGTGGCACCCTAATTGAACCAAGTATTTCATAATAGTGGAAAGAAGCAAGTGCTGATTACAAGCAGGCAAAAGTACAGTTGAACTCCAAACAGCCAGGCTCCTGAAATCTTATTCCTGTTTACCGTACAGCAGAAGCGCTAACAGAATAAATACGTTCTCAAAGAATTTCTGCACTAAAACATTGATAAGTAATTTTTCTATAAGTTTAATTCGCATGAACTACTGGGGATTCTCAGAAACTTGAGACCAAACATGCCGGGGCGGATCTTGCAGTTCCTGAAAGAGTGTATCTGCACTTGCGCGTGTATCAACAGCATACACACACCCGCAGGCTGGCCCTGGCTGGCACCGGGGTAGGCAAAGTTCAGCGCAGAGGTCCCCCGTGGGTGCACTTATTTCGTGCCATCGCACTTCAAAGTAGGAAGTGTCAACGCTTTCAAATATTGCCATTGCAGCCGCTTTTACTGTGGGCAGAACTTTGCGAGACATCAGAGTTGGATCGGGTGTTGACCACAACTGGACAGACCTTGGAAATCGAGGGGTCCCGTACTGATTTATAATTACAGTACAGTCAGCACAGCCCTTGGTTTGGGTAGGAGCCTCAAAGACAAAGGAAATCAAAGCGATTAAGCGAGTCTTTCTTTGCTGAGACTTCTCCAAAGAGGCATGCGGGGCAGTTATAGACAATTTTCGGGACAAAGGCGATTTAAATTCCGTCTATTCTTAACTGACCTCGGACACGAGTGAGGCCGTGAGGGCAATGACAGCCAGACAGACTAAGACAGACAGACAGAAAGACAGACAGACAGACAGACAGACAGACAGACAGACAGACAGACAGACAGACAGACAGACAGACAGACAGACAGACAGACAGACAGACAGACAGACAGACAGACAGACAGACAGACAGACAGACAGACAGACAGACAGACAGACAGACAGACAGACAGACAGACAGACATACAGACAGACAGACAGACAGACATACAGACAGACAGACAGACAGACAGACGGACAAGCAGTTACAGTCGAGTATCTGTTTCCATGGCAGCCATGCCTGGCAGTCGAACGCAAGCAAATATCGTCAATTGGCTCCTCAGCCTCTCAGCTTCATTTTCAAAGAGCTCATCAGCTCACTGACTGAGTTAGTGGAGTGCTCAGTCGCTGGGCACTCCACGAGGGAAGGAAAAACAGTACATGTAATAATGCAGTTCAGCCTCTCAGAGCACTCGCCATCTAATCAGGGACTCATGGACGGCAACGTCCTGCAGAAGTAGACAACAAGCATCTCCAGTGCATCTCCCACTAGGCCCAAGTCAATTGTCCCCATTTTTATTCTGGTTAGCTCCTGTTCCATTGCAGTGCAGGAAATTATGACTTTAAAGTCAATAGCCGAAATCCAAGAGAATTCAGAAATGAAAACCATAAAGTGAAACCTCAACTCATTGGCTGCGACAGACAGAAAGTGGTCATTGAGAGTGGTCATTAAGAGTGATCATTGAGAGTGGTCATTGAGACTGGTCATTGAGAGTGGTCATTGAGAGTGGTCATTGAGAGTGATCATTGAGAGTGGTCATTGAGAGTGGTCATTGAGAGTGGTCATTGAGAGCGATCATTCAGAGTGGTCATTGAGAGTGGTCATTGAGAGTGATCATTAAGAGTGGTCATTAAGAGTGGTCATTGAGAGTGGTCATTGAGAGTGATCATTAAGAGTGGTCATTGAGAGTGGTCATTGAGAGTGGTCATTGAGAGTGGTCATTGAGAGCGATCATTCAGAGTGGTCATTGAGAGTGGTCATTGAGAGTGATCATTAAGAGTGGTCATTAAGAGTGGTCATTGAGAGTGGTCATTGAGAGTGATCATTAAGAGGGGTCATTGAGAGTGATCATTAAGAGAGGTCATTGAGAGTGATCATTGAGAGTGGTCATTGAGAGTGGTCATTGAGAGTGGTCATTGAGAGTGATCATTGAGAGTGGTCATTGAGAGTGGTCATTGAGAGTGGTCATTGAGAGTGATCAAGAGAGAGGGGAGAGGGTATAAGAAAGAGGAGAAGAATGGATAAGAGAGGGGATAAGAGAGAGGATAGGAGTGAAGAGATAAGAGAGAGGAGGAGAGGGGATAAGAGAGAGGGGATAAGGGAGAGGAGAAGAGGGGATAAGAGAGAGAGGATAAGGGAGAGGAGAAGAGGGGATAAGAGAAAGAGAGGGAGGGGAAAAGAGAGAGGAGATAAGACAGGTGAGACTAGAGCGAGTCCCATGCAACAGGGATTAATCAGTGACAGCCTATCAGCTAATGGCAACAAGGAAACTCGAGAGTCCCGTTCTTGCATTGGCGAATCTCCCGCACTCGGGAAGTCAACAACAGAAGGTCACGCAGTCCGGGGGAAGGGATAGACTGTTGTCGATCCGACAAAGTGAGTACTTTTATTTCATGTTGACTTGCTTTTGAAATATTAAAAAAGCAAGACGCTAACAACATCTAATTAGGGTTAATTACTACTGAGCTTTCGTGTGCAGCGGCAGACTTGCGAGTAGGAAGAACAATTAGGGATTTAATGAATAAATAAAACTTTTCAACTCCTATGTTTACAGAAAGGAGCTGAAAATGTGGGCTGGCTATGAAAAACGAATTGAGGTTGTCTCCGGTCTCCGTGATTTCCCGGCGGGATTCTGCAATGAGAGAATTGCGGATGCAGTAAAAAAATGCCTGCAAACACTGCACCGGGGCCGTGACACAGATAAGAAGGGCAGAGAAAGGTAGACTCGCACCTGAGTACGATGGCCGCTCTTTAAAGGAGGCGGGGGGCCGCAGGGTGCAAAACAGACAACAAAATCTTACAATTGTATTTTGAGTGTTTTTTTAGCCAGTCTGCTAACGCTGGGTCACCCCATGTGTGGAAATGTAGGTTGCCTTGCTGCTACTGCCTGTTGCCATGCTGTTGTTAAGCCTGGCCAACTGTGCTTTCTGTGGAGATAGAGAGTGGGTGAGAATAGTATTTATTTTACAAACTGCCGGTAAATAGTAAACTTTGTGAAAACAAGCCACAGTCCCTGTCTTCTTGTGCTAATGTGTTGATAAACGCATGATTGAGAAGGGAGACAATGAGAAATCAAAACATACGAGTGGAGAATTGACAGGGAATGGTAGTGATGAGATGGGATATAAAGGAGGAGGCGAGGGAGAGGTATTATGAGGAAGGGAATAAGGAAGAGGGAAATGAGAGGGAGTTGGAGAGTTACTGTGAGGTAGGGATAGTGAAGAAAAGAGGGGCGAGAGAGAATAGAAGAGGGAGAGGGAGAGGGAGAGGGAGAGGGAGAGGGAGAGGAAGAGGGAGAGGGAGAGGGAGAGGGAGAGGAAGAGGGAGAGGGAGAGGGAGGGGAGAGGGAGAGGAGAGGGAGAGGAAGAGGGAGAGGAAGAGGGAGGGGAGGGAGAGGGAGAGGGAGAGGGAGAGGGAGAGGAAGAGGGAGAGGAAGAGGGAGAGGGAGAGGGAGGGGAGAGAGAGGGGAGAGAGGAGAGGGAGAGGGAGAGGGAGAGGGAGAGGGAGAGGGAGAGGGAGAGGGAGAGGGAGAGGGAGAGGGAGAGGGAGAGGGAGAGGGAGAGGGAGAGGGAGAGGGAGAGGGAGAGGAGAGGGAGAGGGAGAGGGAGAGGAGAGGGAGAGGGAGAGGGAGAGGGAGAGGGAGAGGGAGAGGGAGAGGGAGAGGAGAGGGAGGGAGAGGGAGAGGGAGAGGGAGAGGGAGAGGGAGAGGGAGGGAGAAGGAGAGCGAGGAGGAGGGGGGAGGGAGAAAATCGGGGAGGGAAAGGGAGCGGGGAGGGAAAGGGAGAGGGGAAGGTGGGGAGAGGGGAGGGAAAGGAAGAAACGGGGAGGGAGAGGGAGAGGGAGAGAATCGTGGATGAGAGGCAGGGGGAGAGGGAGAGAATCGGGGAGGGAGAAGGAGAGGGAGAGGGAGAAGGAGAGAGAGAAGGAGAAGGAGAGGGAGAGAATCGGGGGGGAGAGGGAGAGGGAGAGGGAGAAGGAGAAGGAGAGGGAGAGAATCGGGGATGGAGAGGGAGAGGGAGAGAATCGTGGATGAGAGGCAGGGGGAGAGGGAGAGAATCGGGGAGGGAGAGGGAGAGGGAGAGGGAGAGGGAGAGGGAGAGGGAGAAGGAGAAGGAGAGGGAGAGAATCGGGGATGGAGAGGGAGAGGGAGAGAATCGTGGATGAGAGGGAGGGGAGAAATGAGGAGAGGGAGCGCACAGAAAGCCGGTGCAGGTTAAAGTAAAGAGCAGGCCAGCTCAAAAGCACTATAAGCAATGATGGCAAGCGATTAAGAGATGCTGACGCGGGTCCACGCCCTTCGGACGGCTGCACTACCGCACAAGCGCAAATGCCCGCAGCACTAATTCAGCCCAGTTGCACTATTGCGCTTTAATTCGCAGTTCTAAATTCGCGGCTGCATGCAAAGGCGACGCCCAATTAAGGCGCCAGACCGGCCCCATGGCTCTTGCTTCTTCTTCTTCTAGAGGCCGGCAGCCAAGGCAACGAACTGCACTCGAGCCAGCCTTGGAAACTGCGAGCTCCACTGTCTGCGCCCCCCTCACACATATTTGAATATTCGAGTTTATTGCAGCAGCGGGGTATCGCATAAAAAAGTAAAGAGCGGGGGGCAATGAGAGAAGGTGGAAGAAGATGGGGGGGCAGGCGAGGCATGCATTTTTTCGCTCAGTATGGAGGCATCTTGCTGACGGCCTGGCATTCCATTTTAGTTTTGCTGTAGTGTGCAAATTTAAATACAGCTGTGCAGTTGATAGCCGGCGCGAGAAGGCCTTTTATCAAACACCTATCTCCTACCTGCTTAAGCTTTTTCTATGCACTTGGGGAACTTCTGTCTTACCGGTGCAGCCCTACCCGTACAATTCTTTTAAATTTCTCTTTACATTGAAATTACGACCTATTAACTAATCTTTGACGTGTGTGAACTCAGGGAAGATTATTCTGTCAGTCTCTCCCAGACTCTCCAATCTCCCCTAGACTATCCTAGTCTCTCCCAGACTCTCCAATCTCCCCTAGACTATCCCAGTCTCTCCAGACTATCCAATCTCCCCTAGACTATCCTAGTCTCTCCCAGACTCTCCAATCTCCCCTAGACTATCCCAGTCTCTCCCAGACTCTCCAATCTCCCCTAGACTATCCCAGTCTCTCCCAGACTCTCCAATCTTCCCTAGACTATCCCAGTCTCTCCCAGACTCTCCAATCTCCCTAGACTATCCTAGTCTCTCCCAGACTCTTCCGATCTCCCCTAGACTATCCTAGTCTCTCCAGACTCTTCCGATCTCCCCTAGACTACCCCAGTCTCTCCAGACTCTTCCTATCTCCCCTAGACTATCCCAGTCTCTCCCAGACTCTTCCGATCTCCCCTAGACTATCCCAGTCTCTCCCAGACTCTTCCAATCTCCCCTAGACTATCCCAGTCTCTCCCAGACTCTTCCAATCTCCCCTAGACTATCCCAGTCTCTCTCAGACTCTTCCAATCTCCCCTAGACTATCCCAGTCTCTCCCAGACTCTTCCAATCTCCCCTAGACTATCCCAGTCTCTCCAGACTATCCAATCTCCCCTAGACTATCCCAGTCTCTCCCAGACTCTTCCAATCTCCCCTAGACTATCCCAGTCTCTCCCAGACTCTTCCTATCTCCCCTAGACTATCCCAGTCTCTCCCAGACTCTTCCAATCTCCCCTAGACTATCCCAGTCTCTCCCAGACTCTCCAATCTTCCCTAGACTATCCCAGTCTCTCCCAGACTCTCCAATCTTCCCTAGACTATCCTAGTCTCTCCCAGACTCTTCCGATCTCCCCTAGACTATCCTAGTCTCTCCCAGACTCTTCCGATCTCCCCTAGACTACCCCAGTCTCTCCCAGACTCTTCCTATCTCCCCTAGACTATCCCAGTCTCTCCCAGACTCTTCCGATCTCCCCTAGACTATCCCAGTCTCTCCCAGACTCTTCCAATCTCCCCTAGACTATCCCAGTCTCTCCCAGACTCTTCCAATCTCCCCTAGACTATCCCAGTCTCTCCAGACTATCCAATCTCCCCTAGACTATCCCAGTCTCTCCCAGACTCTTCCAATCTCCCCTAGACTATCCCAGTCTCTCCCAGACTCTTCCTATCTCCCCTAGACTATCCCAGTCTCTCCCAGACTCTTCCAATCTCCCCTAGACTATCCCAGTCTCTCCCAGACTCTCCAATCTTCCCTAGACTATCCCAGTCTCTCCCAGACTCTCCAATCTTCCCTAGACTATCCTAGTCTCTCCCAGACTCTTCCGATCTCCCCTAGACTATCCTAGTCTCTCCCAGACTCTTCCGATCTCCCCTAGACTATCCCAGTCTCTCCCAGACTCTTCCAATCTCCCCTAGACTATCCCAGTCTCTCTCAGACTCTTCCAATCTCCCCTAGACTATCCCAGTCTCTCCCAGACTCTTCCAATCTCCCCTAGACTATCCCAGTCTCTCTCAGACTCTTCCAATCTCCCCTAGACTATCCCAGTCTCTCCCAGACTCTTCCAATCTCCCCTAGACTATCCCAGTCTCTCCCAGACTCTCATATATTCTCCCAGTCTCTCCCAGTCTCACATAGTCTCGCCCAAGTCTCTCCACAGACTATTTGTCTCTCCCAGCCTTTTACTCTCTGAATACTACTAAATATGTAGCTTTGTATTCTATTGGCATCTCTTTGGCACCCTCACTTTCACTACTTTAAGTGACGCACTATCTACGTTCTTCTGCCAAAACCAGCGCAGAGTCCAAAGTCGGGCACAGTGAAAGCGAAAGCATGTGAAACTACTGGGCGCAAAGGTCGCACACTCTTGCACTGGCTGGCACACGTCTTGCGGCAGTTGGGGTGCCCCCCACCTGTACCAGATTAGAGTGGGGGAGGGGCAGAGCCGGACACAGAGGTGCGAAGGCGGTGCCATTAAACCAGCTGGATCCAGAGCCGAAAAACATTTCTGGCGCACAGTTGCGCTCGGCCCCGGTGGCTCTCTTTCACGTGATTTTGGTCTTAATTTGCTTTGATTTAATTTGGTGCGCAGAAAAAGTCACGAGAAAGTTTTTAGTACACTTGAAGCTGCAGGTTCGAAGTTGAACGATGTCGAACTTCGGTTTTTTACCCTTTCATTGTAGGAACTAAAAATATGCTCGTAGAAGTCCAACTTTTGCGTCGGGGTATTCGCTGAAAAAATTCATGGCTCATTGAGATACGTTGTTTGAACTTAAATATGCAGTCAGTCACAAACCGCCTTCGATTTCTAATATCGCTTCCATTGTCACTTTCTCTTCTTTAATCTTTCACCTACCTCTCTTCTTCTGCCTTACCTCTCGTCCTTAATCTCCCATCTCCCAATCTCTCATCTCTTGTCTTCCATTCCTGCTCTCCGATCTCCCATCTCCCATCTACCATCTCTTGTCTCTTACCTCCCGTCTCTTATCTCTTATCTCTCCTCCTTCATCTCCAATCTCTAATTTCTCATCCTCAATCTCTCATCTCTCATTTCTCGTATCCCATCTTCCATATCGCGTCTCCTCTCTCATCTTCTCCATCTGTCATGTCGTATTTCCAACCGCCTATCCCTCATCCACTATCTACAAACTCTACAAAATGTCTAATGTCTCATATCCTAACGCTTATTTCCCATCGCTCCCATCGCCAATGATCCCATATTCCCTTCTATGCTTCGCCCGGGCCAAGTGAGTCAAAGCAATTAAGGTCTGGCGCCAGCCCCCGTCAACAGCAATAAGTAATCACCCAGTGCGGCCCGCAATAGAAGGCTTGGCATCTATTACTAGGACTAGACTTTGCCTATACAAGCCGACTGCCACTTCGCTGACCCAGATAAAGAATTCATTTTTATTGCACTGTACTGACCCTGAACTGCACTCCATTACGCTAGCATTGGACTCTCGGTAGTTCTCTCGGCAGTTCTCTCACGCCCTATTCCCTGAATTCCGTCTGAACTTGGCCTCCCTCTCGATCAGTGCGGTGACTCATTGCTCCCGGAGAGAACTAGAAAACCTGCACTAAAAATCCTTCCGACCGAGATCCTTTATCCAAGTAATTTGTCCAAAACGCGGAATCTGCAAAATCATCTGCTTCTTCTAATTTCATCTCTCGTTCTGCCTGGTAACCGCTAATGCAAGTTTCATCTCGAATTTCCGAATGAAGGTGGCCATTGTTGCTAGGAGAAATCTAAGGGTTATCCGAGTTTCGGATTGCAACTTTCTTTCTGTGGGAATTTGGGATTAGAAAATGTCATATATGATTATAGAGTATCAGCTCGCATTTACAGTCGGTCATCCATTGTGCTCAGTGCAATATAAGTATTTATTTGACTGATAGAAAATCCTCAATACTCACTACAGATCGACTGTTAGCAGCGCACCAACCAGAGTGCCCTCAATGCACTAACCAGAGTGCCAGAAATGCACTAACCAGAGTGCCAGCAGTGCACTAACCAGAGTGCCAGCAATGCACTAACCAGAGTGCCAACAATGCACAAACCAGAGTGCCAACAATGCACTAACCAGAGTGCCAGCAGTGCACTAACCAGAGTGCCAACAATGCACTAACCAGAGTGCCAGAAATGCACTAACCAGAGTGCCAACAATGCACTAACCAGAGTGCCAACAATGCACTAACCAGAGTGCCAGCAGTGCACTAACCAGAGTGCCAACAATGCACTAACCAGAGTGCCAACGATGCCAACAATGCACTAACCAGAGTGCCAACAATGCACTAACCAGAGTGCCAACAATGCACTAACCAGAGTGCCAACGATGCACTAACCAGAGTGCCAGAAATGCACTAACCAGAGTGCCAACAATGCACTAACCAGAGTGCCAACAATGCACTAACCAGAGTGCCAACAATGCACTAACCAGAGTGCCAACGATGCCAACAATGCACTAACCAGAGTGCCAACAATGCACTAACCAGAGTGCCAGCATTGCACTAACCAGAGTGCCAGCATTGCACTAATCAGAGTGCCAGTATTGCACTAACCAGAGTGCCAGCATTGCACTAATCAGAGTGCCAGCATTGCACTAACCAGAGTGCCAACAATGCACTAACCAGAGTGCCAACATTGCACTAATCAGAGTGCCAGCATTGCACTAACCAGAGTGCCAACAATGCACTAACCAGAGTGCCAACATTGCACTAACCAGAGTGCCAACATTGCACTAACCAGAGTGCCAGAAATGCACTAACCAGAGTGCCAACAATGCACTAACCAGAGTGCCAACAATGCACTAACCAGAGTGCCAACGATGCACTAACCAGAGTGCCAACAATGCACTAACCAGAGTGCCAACAATGCACTAACCAGAGTGCCAACAATGCACTAGCCAGAGTGCCAACAATGCACTAACCAGAGTGCCAACGATGCCAACAATGCACTAACCAGAGTGCCAACAATGCACTAACCAGAGTGCCAACGATGCCAACAATGCACTAACCAGAGTGCCAACAATGCACTAACCAGAGTGCCAACAATGCACTAACCAGAGTGCCAGCATGCACTAAACAGAGTGCCAACATTGCACTAATCAGAGTGCCAGCATTGCACTAACCAGAGTGCCAGCATTGCACTAACCAGAGTGCCAGCATTGCACTAATCAGAGTGCCAGCATGCACTAAACAGAGTGCCAACATTGCACTAACCAGAGTGCCAGCAATGCCCTGCTAGCAAGGTGACAAATAAAAAAAGTTGATTTTTGAGCATAGAGTTCAGGATAATCCCATCAAGCTCAGAACCAGGGTAGGCCACGCCCTAGGTTAAAGCCAAGCGCATCTGCTAGAAAATACAGTTAATCAAAGCCAAAGGCGTAGATGGCAGCACCTGCTCTATACGCTGCTCATTCCAATAGCATTGCAGAGTGCGCAATCTGAAAGCAGTTTTCGACCCTTGCACCTCCGCCCTTTGACCGTCGCAAATCTTCGCAAATGATACGCACAGAGAGAGAGAATGTTAGAGGCAGGTAGGGTTGCGGAAATGCCTAATTAAATTTTTTTGCGTGCAAGTGTACAATCGAGTTCAAAGTCTGAAATTCTAAAAAATGCCCCAATATGTACGCTTGAAACTTAAGAAAGCACATGACGTTTCTAAACTGGAATGCGAAAGAGGCGTACCGTACTGAAGCGGTCACTCTGGAAAACTGGAGCTGCTGCTGGCTGCTGCCCCTGCGAAAGCAAAAAGTGCAGCCTGAGCAGAAGCAGACTTGGCACCGTTCCCTTGCCCCCCCCCCCGGAGGCTGTGTTGGGGGAGAAAAAAGTTACGAAGAAGAGTGGGAGTCTGGGCCAAAGCCTAGGAGATGACGGAGGGCAGCTGACTCACTGGAGTAGGGGATGCGCCGGATTAGGGCAGCCGTCCTGGGCTCAGCTCCAGTGCACTTGATGGGGTGGCGTGAGGGACATGCAGGTTGCTGGGAGCAACGGGAAGGGACGCATACAAGCTGCCACCCCCCAGTCTCGTTTAAGCCTCTGGCGCCCTCTGGAGTCTCTCAGCCCCCCGCAACCCCTCGTTGCCATGGCTGTGTTGAGAACAAATAGTGGAAGGGATGGAGGAGGGGAAGCGCTGCTCGTAGGAGACTGAGGGGCCTAGAAGGGTGGCGGATCGATGATGAGGATGAAGAGAGGCGCCGGCCAGACAGGGGGCCGGAAAAATCCCAGAACGGGGCGAGCGCGCTGGAAAACTGCTGCCTTTCCTGTGGCGAATGTCTCGCTCCCCCTCTTCCCCATAATCCCACTCGCTGCTCGGTAGTTGTCGCTATATTTATCCCATACGCGCACGTCATCAACTCCGCCGGGCCAGGCCTGGGATCTGGGATAATTGCGGAAGCCTCGTATTTTTAGTAGACTTTTTCAATCGTTTTTCCTCATACGCTGGCCAGACTCCCCTCTGCCCTGGGAGCTGCTGATATTGCAGGCCCGGCTGGGCGAGAGTACTGCAGGCGAAATAAAAAGATTGCTGGCGAAACGGAAAAGCCGGAAATATCCCCAACCCCGATGAAATATCCCCTTTAAGCTGGCAGCAGCGACCACCCACGCCACCAAATAAATCTTGATCCGCTTTCCGCCAGCGCAGCTCGGACGGCTGCTGCCAGAAAAAAAATGCGAGAAAGGGGGAGAGGGGAAAGAGGGGAGGCGGGACGGAGGAGGTTCTTACCCGAAAATTCCTGGCACAAAGCCAAGCCCCGTGGGGACTGGCGGAGCTCGATTTCCAACGCCTCCGCATTTTTCATTCTCAAGACTCCCTTTGTGCATGATTTAAAAAAGCTCTCATACCTGCCGTTGCGTCTGCTTCTTATGCAAGCACGGTGGCTTGCATTGCAGTTGTTTACCATTTCAGGCTTGTCACATTGTTTAGACCAAGGGTCGGCCGACTTTACATAAATTAAGGGCCAGATACAATAATCCAGCGCATGACTGCAGGCAGAGGTGGGAGGAGGGAGAGGATAGAGGGGGATGAGAGGAGAGGAGAGAAAATAGAAGAGAGCTGAGACAAGACAAACCTTGAGCGGGCTGGATTAGCAATATATAATTGCTAATATGCTAATAGCTTAATCCCTATTCCTCCTATTTGCGGCATTCAAGGACGCCAGCACGGGAGTCGGAATGAATAACTGGGTCATATTTCTGCCGCTGTCTTCTAAAAGCGCAGTGCGCGTTAGCCTTGTTACGACATGACAGTACGTGAGAGGTAACCATGTCAAGCAGGCATGCAATAAGCAGCCTTTTTCCGCTAACACCCATTAGCTGTTGCATAATTAACTTATTAATTAACGAACTTTACCCGACAACTGTTGCTTTGATATTTTTCCAATAGCAGCTTGGGTAATTTTCCTCAAGCCGAAATGAATTGATTTGACAAAGGCAGAATTTAATTTGTGATTGAGGATTTTTCAGCATTATTAGGTTCGATTAGGTTCAACTGTACAGGCACCGCTGACATGTAATAATAGTTTATTTAAATCCGCTCCAACAAAATACTTTATTACACAACAGGTAGGAGAGCAATTAGCATGGGACCTCATCCAGTAACTGTAGACTTCGGGAAACAGAGTTCGGCTCGATTGACATGTAAAGAAACAAGCAGAAGATCCGGCTTTGGCAATATGTACAAAAATTAATTTCCAGATAGTCAATCATCTCGGGAAGAGAGCAGTTTTACAGGAAATACTTGAGTGTCGGTAGGGGGCCACAATTAACAGTTATAGGTAGCCTTCAAAATCAAACAAAAATTAAAGTAAACAAGCACAGGAAAAAAAACACAAATTTGCAGGTAATAAGTGGCTGTTTATTGAGGCAGGTAAAATAGTAATGACAGGCAAATAAAAGCAAGGTTTTGTCCTAGCGGACCTGCAGCGCTTCTAATTCTCAGGTAGATAATTAATAATAACTTTGCTCTGCTAAGCAGACTTGGAGCTTTTTAAAAGTTAGAAGACTATCAAAGTAAAAATGGAAATCAAAGTTAAAATACACAGAAGAAGCCTGGCTGACTCGCCCTGCTGAAGCACAGGGGAGCCTGAAGCTGTACAGGTTGAAATTTACAATAGAGAGTCAATTTGACAGAGAGAGAAACGAGCTGAAAATGCAGGTTAAGCTCTTGACCGCGCAAGGTTGTCCCCCCTTGAGAACGCTTGAGAATTTGGCGACAGGGGACAACCGAGGGCCACAGAGAGAAAAAAGGGAGACAGACAGGAGACACGGAGCTAAGCAAATATCTTGAGAAGCGCTGGAAGTGCAGAGAGCTGCTGAGCTGCTTTTAGAGGCGGAAGAAGCAAAAAATTAATAAACGAACAAAAAAGCAAAAAAAGAAGCGAACAAATCAAGAGCAGGCCTCATAATTCAGGGAACTTAGTTAAACAGAGCCACAGGGCGGCACCAAGTAAAATACAGTTAAATAGTATTTGAACAGTTGACTGTACACTTGTAATCGATGATTGCATTGCGGTCGTTGAGTAATTAGTATAAGGTAGGGTTTTGATCGGCACGTGTTTGACAAAGAAACTTGGCTCTATGCCAGACATCGCTGCACTATCTGCGCAAGCGACAGGCTGATATAGCTAGTCTTGAGTTCAGTGCTGGCTCAACCTGTACTCAGCCATGCCAGTCACTGAGGCGCCGACTGCGAATCGCACAGGAATAGCCGTGCTGTGGCTGCAACTGCTCTTGCTGCTTCCGCCATTGTAGCCAGAGTCTGGCGGGCTCAACCGGAAGTTAGTTGACGATGACGATGAGGAAGCTGTTGATGAAGCCGAACTGCCAGTTTCATAATCCTCGAGAGAGTCGCAGGAGCTGGCGATGGTGAATTTAGCGGCAGGAGTGACTTTGGACTGAGCGGCGACATGGACGGCGGCTGGCGCGCTGGCCACGGCGGCCACGGCTGGCACGGCGGTGGTGACCAAGTGATCGCCGGAGGAGAACCACGGATGGCGCAGAATCTGCTCGATGGTAGGCCGGCGGGCGGCGTCCAGCTGCAGACAGGACATGATGAGGTCGCGGCAGGCTGGACTGACATATCGGCGGAAGTACGGCTCGCTGTTGCAGATCTGGTCGTCGCGCTCGAACGGAATGTCGCCGCAGACCATATCGAATAGCAGGATGCCCAGCGACCAGACCTCGGCCTTCTTGCCATTGTAGCGGTGCCAGCGGATCCACTCCGGTGGGCTGTACACACGGGTGCCTGGAAGGAACGAATAATGTTTTGACTGTAATTATATATAAAGTACAAATTAAAAAAGCTGGTCAATTGTTTGCAGTGCCAAAACAATATACAGTTTTTTTATTTCTGGTTTCATTCAGCCCGCTGGGTGTGTCGGGACTCGGGGTGGGTCCCGGCTCCCGGACTGCTTGCGAATGTATTGCGTTTAAATCCACCATTAAACTTTTTGCAAGTTTTCTTGCCACACTGACTGCCGGCTGGCTGCACGGCAAAAGTGCGTTTGCACGAGCCGGCATTGGAATCCTAGCCCCGCTATGGCGCTATTGCCTTGTCTACGCCCATTGGGGTGGGGAAATACAAATCGCAATGCAGCCCTGCATGCGTGCGTGTGTGGCCAAAAATCCATTTGAAAGATCTGTTGTCTGTATCTTAGCAATAGCTCCAAAATAACACCGGCTCCACCCTCACACACATTCATTTGCTCCTATCTCTCAGTGTCTGTCTGTCTGTTGCACTGGAAGCAAAGGAATGCGTGGGCCAGGGAGGAAGAGACGTGGGCCAAAACTGAGGTGGGGGAGGAGATTGGGGAAGAGAAGTATTTGGTTTCATTAGGAAGATAGGGGAGGGCAAGGGAGGGTAAATGGCGCTTGGCGGGCAGAATGTGTCCTAAAAATAAAGTGAACACGGGAAGGGCACCGCAACCCACCCTCCCGTCGATAAGCGTCAGAGCTCTCTCTCACTCCGCGTTGAATTCAAGCCCTCACCCCGCCGGACCCTATAAACCCGACTACCCACCCCCACGCACGCCCACTCCTTTCAGAATCTAGTGGGGGGGTTGGGGCTACATTAGCGCACACCCACCCCAACTCCGTGGGTGGGTGAGAGGGGGTTTTGGCTTGGGAGGGCTGAGTCAGCACTGAAAGGCCAGGCGCACAGTCACACTAAACCAGAACACACACTAAAGCGGCCTATAGAATGACTGTTTCTCCCTCCCTACGTTCTCTTGAGCTGTTAGCTAGGGAGAGGAGGGGCGGCGTTGCTGGCATTGGAATCCACCCAGTGCGTGTGTGCAGAGCTGCATTGTTTGTTTCCCTTCGTTGAGGACAGTGGGAGGACGCGAGTCGCGAAACAGCTAGCTAGACTCAAAAAAATGTCCAGAAGAACTTCAAGTCTGGCAGGAAAGCTGTGCACAACAACTCAAGCAACTCTAGAAGAGAGTTATACTCGCACACAATTTTGCTAAGCAATGGGGTGGGCAACTGGGCATTGGGCACTGTTAAGCACGCGTCCACACCCACGCGTGCGCAGAAAGCTGGAAGCAAACAGAGCTCAGGCTAGCCTATCTAGGAGTCGAAGTCGAACGGAGCGGAGACAGATGTGGGTGGGTTCAGCTTTACCCCGGCTGCTTTGCCGGCACGTGAAGCAATAAGCATGCATTTCCTGCAGCAGCAGAAGAAACGGGCTAAATGCAATACAGAAATCGAGAGGGTGGAGTCTCCTACAAGCGCGCACACGGCAGTGGTACCATATACGCCCATACAAAAATCAATAGCACTGATATTGGCAATTTTCCATGAATTATTTTTTCCAAGCCCTACCCACCCCGCCTCCCCCGACTATTTCTGCTTTTTCTGTCCTTTCTATGTCCCATGGCATGTTTTTTAATCCACCCACACAGAGGCCTCGCATTCCATTCTAAGCGGCCTACTTTGATAATGGATTTTTTTATTTCCATTTCTAAGACTTATTCAGCAATTTTATTTTCAAGTGCTTAAGTACCAATTTCCTGGTATTGAAAGACAGACAGTCGCAGACAAGATCAGAGCAAATGTACTAAAACATTACTAAACAGCTATTATAGCCGGCAACAGGGTCATTGGGCCGAGAGAGACAGGAAAAGTGGCCCAGACTTGGGGACAGTCGGGCCCGGCTTGCATTCAATGGAATAGTATAATCAAGTATAGCCGAACTGAATGCGGCAGCGTCAAGGTCTACCGGAGACGAGACTGACTGACTGGGGTTAGCAGCAGCTACGCAGTAATTGAGCGGATGTGCGACATTTAAGACAGAGAGGGGTGAGCCGGAGCCCGAAGGCTGGGGGGGATCAGCTCTATAAGATTGTTGTTGACCTATTAATAAGACTCAATCACTGGAGCAAGCTAGTATTTTTATTACAGTTTGAATCACCATTCGGCATCATTATGCGTGGGAAGAAGCGGAGACCTAGGACTGTAATTTAATATTAAGCTGAGGTCCCAGACAGTGGACACTGGGGGACCGGACAATCCTTCAACTATAAGGATGCTTTTCTCTGGACAAGAAATTCTGCAATTGGATCTCTTTTCCTTAATTCTCTCTATCGAGGATTCGAGTTCCGAGTTGTTCGATGCCTCTGGGGATAAGGAAATTAAGGGAGCTCCGGGAGGCCGGCGCGGCTGCAAAACCTACTAGGACCCTTGTTACGCAATAAGCAGAGTCGAAATGTGGCCGCAGATGGCTCTGGCTTGTGCAGGAGAGACAGAGAGAGACGAAATTCGGATGAGGGTGGCTGTGTCTGCTTTGTTCGCGAACAGGAGAGGGGGGCTGTTGGGGTGACTGCGGGGGGTAGGAGTGAAGCCCAAGGCCCGATGATTCAATAGGGTGCACGGCCCGGTCAGGCTCTGACCTCGCGGGCCCACGCGGGGGTAAAGAGGGTGAGTGACTGGGCCTTGTCTGGCTATGCGAGGGGATTCAGAGAGCAGACAGAACTCTGAGTGAACTGGGGTGAACTGCTGTACACACACAAGCGCACATTAGTAAGAGAACGAAGGGAAGAGAATAAAGAGGAAACAAAGACTCTGATATTTAGCTGGTAAGACAGGGGCAAATGAGGTCGTAAACTGAACTGATGGATCCGGGATGCAGGTTGGGGATTATTAAACAAAGAGCTGACACAAATCCCCAATAAAAAGCTGTCGAACCCGACGACTCACCATCAAAATCGGTGTAGTCGGTGTCCTTCAAGAAGGCGCCGGATCCGAAGTCGATCAGATGAATGGAACCGTCGCACAGATTAACTAGCAGATTCTCATCCTTGATGTCGCGATGCAGAATCCCGGCCTCGTGGCAGGCTAGCAAAGTCTCGAGCAGCTGTTTCATAAAGGATTTGGCTTCCACCTCGGCTAGGAACTTCTTATTGGAGATGTAGTCAAACAGGTCCATGCACTTCTTGATCTTCTTCATGACAATCACCCACTCGTTTGGGCCTTCGTAATAGGCGATGGGCTGCACGATGCCGCGGATGTGCTGGCACTTCTGCAGCAGGACAATCTCCACTGGCAGCTTCTGCCCGTTGGGCTGTTGTGTTGGATTTGGGTGAATGAGGCGGGTTGCCAGTTGCACTGATCTTCCTTGATGTCATACAGCCATGGGTTTATCTGATCCATGACCAACACTTACCAGGCGGTGCCAGCAGAATTGGGACATCTTGTCCTTCTGGATGACCTTGACGGCCGTCTCCAGATTGTCGCGCACCCGGAGCCCTTCGAACACTTTGCCGAAGCCGCCGCTGCCGAGCTCTTTGCCTAGCTGGTAGTCGCGTCGGAACTCCTCCAACGGTTGGCACTTCGGATAGGACTCGGTGGGATGGGCCACCGGAACTGATCGTGCCTCGCCGCCTTGAAAAAAAGGTTTTTAAGAAACAGTACATGATAACTGGACAGTAGAGCATTATGGCAAGTTTTATTAAATATTATAACAATATTTCTAAGAAAAATCTTACCAAATCGTTGCGGCAGAGACGTCTGCAGAAAGATGTTTAGCTTGTCCATTGTGATAACGGAATACGACAGTTTAGAGAAAGACTTGTTGCTTCTTCTGTTGGAATAGGGGGGCTGAAGTAGCCGATTGAAAGCAATAAGACCGATGAGGCAATGGGTAGCGATCTATCAAGCGTTCTGTCACAGAGACCAGACGACACAGGGGAGTTGAGGGCATGAACACTTGGTATTTATGTGCTATGGAAGCACGTTGCTTGGCAGCGACGCCCACCCCAATTGCGCCGGCTCCAACCCTACATTCAATGTGGTTTGTATTCTTGCACGAGAAGTGTACATTGAAATAGAGATCTACTTTGGTTTAATATTCAGCAAAACGCCAAAATAAGAGTGGATAAGCTTAAATTTAAACGGAATAAATAATAATTAAAATAAATGTTGCTATAATCGAACTCTTTTCTGCTAAATATTGGCCAAATATTTTGGATCTACTTTGAATCTATTTCGAGGCGGGTGACAAGACCCTTGGCTGGTACGTCCAATAGGAGAGGGGCGCTAAATTAGGAATGGAAATAGGGGCTTTCCATTTACAATACGCGACACGCGGGCTGACTGGAGACCCAAAAATAGCATCAACCCCCCCCCCCAAAGGAACCCGCGGATTCTCCGTGCAAAATAGACAAGGCGGATGTTTCGTTTATCATATTTACTTGGATATTCCTAGGCTAATACGCGGATGCTATTTCCGGGCCCGAGTGAATTGCTTGCACACAGCACGCCAGCCAGAACCACGCACACCCGAAATTTCTTTACCCTGTTTATGCTATTGTTAACTCAGAAATATATTTACGAACTTCTTCAACTATAAAAATTTAACCTTCCGCTTTTGCGGTAATCAAGATAAGAGAGAGAGGGGAAGGTCGAACAGATGGTGAGTGATAAGGGAGATAATCAAGCATTAAGAAATTGGACTTTGGAAGTGATGTTAGAAGAAAATGAGTAAAAAAGCAATTATTTAACGCCGCAAGCATACCGGTATGTAAGAAGTTAGAACTGCTGACAAGAAAGGATGCTGAAGGATGCGGATATGTAAGAAAATTCAGAAAACCGCTAAAACACCCCTCATCGCAGTCTGGTTCATGAGGCAGTGAGTGGGTGAGTAATCTCTGTGAGGGGAAGGCCCGGGGTCAGGCCGGGCTGGCGGGGTCGTGTCCTCGGGATTTGGGCTCCGGGGAGAATCGGGAAAGTTATGTAACTGGGGCTCTTGCCGCCTGCTCCTTCACGTCACCCCAAGCCAGACAGAATCCCAAATCCCGGGAATGCCTCTCCTCCCTATACACTACACTAACCCTGTCCGCGCTCGCAGCTCTTTAACCCAATCTCTGTTTGCACAGTAAGCCGACAGAATGCCGAGACTAACTATTCATCTTATAATCCGATTGTCTATGGCAGGAGTTGGCAAACATTTTGCCGACCCCTGCATGGTCTATGGCCAAGAGTTATGACCGCCCGCTTGCATTTCGTCTGGTTGAATAGGAATCGATTTTCTGATCGATCAAATGGATAATATCCTCATTGCATGCATCTCATACCTATCTTTTTATCTATCTCTCTGTTCTTTCTTCTCTTTTATCAGTGATGGATTCTCTCTTATCTCTCCTATTGACGGGTCTCGTCCCTCTCTTCGGCTCGCTCATTGGCAGCTCTTATCGCGTAATTAAAATGCAAATTCTTCGATCAGTCAGTTGCCGGTTATTTCTGTCATGACTGCATGCCATGACAGCGGGAAGATGCAGGGGCACGTGCTGCATGTGCCAACATCTGGACTGCACCATCTGCATGCTAGTTCGATCTTCGAGATCGTGTTAAAATCTCGCTAATAATTCTTATGCATTCTTTTGATGGTAAACTTACTTTGAGCTTTCGTCGCCTTTGTGATTGCAATTAGGTTTTTTATATTAAGTGATATATACATTAGTAATTAGTAATTGATAGAAGTGTTGTGTAGATTCTTGTAGGGGTCATAGAGTATTCTTGTAGGGGTTATAGAGTATTCTTGTAGTAGGGGTCATAGAGTATTCTTATAGGGGTCATAGAGTATTCTTGTAGGGGTGACGGGTTATAGAGTATTCTTATAGGGGTCATAGAGTATTCTTATAGGGGTCATAGAGTATTCTTGTAGGGGTGACGGGTTATAGAGTATTCTTGTAGGGGTCATAGAGTATTCTTGTAGGGGTGACGGGTTATAGAGTATTCTTGTAGGGATGACGGGTCATAGAGTATTCTTGTAGGGGACATAGAGTATTCGTTCAGGTGTCAGAGTATTCGTTCAGGGGTCGTAGAGTATACGTTCAGGGGTCATAGAGTATTTGTTCAGAGGTCATAGAGTATTCGTTCAGGTGTCATAGAGTATTCGTTCAGGGGTCATAGAGTCGAATCTATTTACTCGGAAACATAAAAACATGAAGAAATGTTTTGAATTATCGTTTGCGGAAAAATTACGTCAAGTTCATTGCTTGTTAATAGACGTGCATCTCTGAGCTGGGGGGGGGGGCGATGTTCTGTTCGAAATGCAAACTGACGCACGCAGCGTGAGAACTTGGATTATAAATGGGGCGAATGAATTTAGACTGCAAAACCTTAAAAATAGCTTCGTCTTTAATGATTTGGTCTAAATTTAGAAACTGAAAACGACATAAGCCCATGCAGATGGCAATATGTGACCGCTTCTCAGTTTAGCCAAACTGCTTACGAATATGAAAGAAGAACTTTGAGAGAAATTCGCAGGGCCAACGTCAATTGAACTGAGACTGCCTATTTAAATCGTAGCATGTTATCCATTAAGTAGTCCATGAACTCCCATTCAATATTTTTTCCTGCTTCAAGGTCCACAGGGTGTCAGCCGGGAAGTTTATTAATAAGCAATGAACCGACTCAGGGAAATATTTTTGGTGCAAATTTTTTTATCCGAAATGAGAGAAGTCAATATTTACGGGTAGATTTTACGTCGGTGATATGAATTATTTTTTCTCAGTTGTATTGTCTTAATGAAAGCCCTAATAAATTTCCTAATGAATGCTCGAATTAATGCACTAATGAATGCCCCAATTAATGTCCTAATGAATGACCTATGAATGAATGCCCTAATGAATGTCCCAATGAATGTCCTAATGAATGTCCTAATGAGTGTCCCAATGAATGTCCTAATGAATGTCCTAATATATGAATGCCCCAATGAATGTCCTAATGAATGTCCTAATGAATGTTCTAATTTATTTCTTAATGAATGTCTTAATGAATGTTCTAATGAATGTCCTAATGAATGTCCTAATGAATGTTCTAATTTATTTCTTAATGAATGTCTTAATGAATGTTCTAATGAATGTACCAATGAATGTCCTGATGAATGTCCTAATGAATGTCCTAATGAATGTTCTAATGTACTTCGTATTTCTTAATGAATGTCCTAATGAATGTCCTAATGAATGTCCTAATGAATGTCCTAATGAATGTCCTAATGAATGTCCTAATGAATGTCCTAATGAATGTCCTAATGAATGTCCCAATGAATGTCCTAATGAATGTCCTAATGAATGTCCTAATGAATGTCCTAATGAATGTCCTGATGAGTGTCCCAATGAATGTCCTAATGAATGTCCTAATATATGAATGCCCCAATGAATGTCCTAATGAATGTCCTAATGAATGTTCTAATTTATTTCTTAATGAATGTCTTAATGAATGTTCTAATGAATGTCCTAATGAATGTCCTAATGAATGTCCTAATGAATGTCCTAATGAATGTCCTAATGAATGTCCTAATGAATGTCCTAATGAATGTCCTAATGAATGTCCCAATGAATGTCCTGATGAATGTCCTAATGAGTGTCCTAATGAATGTCCTAATGAATGTCCTAATGAATGTCCTAATGAATGTCCTAATGAATGTCCTAATGAATGTCCCAATGAATGTCCTAATGAATGTCCTAATGAATGTCCTAATGAATGAATGCCCTAATGAATGTCCCAATGAATGTCCTAATGAATGTCCTAATGAATGTCCTAAAGAATGTCCCAATGAATGTCCTAATGAATGTCCTAATGAATGTCCTAATGAATGTCCTAATGAATGTCATAATGAGTGTCCTAATGAGTGTCCTAATGAATGTCCTAATGAATGTACCAATGAATGTCCTAATGTATTTCTTAATGAATGTCCCAATCAATGTCCTAATGAATGCCCAAATGAATGTCCCAATGAATTCCAAAGCTTCAAGGGGGCCATTTCGAAAGCAGGTGCAATATTAGAAGAAAAACATAAATTTGCTGTTCGTTTATCAGTTCCTCACCCAGCGTGCACACGTGCCAACCGCCCGACCCTAGCGAAAGTGCACGCCTGCCGCTCGCAAACAAGCTGTCACAGCCCACCAGCTGTCTCGACTGACTGCAAGAACAAAAGCGACCGAGCAGATAAACAAGCTCAACTGTAAGGCCGTTCGGTGCATTTCTAGGCTGGTACAAAACTACTAATCCGCAATATACTTTTCTATTACATATAGTTTTTTTGTTATTGTCAATAGCTCGTAGAAATGGGGTTTCCCAATCGGGATTAGTATCCCACTCCCATATATAGCTAGCATGGAGACTCGAGAAGCCCCGGGCGCATGCAACAGCACAATGCGATTATATCTCACATGCAGAAGTTAATCCTTCACTATCTGACTGTATTAATCTTGCGCGCAGGTTCTTGGAGGGGAAATTAACACAGACTTTACCAACTAATGCATTGTTTTTCCCAAGCCTGTGTTTTATTACTAAGCAAGCGACACAATTGCTTTCTCCGCTCAGCTCGGGCAATAAATACTAAGAATAACAAAACTCGTCAAGAATATTATTATAAATATAAACATATTGCTTGTTTTCTTCAGGTGGACGACTTGCTTACGGCGAGTTGCCAGCTGTCAACAATGGAAAGCAGACATGAGAAACGAAAGGTGTGCAGCAGCAGCAGAGCCGCTCTGGCAGGTGCAGAGAAATCCTATGTGAGCTGCTTGCTGCCCAAATGACGCTTGAGAACAATGGACTGTCGCACTAAGGGCTGAAGTTCTGCATTTTGTATGCTTGAGATTTGTTATGCAGCCTCGCCTGACTACTGTCTGTTTGTCTGTCTGTCTGTCTGTCTGTCTGTCTGTCTGTCTGTCTGTCTGTCTGTCTGTCTGTCTGTCTGTCTGTCTTAGTGTCTGTCTGTCTGTCTGTCTGTCTGTCTGTCTGTCTGTCTGTCTGTCTGTCTGTCTGTCTTATTATCTGTCTGTCTGTCTGTCTGTCTTAGTGTCTGTCTGTCTGTCTGTCTGTCTGTCTGTCTGTCTGTCTGTCTGTCTGTCTGTCTGTCTTAGTGTCTTTCTGTCTGTCTGTCTGTCTGGGTCCCTGTCTAGATGTATGGGTGTCTTTCCATCTTTCTCCATTAGTTCTGCAGCACTCACACCTGTGCATTCAGGCGAAGGCGAATAGCTACCAGCACGCGCTGCACAAGCACATCTCACATTGCAGCCTATCTGGGCCAGTCAGCCAGCGGTTGATAAAATGCAAATTCAATACAAATGTTAGTTTTGCCTAATCTAGGTGCAACTGTGGGACCGGCAGTCGGTCCTCAAATGGGTACCACTCCAGTATTTATCTATTTCAACATCCTTGTGCAGCTCTAAGGCTTCAATTTAGAAACAGTGATAGGTGCAGTTGCCTCGGTTTCTGGCTTAGCTATCTAAATGCTGCTCGCACTTCCGGGTTGCAGTGAAGAGCGGAGTTAAGAAGCGAAAAAACCTTCAGACGTGGCAGGTAGGTGCAAGACTTTGGCACTTGCCCTAATTGCGCCCAAATACGAGAAAGGTGCAAGCGATTTTGGTACATTTTTCGTGACACAAAAGCTTTAAGGCGAGGGGAACAGAGACTGGCTATAGGGGGGATCATTGGCAGGTGGGATTAGAGAATAGACAAGGGAAAGTCAGTGGGAGATTATGCAGAACACCAACGACTCTTGCGCTAGGCTTAGAGAACGCAAACGCGTGACGGGTGGTGTTGGCGACCCTCGGATTTCTTCTGATCTCTCGACGCCACATCATGCAGGTCTCCTGACTCAAGCTGTCAAGAGAATGAAACTCAACCCTGTCCAGGGGCCTCGGAATCCAACATGACATGCCGCCTGTCGGCTTATAGAGCTCGGAACTCCATGACTGGCGGACTTTAGACTCCAGTAGGGCCAGCGGAGGGTAAATTGAGGTCGAAGTGCATTTTGCTGTTTTGTAACGACTTTCTAATCGTCAGGCATGTACAGTCTCTGTGCCTTGGGGGTCGGGACTCATGGCTGCGAATCGCACGACAAGCCCTAAAAGTTCAGCTTTTCCGAAAAGTTCGTCCTTGAAAGGACCCTCAAATCGGAGCAAAGGCAGAAATCCCCGGATCTTCAAGCTGCGCCCTCCCTCCCTCGCTTGTCACGTGCTCAATGGGGGCAGGAGCTAACGCTGAAAACAAAGACCCCAATTAATGCTCTCCTTGAGCAAGCGTCCATAGTCCGCAGAGATCATCTGCTGCTGGCTCTAGTTAATCCAACTGATAAACCATACCCTATTAAACTGCTTATATCTGGGTTACAATAAAGGGCATCACTAAACCAGCTGACTCTCTTCAACGAGCCGTCATTTCGCTACACCGCTGGGCTTGACAAGAAGCATTCCCGCAGTGGAGTGTAAACAGCCAGAACACTTGCGCAGCAGTCTGTGCACTATATAGGAAAGGATCTGGCGAGTCGATGACGGATGAGAAGCAGGACAGCTAAGCCGGCTGCTGCGTCTGGTGGCAGTGTCGAGGAGAACCCCAACGCTACACCCTGTCAATGCGCTTTGCTTCTGTGCTCTGTGTCGCGGAATCGAGGCCAGTCAATGGAGGTCTGATAAATAAAGCACAGCCTGCAAGGGGAAACTGGGGCTTTACAGAACAGCTGATGGCTGTTTAAGGATGTCTTGTTGAAGGGGAAACCAGATTGAGGAACTAAGAATAGTGAGAGGAGGGGAAGAGAGCGGAAATTCGAGTTGCTCGCACGACACGGAAATATGCGATGATTTCGCTAGTGCAGACAGACGAAGGAGTGACTGGGGAAGCTTGAAGAGAGAAAGAGGAACATATGAAGGACGGGCGGATGAAGGAGGGGCGGATAAGCGGCGGATGAAGGGACAGGTGAAGGACGGGGGATGAAGGATGGGGCGGATGAAGGATGGGGCGGATGAAGGAGCAGATGAAGGATGGGGCGGATGAAGGAGCAGATGAAGGATGGGGCGGATGAAGGAGCAGATGAAGGATGGGGCGGATGAAGGAGCAGATGAAGGATGGGGCGGATGAAGGAGCAGATGAAGGATGGGGCGGATGAAGGAGCAGATGAAGGACGGGCGGGTGAAGGACGGGGGATGAAGGACGGGGGGTGAAGGATGGGGCGGATGAAGGACGGGGCGGATGAAGGTAGGGGCGGATGAAGGAGCGGATGAAGGACGCGGCGGATGAAGGAAGGGGCGGATGAAGGAAGGGCGCATAAGCAGCGGATGAAGGGGCAGATGAAGATGGCGGATACAGAAAAGGACGGATGCAGGACCGGATGAGGAAGTGTTTACTCGGGCGGATGAAGAAGGGGGCAGTGCTTAGGCGACGGAGGGAAGATTCTAGCAAATAATTTTGAGTACCAGTCCGAGCAAAATACGGCAGCTGCGCACCGGCGACAGTCGACGAAGCAGCTGGAAAATCTGGATTTGAGCAGAAAATAAAGATGTGAAATCTTTCTCATCAAAGAGGAACCCTATAAGGAGAAAAAGTCTCTTTGAGCTCAAAGGCGGGAATCACAGAGGGATAAACTTTCTCGAATAGCAGAATCGCAGCCTGCAATTAAGTGATAATTACTCCATAGCCGAATAGAAAATTGCACCCGCCAATTTCTGAGCAAGCCTTCTGATCGGCAATCATTTCTGCCGGGCGCGCTATCCGAGACAATAACACGCAGAGCCGCCGCCCGGAAAGGAAAACGGCCCCGGCAAAAAAGGATAACGAGCGTCGGGTTTCAAAGCGGCACCAGCGGCGGCAGGCGTCGTCAACAAGTTGTTCGCTGTCGGTCCTTGCGCAGCGCGTCTGCCCGGAATCACGTGCCCTTAACCCCCCCCCCCCCCAGCCCGGCCTCCTCAGATCTGCAGTCTGCCGCGCGGGATCTGGGTAAATAAACAATTTGTTTAACTGCAGTCAGTTTAGCGGCTGTTGCAGACTCTTGTGCTGTGCGGCAGCTGCTGGGTGACTCATGCAGGCCTAAGTGGGTTCTTTAGGCTGAATTTTCCAGGGGGGTCGAATGAGATGCTTAATGAAGAGGCCGAGCTGGATGAATGAGGAACGGCTGATGCCTGCTGGAGACAGATGCAAGACAAAATGAGATTCGAGAGATGGAGATAAAAGGGGACTTGAGACGGAGATAGGAGATCAGAGAGGGATATATAAAGATAAAAGACGAGATAAGAAGAGGTATATTATAAATAAAAGGATATAGATCTAAATGTAAGAGAGATGGGCTAGGCGATAGGAAAAGGGGACAGGGGAAGGGGACAGGCCCACTAAGAGACAGGGGCGCCCACCAAGAGACAGGGGCTCCCACCAAGAGACAGGGGCGGCCACCAAGAGACAGGGGCTCCCACCAAGAGACAGGGGCGGCTAACAAGAGACAGGTGCGGCCACCAAGAGACAGGGGCGGCCACCAAGAGACAGGGGCTCCCACCAAGAGACAGGGGCGGCCACCAAGAGACAGGGGCTCCCACCAAGAGACAGGGGCGGCTAACAAGAGACAGGTGCGGCCACCAAGAGACAGGGGCGGCCACCAAGAGACAGGGGCTCCCACCAAGAGACAGGGGCGGCCACCAAGAGACAGGGGCTCCCACCAAGAGACAGGGGCGGCTAACAAGAGACAGGTGCGGCCACCAAGAGACAGGGGCGGCCACCAAGAGACAGGGGCTCCCACCAAGAGACAGGGGCGGCCACCAAGAGACAGGGGCTCCCACCAAGAGACAGGGGCGGCTAACAAGAGACAGGGGCGGCCACCAAGAGACAGGGGCGGCCATCAAGAGACAGGGGCGGCCACCAAGAGACGGGGAGGCGCGCACCAATAGATGGGGAGGCGCCCACCAAGGGACGGGGAGGCGCCCACCAAGAGATGGGGAGGCTCCCATCAAAAAACGGGGGGGGCGCCCACCAAGAGACAGGGGCGCCCACCAAGACAGAGACAGGGGCGCTCACCAAGAGACAGGGGCGCCAACCTAGAAGACAGGGGCGGGGGGCCCACTAAGCGACGGGGCGCCAACTAAGATACCAAATATTGTAGCCCTTGGGGGTTGCGGCCCCCTCCTATTAAAATTCCTGCACACGCCACTGCGGGTCAGTGGGTATTAGCGTGAACTGGACTGGGGTTATTTCGAGACACGCAAATCACATGAATTCATCTTCTATTATAGAAATGACTGACAGCAAGTGGACATGATGATCATCAACAGCTTGAGAGTATTGTTTATCAACTATTAAATTTGGTGGTAAATCTATACATAGGCAAAAATATTTACATAGAAACTAAACACAGCCTCAGGAAATCGGTTCCTCATATTAAAAAATATTAAATTTGATTACAGGAACTGCACTGAAGACCCAATTTCAGTGCTGTCCCCTGGTGCATCCGTTTGGTCAACACATCCGCATAGAAATTCAGTAGGACGTCAGGGATCTGCTAGCCGCATTAGCAGCTGGAATTAAGATTCTTGCTTTGCTGCTCGAACTTGGCACTTCACAGTCCATTTTAATGGCGCCTTTAACTTCATTCTTGGCGCCTTTAGCTTCATTCCTGGCGCGTCAGTTCCATTCTCAGGGCGCCTTTAGCTTCATTCCTGGCGCCTTTAGCTTCATTCCTGGCGCCTTTAGCTTCATTCTCGGCGCCTTTAGCTTCATTCTCGGCACCTTTGAACTCCATTCTCGGCACCAGTGGCCGTAGCAAGCCCCCCCCCCTGAAATTTCGCGCCAATGCAAAAAATCGAGCTATCAGTATACGCGTTAATATAGCCCCAAAAACACCGGAGTGATTCTTTAAAAAAAGGTATTATACTTAACAAAGATATGGAAAATTCTTATCATTTTTTTGGCTAAATTCCACACCGTACCGTAGGCAATAAAGTCTGCTCCTTTATAATGATCACGCACTCATATATTTTATCAAAAAGATGTTGACAGTCACAACATAGTTACGATGTCTAGCAATGTCTGCAAGTCTACGTACTACTTAGTGAGTAGTGACCAAAAATATTCCTATCATTATCTAGTGTAACTTGTAAGTCTAGTTCACAGATACTAAAACACTAGATGGTCCACTCCCTACCTTATCTCTGCAGTGCAAACTAATGCTCCTTTATTTAGCCTGCTCTTTTTTTGGGCACATGGAGCGCGAATTGATATTGAATTTAGTGATGAGTCATCAGATTCGTTGTTGTTGGCCATGGACAGAAGCTCGGAACCAATAGAAACCCCTCTTTTCTGTGTAAAAAAAGCAAAAAAATACTTTTAAACGCTTGAAAAATAAGTTTTTTTTCGCGCCTACTGCTGCTGCAATTTTTCGCGCCATAATCGAAATTTTCGCGTATTCGCGCCATTGTCGCGCCACACTACAGCCACGTACTGCTCGGCACCTTTAACTCCATTATCGGCACCTTTAGCTCCATTCTTGGCACCTTTAGCTCCATTCTCGGCACCATTAGCTCCATTCTCGGCACCTTTAGCTCCATTCCCGGCACCTTTCACACCATTCTCGGCACCTTTATCTTCATCCTTGGCGCATTTGAGCTCCATTCTAGGCGCATTTGAGCTCCATTCTAGGCGCCTTGAGCTCCATTCTAGGCGCCTTGAGCTCCATTCTAGGCGCCTTGAGCTCCATTCTAGGCGCCTTTGAGCTCCATTCTAGGCGCCTTTGAGCTCCATTCTAGGCGCATTTGAGCTCCATTCTAGGCGCCTTTGAGCTCCATTCTAGGCGCATTTGAGCTCCATTCTAGGCGCCTTGAGCTCCATTCTAGGCGCCTTGAGCTCCGTATCCGGCTGTGCATGGAAATCAAATCAAAAGACGGAAGTAGAATTTCAAGACAACCCATCAGTTTTCGCACTGCGCCAACAGCGAGACGCCAGCAGCCAAACAGATACAAAAAATCTGCTTTAGTTTAAAACTTTGGTTAAATTTTGTGAACACGAAAGAATTGCTTTGAGAAAATCAATGAAAACGGTTTCAATAATTGGTGGAATTGGTGCGGTAGTATAAAAGCATGAGCCACACTGGCAGAAACAGTTTAATAGGGATTATACCCAGTCATCTGGTTGCCAAGCAGACTTGAATCAATTGAGCCATAGGCAGTTGCTTTACTAGTTCTTCACGGCATCATTTAGGGCTGAAAGTTTGTTTAGGATCTTAACAAAGCTGAAGCATTAATCCTTCAGGACAATGATTAGGCCTGAAGCATCAATCCTTCAGGACAATGATTAGGCCTGAAGCACCAATCCTTCAGGACAATGATTAGGCCTGAAGCATCAATCCTTCAGGACAATGATTAGGCCTGAAGCATCAAACATTCAGGACAATGATTAGGCCTGAAGCATAAAACATTCAGGACAATGATTAGGCCTGAAGCACCAATCCTTCAGGACAATGATTAGGTCTGAAGCACCAATCCTTCAGGACAATGATTAGGCCTGAAGCATCAAACATTCAGGACAATTATTAGGCCTGAAGCATCAATCCTTCAGGACAATGATTAGGCCTGAAGCACCCATCCTTCAGGACAATGATTAGGCCTGAAGCATCAATCCTTCAGGACAATGATTAGGCCTGAAGCATCAATCCTTCAGGACAATGATTAGGTCTGAAGCAAAAATCCTTCAGGACAATGATAAGGCCTGAAGGACTAAAAGAACAACTTAGGCCAGCACACAAGCCTCTGCAAATTCAACAATAAAAACGCCGATCCATCCCAGACCTTGGGACGCCTCCAGCCTCAAATAATGCCAGTCTCCCTAATCCTGGTGGCCGTCTGCAGCCGCTCGAAGCTCATCCGGCTGAGATCAATAGTCTTGTACTGCCTGAACAGCACCAGCTCGCTGACCGCCCGCCCGATGGCGACCGCGTGCTGAATGCCGTGGCCAGAGGAACCATTGCAGAAGATCAGATTTTCGTGAAAGGGGTGCCGGCCGATCACCAGGTTCTGGTCGAAGGTGTTGTAGTCGTAGAAGCCTGCCCACGCGTTGCGCACCTTCACCGCCTCCATGCAGGGCACGCGGTGGGCCAGCCGGGGCCAGACCTGCTTGTCGAACCAGTCGTAGTCGGGCTCGAGGTCCACGCCGTTGCACTCGGGCTCGTCCTGCGGCCGGGTGGGGTGAGATTAGATGCGGAATAGATGCATCTGCAGGTTGCAAGTGAGATTAGATGCAGAATAGATGTATCTGCAGGTTGCAAGTGAGATTAGATGCAGAATAGATGTAGCTGCTGGTAGCAGGTGAGATTAGATGCAGAATAGATGTAGCTGCTGGTAGCAGGTGAGATTAGATGCAGAATAGATGTAGCTGCTGGTTGCAGGTGAGATTAGATGCAGAATAGATGTAGCTGCAGGTGAGATTAGATTGAGAAGAGATGTAGCTGCAGGTTGCAGGTGAGACTAGATGCAGAATGCTCTGTTTATTGAAGAGCCTTCGCAAAGTATTGCAGAATGCCTTCTTTGAGGATAGCTAAACAAATTGAAATTGTTATAATTGAGGAGCCAATTTCAATTTACTGCAAAAATCATTATAAAAATTGGCCAATCGACAATTTAGCAAATTGCAGAATTTATAATCCTATAATTGGCCAGGCGGCTCAATCAGGAACAAGGATGATTATTGAACTAAATAGAACAGACAAGACAACTCGCTTATTTTTAGTAATTGCTAATGATCTAGCCAGCATGTTGGCTTAGCCTTAGATAACTGAGGGTTTGCCTTTAAACTGCCGCATGGTCGGCAGAGCAGGCCTTGACCGAATACTTCTGAGTTCTAACAGAGCCTTTCCTGCCGAAAATAGCCAAATTAACGCTGACAACAGTCCTTTAAGATTTTAGTCTGTTAGCAGACTTCTATAAGTGAAACTGCATAGCTGATGGCCACATGGTTATGTACACACTGTAGACAAAGTATCTAAAATTTGCTACAGGTGATTAGTCTAGCTCGTATGCAGTGTACAGTGCAGTGTACAGCCAAGTCTTACTATAGAAAAAATCCTCATTCTCGGTAGAAAATACTTTGCATAGCAGAGTGTGAAAGTGGCAGCAATAGTCTATGGCCAGCCCTGCTGATCAAGCCGGCAGGAACGGCTTTGCATAGCAGTGTTAAAGTGGCAGCGATAGTCTATGGCCAGCCCTGCTGACCAAGCCGGCGAAAAACTAATTTTATTATTTCAGACATATTAAAGAAACAAATATGGCAAAACACTCTGCACACTACTGAGAATGCTCTTGTTAGTAGGATAAAAAGAGAAAAAGCTCCGAGATGCAATTTCTATGCAGAAATCAGGCAGTTTGAAAGTACCGGAACCGCCGATTCTGATAGCTGATCGACAGGTAGAGGCGGTGGCGGATTAACGTAGGTGACAAAATCGCCCTGGAAACCGTCGCGTCTCAAGTGCAGACCACTGTCAACGTCCTGAATAAACGGAGCGTCGATGCCGGGGGTGGCGGCGGCAGCCTTCTTGGCGGCGTGCGGCGGCAGGCTGACAACAAAGACTGACTGCCGCCTAAAAGCAGTAGTATGGAGCGCGAGTTTTGCTGGGGATTTTACTTAGCAAATCTAGTAGAAATCTTGAAGGCGAGATTAAGGTTTCGGCAGATCACCCTGCCAGTCCAGATGGCTAATTTTAGAACTCCTTGCGCCAGTCAGGGACCCCTGAAATCTGAGACTGGATTGGAAACCAGCGAGCCTAAGAAAACGCCGCAAATTCACATTAATTCTAGAAATTCTAGAAATAAATAATCAATTTTGATTACTTTAAAAAACCTTCCAATCCAAAGCATTTAGCAGTCCATGCGCATACCTACAATACCCCAGCCTATATTTGTAACTAAAGCAAAGTTTATAAGGCTTGCCTGCCGTTCGACGAAGCTTTCTATGGGAAACGGCTGGTTTGCGGGATGGCAAAACTGGGAGACTGGAAAGAAAATAACGGGACGAGGGGCAGACATAGGGAATCGGTTAAAGGGGCTTTAGCAGAGCGGGGGATATTTTGGCGGGAACACGAGAGACAGAGAGAGAGCGCGGGGAATGAGCGAGGAGCCGCGTGGCCTACCGGCCTCTCTAGGGGGGGGGGGGGGCGGCAGTAAACTCTGGCGGCGCGAAAGATGAATATTTTCGGGGCCGCATGCTTGGAAGGCAGACGAGCCCTGACTGCAGGGAAGCCAAAAATAGGCCTAGAGACGGGATCCGGGATTCTGGTGGACCTGCGTTTAGCCTATAAGCAATACAGCATGGCATACAAAAGTGCGCAGTGCTCGCGCATTAACTCCAGTCTGAACTGGGACAAAAAGCAGTTCTGAGCGCTCTTCAATTATAAGCTAAGAACTCAACAGAATAGATAAGCTACTTAGCCTAAGGACTGATAGCTTGTACAAGTATTTTACAGGTTCGAAGCTGGAATTTGATAAGGCCAACCTTAGCTAGTCAGAGGACAAACATATTTGAATGTCACTCTTAATTCTGGCTCTTTTTTACCGATTGGATTGTTCTCATATGAGATCTCATACCTGATTGAACAATCCTCATCTGAGATCTCATATCGAATTGAACAATTCTCATCTGAGATCTCATACCCGAATGAATAATTCTAATCTGACATCTCATACCTGATTGAATAATTCTAATCTGACATCTCATACCTAATTGAACAATTCTCATCTGAGATCCCATATCTAATTGAACAATTCTCATCTGAGATCTCATACCTGATTGAACAATTCTCATCTGAGATCTCATACCTGATTGAACAATTCTCATCTGAGATCTCATACCTGATTGAACAATTCTCATCTGAGATCTCATACCTGATTGAACAATTCTCATCTGAGATCTCATACCTGATTTAACGATTCTCATCTGAGATCTCATACCTGATTGAACAATTCTCATCTGAGATCTCATACCTGATTGAACAATTCTTATCTGAGATCTCATAAGCAATTAAGTAAATTCTGGGATCTAATAACCGATTGAATAAAATCTCATCTGAGATCTCATACCTAAACGAACAGTTCTCACTGAGTTATTATACCTGTCCCAATCCAGCAAATGGTCGGGAAAGAATGCAACAGAGTCGGCAGGGCGTGGCCAGTGTACCAGCTGCATAAAGCACACACGATGGAGGGGCAGAACAGCTGGGGGGAGGGGGGCAAAGACAAATCGCAAGCAAAAGGGAAATCAGCGGCGACATTCCGGTGCGATCCTCCCAGGTGAAGAAAGTGCACCGAAGCCACCCAGAATCTGCCTGCTTCTGTGCAAAATTAACAGGCAGAAAAAGCAAAGGTTTGGTTGGCCAGAGTTTATAAAGTTTCTGTAGCGAGTCCTCAATACAAAGTCAACAAAATCAGCTGGTTGCAATTGCGAATTGATGCTTGAACAATTTGAAGCTCGATTTCTCATAGCGCTAATCAGGTGCACACGGCAGGCCAAGCAGCGGCAAGCCTTACTCTGAGACCTGGCTCCATTCCAGCCTGAGATTCAGTCTGATTCCAGCCTGAGATTCAGTCTGATTCCAGCCTGAGATTCAGTCTGATTCCAGCCTGAGATTCAGTCTGATTCCAGCCTGAGATTCAGTCTGATTCCAGCCTGAGATTCAGTCTGATTCCAGCCTGAGATTCAGTCTGATTCCAGCCTGAGATTCAGTCTGATTCCAGCCTGAGATTCAGTCTGATTCCAGCCTGAGATTCAGTCTGATTCCAGCCTGAGATTCAGTCTGATTCCAGCCTGAGATTCAGTCTGATTCCAGCCTGAGATTCAGTCTCATTCCAGCCTGAGATTCAGTCTGATTCCAGCCTGAGATTCAGTCTGATTCCAGCCTGAGATTCAGTCTGATTCCAGCCTGAGATTCAGTCTGATTCCAGCCTGAGATTCAGTCTGATTCCAGCCTGAGATTCAGTCTGATTCCAGCCTGAGATTCAGTCTGATTCCAGCCTGAGATTCAGTCTCATTCCAGCCTGAGATTCAGTCTCATTCCAGCCTGAGATTCAGTCTGATTCCAGCCTGAGATTCAGTCTCATTCCAGCCTGAGATTCAGTCTCATTCCAGCCTGAGATTCAGTCTGATTCCAGCCTGAGATTCAGTCTGATTCCAGCCTGAGATTCAGTCTGATTCCAGCCTGAGATTCAGTCTGATTCCAGCCTGAGATTCAGTCTGATTCCAGCCTGAGATTCAGTCTGATTCCAGCCTGAGATTCAGTCTGATTCCAGCCTGAGATTCAGTCTGATTCCAGCCTGAGATTCAGTCTGATTCCAGCCTGAGATTCAGTCTGATTCCAGCCTGAGATTCAGTCTGATTCCAGCCTGAGATTCAGTCTGATTCCAGCCTGAGATTCAGTCTCATTCCAGCCTGAGATTCAGTCTCATTCCAGCCTGAGATTCAGTCTGATTCCAGCCTGAGATTCAGTCTCATTCCAGCCTGAGATTCAGTCTCATTCCAGCCTGAGATTCAGTCTGATTCCAGCCTGAGATTCAGTCTGATTCCAGCCTGAGATTCAGTCTGATTCCAGCCTGAGATTCAGTCTGATTCCAGCCTGAGATTCAGTCTGATTCCAGCCTGAGATTCAGTCTGATTCCAGCCTGAGATTCAGTCTGATTCCAGCCTGAGATTCAGTCTCATTCCAGACAAATTTTAGAGTTCGGCTGGCAAGGGAATACCTCGTCACTCAGGGGTGACAGGCCGGCAATGTAGTGGCCTCCGGGACCCTCGGCTCGCAGGTAGGCTCCAGAGGGACAATTGAGCAGAGGCGTGGGGAATAGATCCTCTTTGCAGTGCAGGTGGAAAACGTAACGAAGGCTGGTTGCATGGGATTAAGGGAGAAAAACAATTATTTCAAAACAACACAGGTGGTCCTTCAGAGGACCGTCACTACCCTCAGGGCCTTCAGTGAACTGCTGCTACCCTCAGGGCCTTCAGTGAACTGCTGCTACCCTCAGGTCCTTCAGTGAATTGCTGCTACCCTCAGGTCCTTCAGTGAATTGCTGCTACCCTCAGGTCCTTCAGTGAACTGCTGCTACCCTCAGGGCCTTCAGTGAACTGCTGCTACCCTCAGGGCCTTCAGTGAACTGCTGCTACCCTCAGGTCCTTCAGTGAACTGCTGCTACCCTCAGGGCCTTCAGTTGGCTGGTCCGCTGCCACCCTGACTTAAAAAATAAGCAGAACTCACCGAGGCTCCACCGGCAGTTTAACTTTGCCAGCAAAATCACCAACGCCGGCCAGGTGCGCCACGTGACCCGCCCAGGGTCCGGCCGCGTTCACAACCACGCCGAAGTTGATGTTGCGGACCAGGTTGTCCGGGCACTTCACCTGGGATTGGGATGCAAGCGTATTGAGGGTCTCATTAGCTGTATGTGTTGTTTGTCTGCCCGCCTGCCTGCCTTACCGTCAGTCTACGAGTCTTCAAGTGCCTGTCTTAATGCATGTCTTAGCGCATGACTTAATGCATGTCCTAGCGCCTGTCCTAATGCATGTCTTAGCGCCTGTCTTAATGCATGTCTTAGTGTCTGTCCTAGTGCCTGTCTTAGCGCCTGTCTTAATGCATGTCTTAGTGTCTGTCCTAGTGCCTGTCTTAGCGTCTGTCTTAATGCATGTCTTAGTGTCTGTCCTAGTGCCTGTCTTAGCGCCTGTCTTAATGCATGTCTTAGTGTCTGTCCTAGTGCCTGTCTTAATGCATGTCTTAGTGTCTGTCCTAGTGCCTGTCTTAGCGCCTGTCTTAATGCATGTCTTAGTGTCTGTCCTAGTGCCTGTCTTAGCGCCTGTCTTAATGCATGTCTTAGTGTCTGTCCTAGTGCCTGTCTTAGCGCCTGTCTTAATGCCTGTCTTAGTGTCTGTCCTAGTGCCTGTCTTAGCGCCTGTCTTAATGCATGTCTTAGTGTCTGTCCTAGTGCCTGTCTTAGCGCCTGTCTTAATGCATGTCTTAGTGTCTGTCCTAGTGCCTGTCTTAGCGCCTGTCTTAATGCATGTCTTAGTGTCTGTCCTAGTGCCTGTCTTAGCGCCTGTCCTAATGCATGTCTTAGTGTCTGTCCTAGTGCCTGTCTTAATGCATGTCTTAGTGTCTGTCCTAGCGCCTGTCTTAATGCATGTCTTAGTGTCTGTCCTAGTGCCTGTCTTAGCGCCTGTCTTAATGCATGTCTTAGTGTCTGTCCTAGTGCCTGTCTTAGCGCCTGTCTTAATGCATGTCTTAGTGTCTGTCCTAGTGCCTGTCTTAGCGCCTGTCTTAATGCATGTCTTAGTGTCTGTCCTAGTGCCTGTCTTAGCGCCTGTCTTAATGCATGTCTTAGTGTCTGTCCTAGTGCCTGTCTTAGCGTCTGTCTTAATGCATGTCTTAGTGTCTGTCCTAGTGCCTGTCTTAGCGCCTGTCTTAATGCATGTCTTAGTGTCTGTCCTAGTGCCTGTCTTAATGCATGTCTTAGTGTCTGTCCTAGTGCCTGTCTTAGCGCCTGTCTTAATGCATGTCTTAGTGTCTGTCCTAGTGCCTGTCTTAGCGCCTGTCTTAATGCATGTCTTAGTGTCTGTCCTAGTGCCTGTCTTAGCGCCTGTCTTAATGCATGTCTTAGTGTCTGTCCTAGTGCCTGTCTTAGCGCCTGTCTTAATGCATGTCTTAGTGTCTGTCCTAGTGCCTGTCTTAGCGCCTGTCTTAATGCATGTCTTAGTGTCTGTCCTAGTGCCTGTCTTAGCGCCTGTCTTAATGCATGTCTTAGTGTCTGTCCTAGTGCCTGTCTTAGCGCCTGTCCTAATGCATGTCTTAGTGTCTGTCCTAGTGCCTGTCTTAATGCATGTCTTAGTGTCTGTCCTAGCGCCTGTCTTAATGCATGTCTTAGTGTCTGTTCTAGTGCCTGTCTTAGCGCCTGTCTTAATGCATGTCTTAGTGTCTGTCCTAGTGCCTGTCTTAGCGCCTGTCTTAATGCATGTCTTAGTGTCTGTCCTAGTGCCTGTCTTAGCGCCTGTCTTAATGCATGTCTTAGTGTCTGTCCTAGTGCCTGTCTTAGCGCCTGTCTTAATGCATGTCTTAGTGTCTGTCCTAGTGCCTGTCTTAGCGTCTGTCTTAATGCATGTCTTAGTGTCTGTCCTAGTGCCTGTCTTAGCGCCTGTCTTAATGCATGTCTTAGTGTCTGTCCTAGTGCCTGTCTTAGCGCCTGTCTTAATGCATGTCTTAGTGTCTGTCCTAGTGCCTGTCTTAGCGCCTGTCTTAATGCATGTCTTAGTGTCTGTCCTAGTGCCTGTCTTAGCGCCTGTCCTAATGCATGTCTTAGTGTCTGTCCTAGTGCCTGTCTTAATGCATGTCTTAGTGTCTGTCCTAGCGCCTGTCTTAATGCATGTCTTAGTGTCTGTTCTAGTGCCTGTCTTAGCGCCTGTCTTAATGCATGTCTTAGTGTCTGTCCTAGTGCCTGTCTTAGCGCCTGTCTTAATGCATGTCTTAGTGTCTGTCCTAGTGCCTGTCTTAGCGCCTGTCTTAATGCATGTCTTAGTGTCTGTCCTAGTGCCTGTCTTAGCGCCTGTCTTAATGCATGTCTTAGTGTCTGTCCTAGTGCCTGTCTTAGCGCCTGTCTTAATGCATGTCTTAGTGTCTGTCCTAGTGCCTGTCTTAGCGCCTGTCTTAATGCATGTCTTAGTGTCTGTCCTAGTGCCTGTCTTAGCGCCTGTCTTAATGCATGTCTTAGTGTCTGTCCTAGTGCCTGTCTTAATGCATGTCCTAGCGTCTGTCTTAATACCTGCCCCAGTGTCCTAGTGTATCATAAATGACTTACTGCCTGTCCTAACACCTGGCTTAGTGGTTGTCTTATCTGTATGACATTACACAAACGGTGCCTCTGTACCTACCAGAGCAGCCTTCAGCCGCTCCTGTTCAAATTAGGTTAAGCAATTATTTATAATAGATAGATACGAGTACCTATCACTGACTTACAAAAACTTTTTATGACGTCATTCAATTTTTCCAATCACGCTATATAACCCTAGCTAATTAACCAGAGACAGACAGCTATTTAATGACGTCATCAAACCCTAGCCAATCAGAGACAGCTTTTTAATGACGTCATCAAATCGACCTCATCAAACCCTGACCAATCAGAGACCGACAGTTTTTAATGACATCATACTGCACTAACTAAATCAGTCAGTGACCGGAATCGCCCCAGCAACCATGAATAAAGAAAAGCTACAAACCGAAGGCTCCCAGAGCGATATCGGACACATTCAGCCATGGCCAGGTCTCTTTCATCTTCTCCGGCGACATGAGGTCCACTTTTGCGCCAAGCTTCCTGACAGGCGGTAAATGAATAAGGAAAAGTTAATGAGAATTCATTAATGGATACTATAGCTGTTTTAACTGACCTCTGAGCCTGATTGTTCGTACGCAGGGTCTCTGCGTTCGCCTCATCTGCCAGGACCAAGTAGCCATGAGGGGCGTAGCAAATGTCCGGCGGGTCCAGGTCTGAGGGACAGAGTGAGGGTGGGTTGGGTGGAACGGCCCGTTGAGCTTGAGCAATGGCACCAGAAGCACGTGTGATCAGGATGGGATCACAGAAGAAAATGAAATCACAGAATCCAATTATTAGAATCATAGAAGTTAATGAGATCACTGAAGCCAATGGGATCACAGATGCCGATGGGATCACTGAAGCCAATGGGATCACAGATGCCAATGGGATCACCGAAGCCAATGGGATCACCGAAGCCAATGGGATCACTGAAGCCAATGGGATCACTGAAGCCAATGGGATCACAGATGCCAATGGGATCACTGAAGCCAATGGGATCACAGATGCCAATGGGATCACCGAAGCCAATGGGATCACCGAAGCCAATGGGATCACTGAAGCCAATGGGATCACAGATGCCAATGGGATCACTGAAGCCAATGGGATCACAGATGCCAATGGGATCACCGAAGCCAATGGGATCACCGAAGCCAATGGGATCACTGAAGCCAATGGGATCACAGATGCCAATGGGATCACAGGAAACCCAAGGGGATGAAAAAACTTGACGAAATCAGAAAATCTCGTGGGATCACAGGACGGAATGGGAAGTCATTAAGTCAAACAGCAGTCTCACCAAACACGGCTAAATTCTCCTTGATGTTGCGCAGAAACTGGGAGCCAAACAGTGACATTTGAATATTCTCCGGCTCGGAGAATTGCTGTCGGATGCCACCGCAGGAGAGCGGACTGGCCGCCCTGGTGTAGGCCGGGTCCCGCTCCACCACCACTACGTTGCAATTGACCTGCCTGCTAAGCCAGTAGGCGACACTGCAACCGATGGCGCCGCCGCCGATCACCAAGGCGTCGCATTCGTCCGGGAAATCTTCGTCCGGATCTGTTAGCGGAAGCATGCAGAAAGCGTTTAGGATTGAAAGACATTTGAGACTAAGAGCATATAGAAAAGCATCGGGACTCTCAACAGGTGTGGCATCATGAGTCTCAACAGGTGTGGCATCATGAGTCTTAACAGGTGTGGCATCAGGACTCTTAACAGGTGTGGAATCAGGAGTCTTAACAGGTGTGGCATCAGGACTCTTAACAGGTGTGGCATCAGGACTCTTAACAGGTGTGGCATCAGGACTCTTAACAGGTGTGGCATCAGGACTCTTAACCGGTGTGGCATCAGGACTCTTAAAGGGTTGTTCGTTGGGACTCTGAACAGGTGTAAAATTTTAAACATTATATCCTATTAAATTTGTGGCATCAATGTGGTGAAGAAGAAAAAGAGTAAAAAAAGAAGAAGAGTAGAAAAACAAATGCAATCTCACCAACAGTATAAGTAGGCCTGTCCTTATTTTCGATTCCTTTCCACGATGGTTGGCTAACCCGCTCCAGGCCCTGGGTTCGCTTGGGATCGCCGACAAACCTGGTGCCGGTGGGCGTGCAGAGCCGGCGCACTTGGCCGCCCAGCTGCCACAATGCGCGCCCGCTTCGCTGCATGAAGCCGAAAGCACAATTTTAATTAAGTTTGTGATATTCGATTTGATGGAATCTGATTGGCGGAGTAGGGAGGGGCAGATAAGCCACTGAAGCTGGCTGGAGGAGTGGGGAGGGGAAGATAAGGGTAGAAATCAATTGAGGCTGGCTGGAGGAGTGTGGAGGGGCAGATAAGGGTAGGAATGAATTGAGGCTGGCTGGAGGAGTGAGGAGGGGCAGCTAAGGGTAGAAATGAATTGAGGCTGGCTGGAGAAGTGGGGAGGGGCAGCTAAGGGTAGAAATGAATTGAGGCTGGCTGGAGGAGTGGGGAGGGGCAGCTAAGGGTAGAAATGAATTGAGGCTGGCTGGAGGAGTGGGGAGGGGCAGATAAGGGTAGGAATGAATTGAGGCTGGCTGGGGGCGTGAGGGGGGCAGATAAGCTTAGGAATGAACTGAGGCTGGCAGGAAGAGTGGGGAGGGGTAGATAGGAATAGCACTATTGACGATGGCTGATAGAATCGACGCAAACTGGCCAGGAAATGAAGAGGTTAGAAAGAGTAAATTTTACACACATTTTTAAAGATGGTCAATCAAATTTTATATAATCAATTTTGTGCGCCATGCAGCTGATTTTTTATTTTCTTATTTCGGTTTCAATTTAACAAAATTAGCTCATTCAGGCAAGCCATTAGTCATGCAAAGTAATCTTTAAAAGCAAACAGCAAACACGGATGTAGACTCCAAACACAATCAATAAGGGAGCTGCGGACTGTAGGGGGACCAACTAAGCATAAATAAAGGCAAATAACACCTTTATATAAAGCAGAAACTTGAAATATTTCTAGTTTAAAGCCGACAGATACGCAGATCGATAGAGTATACGCTGTGAAGCAGAGGCAACGACAAATTAATTAATAACAGCGAAATCGATATCAGTGCAAAACATAAAAAGAAACAAAGGATTTTAATAATAGAAATATGTTAATGCCCGGGATCTGGGCACAGACTTCAAGGCAAGAAGGAGAGAGAGAGAAAAGAGTTCGTGTATAACCAGAACTCGCACTGCATTCGGTGGCTAGACTTCGGTGATTTGAGTAGTTTATGAATCATAAATATTGCATTTAAATAAACTGCAGAGTGCAAAACTCATACAGACCCATACTGATACTGATCAGATCATTTCAGGCATGATTGAATCGTTTCTTTAATGAAACAAAATAAAATATATAAATATAAATATAAGCACTTCAAGCATGCAGATCTTAAAATACATATTTATATAGCAACTAAAAACAAGAGACTAGACGCGCCAAAAAAGTACAAAAAGATAAAAGTACACCAAGAGGTGGAAATACCTACTAATTAAAAAATACTAGCTAGGTAAAAATAATGTTTTTGTATGAACTATATAAGATAATAAAAAGCATTAAGGATTGCCCATCTAAAATTGAAAACAGCATCGCTAAAAGGAAGTCCCTGTAACTAGGGAATTAGGACGACGGAAATCGGCACAAGGACGAATGTCCACAGTATTGGAACTTCAAACAGGGTAAACTATCAATAAGGGAATTAGGAATTACTCAAAAGGGGAATCCCAAAAGGGAAATCCCAGAAGGGAAATCTTGAAAGGGAAATCCACAAAAGGGGAATCCCGAAAAGGTAAATCCCACAAAAGGGAATCTTTTAAAGGGTAAATTCCAAATAGGACAATCCCTCAAAAAGTCGATACCAAAGAGGGAATCCCAATAAGGGTAAATTCCAAATAGGGGAATCCCAAGAATGCAAAGGGAAACATTAAACAGGAGCATTTTCTTCGTTATAGACGAGCTATTAATAGTAGTCCTTACACCATTTGCGCCATAAGTATGTCTACTAGTTAATTTAAAATAACTAAACAACTAGTCAAAAACGATTATTTCAAACTAAAAAACCAATAATTAAACAACAACAGGAATAAAACATCAAACAGACCGGCTACTGCAGGGTGCAGGTTGTGCCAATTCTAATAAACTAAACAGAATATTTTTAGCTTCAAGCTGTGCAATAGCAGACGATAATACAACCGGTGCGAACACGCTATAAAATCCCGAACAAAGCTGTTCCTCCCCCCCCCCCCTACCAGACTGTCGATAGCTCAATACCCGGAATTGGTCAGGGCTTCCTTGATTTTAGAGGCGGCGAAGTTCACCCGCTGGCAGCCGGCCATGGAGGCCTGCTCGCCCTCTTCGGCCAGGTAGCCGCCAACAATGACGGCCTGGCCGGTGCGCATCGCCGACAGGCTGGACGGCCCGCTGCGAGCGTCAATCTCGCCGTCCTGCAAGCGCAGAGTCATAAACCGGCGGCCCTGGAAGCTGAAGGCGGAGAATTCGCCGGCGCTCGACTTGCCGGTGCCGGCGACCAGGGCCTGCACCTCAGCCTGGCTGGGGCTGCACTGGCCGGACTGGGCCCACACGGACCCGTCTAGGCCAAATATGGCGGCCGCATTGACGCCCGGATACTGCATCATGTTGTCTACCCACGGTTGCCAAGAGGACATGATGTTGGCTTTGGACCGGATTAGGGCATGCAATAAGCAATACTTTTAGCTACAGGAGCAGTTTTTTTACAGGTGTTAAACCTGTATTTTTTAGATTTTCGATGTTTTGCTAGGCGCCCTAAATTAACCTTTGTCAACTTTTAAACAGCCTTCAATTTAAGTGGATATAATGTAGAGTCATAGATTCAGAGCATTGGATAGCATCATTATTAGAGACAAAAGGGCTGTGTGCACCCCAGTAAACTTTAATTAACATTGAAACCAGCAAGAGACATGACTGCCTATTCTGCCAACTCCCTTGAGCAGGCACACAAAGATGCAGATGTGAACTCAATCAGATGCACAGGGGTACATACAAGAATGTACATAGGGACCCAAACTTTTTTTCATAAGGCATATACATTTTACTGTGCATTGGGATTGACCCTCAAAGGGCAATAATTGTACAAGCAGACCCAAGCTAGGATTCTAATTTAACCCTGAATATAAGGTTTAATTTACCTATCAAGAGTAAATTTATTTAAATCAAAGTTAGTTTTAAGTATATTTATAATTGTTAAAAATAGAATTAACCATTTAGTATTTACTTTAGTTCCATAAACTAATTTGCAGAACTAAAGTAGTAACAATTCTATCTCAACCAATACCATAAATTATACACATGCAATTCTCAGAGATTATATTAGCTATACAACTTGGCTTGGAAATGTAAGTTACTTTTGCAACTTTCTAAAAGTGACTTTCTAAAAATATTTAAAATAGTTATAAATTAACTATAAAGATTTTTCATCTTTTTCATCTTTTTTTTCATAAGATATTGCATGTCATATAGAGTTATATTGAGATGTCATTAATTTATATATATATATATATATATAATATTGATTGATTGCAATATTCCAAAGAAATATAATATATTATATAAGATAAAAATAACTTAATAAAAATATAAATTTTGAGACATGTTTTGAGACAATAAAAGCTCAATAATATAGAGGTAAAGTTTGCAATTTAATATGATCAAATAGCTATTATAGAACCTAAACATTGATATGGGCTTTGGCCTTATGCATGATAGCATGATAATAAAAAATTGTTGTCTCTATAGCAAAGTTTATTAAATAAAAAATTAGTATTATATAAAGATGTATAGAACATATTATTTTTAATTATCATAAGTAAAATTTAAGTTATTATTTAATTTATTATATATAATTTTATTATACTTTCAAAGATGCAATTTTTGAAAAAAAACATGTAATTTTAACACGTAACAAAGTCCTAAGAAGTCTAATACCATATGGCTCATTCCATATAAGATAGACATATTTGGAAAATAGAAAAAAGTCAATATTTTTGCTTGCCATTGCCTAATTAGCCTCTTTTTTACCAAATGTTTATATTGTGCAATATATACAATCTAAGAATAAAGGAATGGTAAAATGTTGGATTAGTATGTTATCAATTGGCAAAAAGTCATTTTTGTAAAAATTTGGACATTTTTCGAAGCAAAAGACATCATTAAGATTTTGTACCTTTTAAAAACAAATAGAAAGCTTTTGAAGGTTGAAACAAACTATAGATAAAAGTATAGTACTTGCATCATCAGATAAAAACATTGGTGACCAAATAATCTATTATATTTTTAATGTATTAGTACCTCAAAGTTACTGAATTGACAGAAAAAATATGTTACGACCATAATGTTACGACCATAAGGCTGCCTTTTCTTTTGTATCTTTGTTGACTTTTGAGTTTATATATTCTAATAAAAGAGTATGATTTCTAAAGATGTTCTTAGTCAAATTTTAAAAATGTATTGCAAAATATCAAAAATGAAAAATGTTATAAGACTTTTACCTTTTAGTTTCTATATGTCAAAAATCCTGTCGTTACGACCATAAGTGTCATTTAAGGTTTAATAGCATCTATACTAATGATGATATCTATATGAAACTCTATAAATATATTCTAGACAAAATAATCTTTCATTTAAAATATTGGTTTAGTATATTCTATTATTAGATTTCATTTTATAAGTAAAAATAACCTGTCATGTTACGACCATGCTTATATGGAATGAGCCATATACATAGCATACATTAAGGAGTTAGTGAAAATTTTTGGCTTATGCTATCGACATAGATCTGGAAAAGTTGGGAAGAGAGACAGAGAGAGAGGAAGCGGAGTTTAGGGATGAAATGGCTAGGTTTATGGAGGAGGTGCAACTACATGAAGAAGGGGTTAGTCCCATCAATGGACCAGAAGAACCAATTGAGTACCTACCCGCGCCTCAGCCAAAGGAAGGTCAGCCTAGGCCAACAGAAGATCTGAGAGGTAGCATCGACCACGGGACGTTTCTGAGGGCAGACACCAATGAGGCACAGCTCCTGGAAGACAACCCAGTTGAGTCACAACTGAGCCCTTGCGAACGAGAGGCCAAATTCCATAGGTGCCGGCAGGCTCTAAAGCGAAAAATCCTACAGACAGGCAAGACTAGTCACTTTGAACAGAACTTGCCGGACACCTGCGTCTTGTTTCTAAGTATGGCTACCAAGGAGGAATCGATCAAGTACCTTGAGATCGCTTGCAGTTATTGCCTGCAATATGCAGAAGGCAAGGCACAAGGACCAGTGAGCATGCGAGCCACCACCAAGCTACTGGAGTACCTGGCCAAACAATTCGACCCTTGTAGCGGACACATGTACTTTTGACAGAGCCAGCCACTGCTGCTCAAACTGTCTATGGCCCAAATAAACTCGAGCCGTAAAAGACCCAGCCGCAGCACTTTATTAAAAGACAAGCAGTCTTCATCTTGCCGAACGCGAGCCGCTTCAGTGGTGAGCCCGACTATACTCAGCCGTAGCTGAGTATTTTAAGCTTTTTGCCTGCTGCCTCGTCACAGTTTTTGCCACCAGGTTTTCCAAGTCCAGCCAAAGCCATCGGCCACCTCGATCCCTGCATCCGGCTCAGCGCTTCTGACTGGAGCCACATCAAAGTGACCATGACTGATTCCTGGTCACTGCGGTTATGCAGTAGGTGAGCAGTGCACTCCGGGTAAGGGGCTCTCGCCTGCCAAAGTTTGCTTGCAATGCCCCACCCGACGCTGCGACGTCGATGCGGCTCACCTCGGCAACGCCTTGTCCCAGCAGCACAGGCGGACACGTTGGACGAAGCATCGGTGCACTTTTCTGCGCTGCAGGCCCTATCACGCTACCGACGGATCACCACAATGCATACGTACCAGCAGCATCATCATCAGCACAACCATCCACTGCTGCCGCTGCCCTCGGCCTCGAGGATGCTGGTGCCTATGACCTCAACTGGCCCACAACGCCACCGGCCCGCAGCTCGATCTATCAGCAGCGAAGTGCTCACACTTTTGGACAGTCCCTGAACACCCGCCATCGAGCCAGCCTCTGCACGCTTTCGATTTCTGTGCTACTAACAGTTTCACATTACCAATTTAGACGCCCCAACCCGGTCATCCACTGCCAGTGACCCTTTTCTAACCCAGTCGTTTCCATTGCATTAGTGGCAAAGTTGCAGCCGACCCAGCCATTTGCCACAGCAGCTGAGCTCCCAACTAGCACAATGCAAGAGCAACATAGTCTGGCTCTGGGGGGAGTTATGTAGCGGACACATGTACTTTTGACAGAGCCAGCCACTGCTGCTCAAACTGTCTATGGCCCAAATAAACTTGAGCCGTAAAAGACCCAGCTGCAGCACTTTATTAAAATACAAGCGGTCTTCATCTCGCCGAACACGAGCCGCTTCACCCTAGCCGTAAAATGATACCTATCAATGGGCTACTATATCTATCAACACAAAATATGAATAACCTATGTCCAGTGCATACTGATTAACAAACTCAGTAACAGCCTTTTATACATCTGATTTTCTTTTACCATCTTTTGGAGCAAAACATTGCTGCCTTAATATGCATTTTTTGTTAGTAGTGTTCTGTTAGTATATCCATTTAAGATCATTGTGCAACTATAATACTGTTCATATTGTCTTTTCCTTTTTTCTCTTTTGCATGCGCCAAACATCTCACCTACCAAATGCAATCATGCACCATTGCCTCTCTTCTTTAATACAAATAGTATGCGTATTACAAAATTCATTAGTACCCATAAACCTTATATCAATACAATCATTATGCCAACTCTATATTCATGCAACCATATTTAGCCAACTATGCCATATCCAGCAGCTTGTCACAACTAATATTCTGATAAATAAATATGATTATCAATGTACAAAAGGGGGTTTTGAACATTTTTGTAGCAAGGGGGAGGTGTAATAAGGCATTATTTTAGGAATGGGAATTAGTTGTGGGGAAATATGCTTTTTGCCTACTATCAGTAGTTTTAACCTGGGGAAATAATTAGAGCGGGGGTAAATCACTATTTTGGGGGTTTCTTTAGAACTACAGAGCAGTTGGGCTCTTGGGAAAGTATCTCCTGTGTGTCTTGCATTGCAACATTTCTAATAACAAGGAATTTGGTAAGAAAAGGGAAATAAAAGGGGGAAAACTAAAACTAGGATTGCACAAGAGGAGTCTCACCTCTAAACTAATCGGAGTCTTGCCCAAGCACGTAGGAAACAATAGTTAAATGTAAATCAACCTTTTATACATTAAGCATTTTATTATTATCCGCTTATTATTAAAACTTGTGTTACTAGAAATCTCATTGGTGTCTTGACTCAATTCTTTAAATCTAAATACCAGAATTAGAGAAAGCAGGAACCTGGTGGCAACAAACTACCAAAATTTAAAACCAGTAAAATCCACTAGTAAAAAATCCTTAGCACAGAAACCAGTAGCCTAAATCGAAGGTACAATGCATATTCCAAATGTATCACTATCAAACATAAGAGCCAATATGTGATATGGTTAAATTTAAAATTTATGTGATTTTTTATTTTCAAGTGGTAGTGAATATATTAAGATAATACTAAAGTACAGAATAGAAAATGCATTTTAGCATTGAATAAAATGAAATAAATTTATTTAAGTTATACAATATAAACACTTTGATAAATATGATAATCAAGAAATATTATAGTTTTTTGGTTTATATGCTGAGTGCAATCCATTTAAAATTAAGTTTTAAATAAAATATTTTATTGGACCCTATTTTCCCCTGCCCCCTAGTCTATGGACAAACATTATATACTTAAAATAACCCTCCCACATAGTATACAAGGAAAAAATTCTCATATACATTATTTAGGATCATGTAATATATGCTCAAAATTCTGTATTTACATTGGCCTAGCATGGCAAAAGTTTGCTATGAGATCTTTTCTTAAGATTCTTAAAGTTGTAAATAGAAAAATGTGAATAAGTTCATTTTTAAGCATAAATTCAAGCCTTCTAGTTGTTTTAAACTTGTAAAAGTGCATTTTATCAAATCTTTATACTTATTAACTTTGTTATAAATTTTATAGCCAAACTCAAAGATAAATTATAAACCATAAATTTTTCTAACCCTAAATTAGTTTTAAGATATATTTGTTTTTTGTGCATTTATATTTCCATTGACTAGAATAGCACATTATTCATTTTTAGCTGGCATGCACTTGTAATTGTTCCATTTTTATTTAGGCATGCACCTAGCATGATCTAGACTATGGCATGGGGCTTATAGGACTATCCTTGGGACTATGGTTATATAGAATATTATGAGGCTTATAAGTTGTAACTAAAATTATAATTTATTATACTACTATAGATATCAATGCTTTTTGGTACCTAGCATTTTGTACCTTAGTTTGCTTTTGGTGCCTAAATTATAAATTAAAATTAAACACAAAATAGAAAATAAGCTTGCAAGTTTAATAATAAGTGCTTTGTAGTAGCTATCTTTACTTAAAATAACTAAGGTATTACTTATTTTGTTAAGCTGACTTGCTATTTTAATTTTTTGCAAGTCTCATTTCTTTAAAAAATTGTCTTAATTTCTTAAGAAATAAAATATGGGCATGTGACTCAAGAAATCAATATTTAAATAAGATTGTTAGATTTCATAATTTTGATCAAAACTATATATAGCATTGATGATAGATTTCATCTTAACCTAACTATTTTTTCTCTGCATGCATGCTTTTTAAATATAACAAATGCCATTGCAATATAACAAATGCAATTAAATCAAATAGATTTTTTAATTAAAGAAGTATACTAATTTAACAAAATGGATAAATATTATTTTCATTAGGAAAATAGTTTTTTAATATAGAGTATTTATTACTATAGTCAGAAAGGTGTCTTATGTTCCAAAATTTTCTGGCATACATAGCCATTTATAACTCTTTGGTATGCATATGTGGGATGCTTGAATCTCAAAAAGTTGTGTTTGGCATACAAAAAGTAGTATATAAAGCTATTTAAAAAAAGGTGCAAGTTCTTAGTACAAGTTTTTGCACAAGGTGCAATTTAAAATTTTTATCTTCAACTTTCTGAAACAAAAAATATAACAATTTGAAGAAAAAGGCAGTGGCAGTTAAGAGGTGATTTAATTGTACAAATAAAAAAAATAATTGAATAGGCCTATGTTAAAAAATTCTCAACTTTGCAGGCAGCAATGGATAACTTTAAATCCTATGCACTAACTTGCTTTAAACTAAAGATCATTGTCGCTAATTGTTACCAAGAACTTTTTGCTACACATAGGGAGGATGCACCTAACAAAGCAACAATCTATTGTTACTACAAGCAATTCCAAGATCTTCCTACAGATGTCAGCAAGAGCAACTGAGCAAATGTGAAAATGACAATACTAGAGGTGATTGAGCTAATGCAAGAACTTGTGCAGGAAGACAGCAGGACAAGTGTGCAAGACTAGCAAGAGTTAGCTAAACTAGTTAGAAATTGGTTAAGACAAGCATACACAAAATCCTCACCAAGAATCTTGGCCTGCAAAATATGGCAGCTGTCAAGGTGCCGCACCAGCTGAGCAAAGAACAAAAGGCTATTTGTGTGCAATGTGCAAGTAGAATTCACTCTATCTTCTACTAAGAAGGAATCTAGGCAATGATGGAAAAACTGATCATAGTTGATACAACCTGGATGCCATTCTATGACAGGTGCCAAAGCAGAATAATTGTTGCTAGTTGGCAATTGGTGATCACTATCCTCATGTTGTGCAATAGCAAGTTAGTGCTTACAAGACAATTACAAAACAAAGTGGAATTCATTCCAAACAAGCAATTTTCTATTATGCCACAGCCTTACATAAGACAATTGATAATAAGTGACATACATGCGCAACAGTTGGCCAAGTCAGCCGATCTGGCCAACCAATTTAGCCACCAACCAAGGTAAGTTGCAAAAAATGCCCAGCCAAAAGAATAGACATAGTACTAATTAGATGACAAAGCATTTAGCCCTTATAAGAAAGTCATAGTTACTCCTGCCGTTTACCCAAAATTGCATTAATTTTGCTTTAGGGTTTCTTTTATAGGTAAGTGACATTTTTGGCAAAAAAAACTACATTGCATTTTTTGTTAAAACAAAGTTGCACAGCTGACTGAATTTTGGAGGTTGCGCATGTATAGTAAGTGAATTGTCCAATTTGTGAAATGAACAAGCAATTTGTAGCACTGCTTGCATTTGAAGCTGATCTACCTGAATGAAGTTCTATGGCAATAGTACAATGCCCAACTGCATACAAGCAGGACTATATAAGACTAATTTGAATTTTTTAAAAGAGGAGCATTTGAACATTGCTTCAAAGTCCATATAGTCTAGCCTTCAACTTGTGCAATCACTTTCTATTTAGCTATATAAAGAATGACCTATGCCATAGACAATTTGTTGACCAATCTAAGGTTGAGGTAGCCACATTATATTAGGCAAAGAGCCTAGACAAAAATGCACTTGCCATCAAAGTGCATAAGTTTCTAGAACATTGCAATGCTGTCATCAGTACTGGGAAATGCTATGTTATATTATAGACTGATGCAGTTTCACTATCAGTGAATCACTAGTTTTTTGGGCTATTTACTAAGTTGCATGATTATCTAGACAACCAAAGTATAGGCCTATACTAGACACCTTTTTGACAATTGGATTTATTATATTGGTATTAGATTACTTTTTTATTAGGCCTTTTTATAATTTAAGTACTATAAACTAGGGTAACAAAAAGCAGAGGTACCAAAAAGTATGGATACCTATTAATTCTATTGGTTAGGTTAGGCCCCAGGTTGCAGATGGTATGCATGCCAGGTTGCGGATAGTATGCATATATGCCAGAAAGTTCTGGCATACAAAATGGCCACCCTAAGTCCTTGGCGTACACATTCGGCATACACAACCCCTGGCAAACTTTGTTGGCATAGACTATTGGCGTACATAAGTAACACAGCCACGCATACTTTTTTGGCATACAAATTTTGGTGAATAAATTCATGCCATGCTTGAAAATTGTAATGTAAATTAACATTTTTATGTAAAGTAATGGAAAATTTGTATTGTCAGTGATAAAATTTTTGCTTCTTTTGAAATTAACAATGAATAAAATTAATGTAAATTTTTGCTAAGAGTATCATTTTGCATCATATTTTTTGTAGGTATAATTTAGGTTTGTTTAAATTTAAAATATTTTTAATATTTTAAAAACACTTTCATACAAAAGCTTTTCTTAGAAAACTTTATTTATGAAATCTGTATTACCTTTTTTAGGAATTTTTGGCATACATTTTAGTGCAACATTTTGTTTTTGGTATACATTGGCATACAAAGTTCTTGATGCCCGAATTTGGTCCAGCGTACACGGATACATGATCCGCACACTGGTATGCATGTATGCCAGAACTTTCTAGAATACAAAATGGGAACCCTAAGTCCTTGGCAATACAACCCCTGCCCTAGTGCACCTTGTTGGCATACACAATTGGTGTACACAAGTAATCATACATGCGCAACCTCCAAAATTTGGTTGGCCATGCGACTTAGTTTTAACAAAAATGTGACATAGTTTTTGGCTAAAAATATGACTTACATATAAAAAACCCTAAAGCAAAATTACCGCAACTTTGGGTAAACGGCAGGAATAACTATGACTATCTTATTAAGCATACATGCGCAACTGCTGGCCGACCTGGCCGATCCGGCCACCGTAAATCGTGGCTGACCAGGGGTAAGTCGCAAAATTGAGTCAACCAAAAACAGAAAAACACAAGAACCAAGAAAGGCAAGAGGAAAGCGAAAGAAAGAGCAGTTCAGGGAAAATAATGAAGCAAAAGAAAAACAATTCGCAAAAGAAGCAAACTAAGTTGTAAAAATAATCAGGTAAGTCGCAAAAAGGATCAGGTAAGTCGCAACAGGAATCAGGTAAGTCGCAACAGGAATCAGGTAAGTCGCAACAGGAATCAGGTAAGTCGCAAAAGGGTTAGGTAAGTCGCAAAAAGGATTAGGTAAGTCCCAAAAAGGATTAGGTAAGTCGCAAAAAGGATTAGGTAAGTCGCAAAAAGGATTAGGTAAGTCGCAAAAAGAATCAGGTAAGTCGCAAAAGGATCAGGTAAGTCGCAAAAGGATCAGGTAAGTCGCAAAAGGATCAGCTAAGTCGCAAAAGGGTTAGGTAAGTCGCAAAAAGGTTAGGTAAGTCGCAAAAGGGTTAGGTAAGTCGCAAAAGGATCAGCTAAGTCGCAAAAGGATTAGGTAAGTCGCAAAAAGGATTAGGTAAGTCGCAAAAAGAAGCAACTAAGTCGCAATAAGAGGGAAGTAAGTCACAATCAGAGGCAATCAGGGGGTAGTAGGTGCAAGTGTGGCAGGAGAGCAAAAACAGAATAGAAGCCTTCAACCACAGACAAGATCTTTGAAATCAGAAGCCCGCATCATTTCTTTAACTCTGGAGCAGGGGTTGGCAAACTCCGGCTCGCGAAGCCCCTCTATCTGGCCCTCGCCCCTCGGGTTCTTTGAAACTTCCTAACTTCGAGTAGCAAGGTTGGTGTCTCTTCAACTCTCATCTCTCTCTTCTTCTCTACCTTGCCTCCCCTCTTCTCTCTCTCCCCCCTTTTCCCTCTTCTCTCTTCTCTCATTTTTACTCTCCTCTCTTCTCCCCCTTTCTCTCTACCCTTTCTCCTCAATGCCCTCTTCTCTCCTCTTATCTTCAGCAAAAATATGTGCATATTTTCTTACTTCAAAGTAGAGGGAATAGAAGATTAGAGATAAGCAAACAGAGGAGAGGCGAGCGATGCGATGGGAGAAAAGATAGAAGAGGAGAGAAAAGCTGAGGGAGGAAAAAGAGATGAGAGAGAAGAGGAGATGAGAGAAAAGAGGAAAGAAAAGATGATGGATAAGATCAGAAGAGAGGAAAGAGGAGAGAGTAGATGAGAGAAGAGAGGATAAAGAGGAGATGAGAGGAGAGTGAAGAGAGGAGAGATGAGAGAGTAGAAAAGAGAGGAGAGATAATGAGAGAGTAGAGTGGAGAGAGACGAGAGGGAAGATAAGATGAGAGAGTAGAGTAGAGTGGAATGGAGAGAGACGAGAGGAGAGATAAGAATGTAGAGAGGAGACAGAAGAGATAGGAGAGGAGAGGAAAGAGAGGAGAGAGGAGAGGAAAGAGAGAAGGGATAAGGGATGAGAGAGAAAATAAAAAGAGGATGAGAAGATTGAGGAATGGGGAGAATTTGCAAAGGCCTCAAATCTTAGTTTAACATGCATTACTCCCATCTTTGCCTTTTTCCTAACTGTTAACAAGTTTTTGTTTGAGCATGACTTCAAATTTAGAATCTATGCAAAAATAGTTCCGGGAATTAGAATTCAGTGGTTTAAAAATCTGTGGGTTTTCACAGCTTGTATCTCTACTGGATTCGTATTCTGCATCTGATGAGCCATCTGAATCAGGGCTCTCATCTTCCATGCCAAATCGTCTAGCAAATCGTTCTTGAGCTATAGGCCACACTATATTCACTTCACTTACTTCTGGACATTCATGAATCATGACTTTTGTAGTATGCTCACTACACTGTACTGACAATTTACTAATTGCTTCATGCCGCCACTAGATGACATACTGATTAGCTATTATAAAAACGCGGAATCTGCACGCAGCACTAATTAGCTGGCGAGGCATTTAGCTTTAAAAATATGGTCATAGTTACTCCTGCCGTTTACCTAAAGTTTTTGCTTGGCTCTTTCATAGGTAAGTCGCATTTTTTATCGAAAACTAAGTCGCACGGCCAGCGTAATTTCAGAAGTTGCGCATGTATGTTATTAAGCCAAAATGCCTTGTCAGCTACTTAGTACTACTACTTGGGTATTTTTGGGTGGGCATTTTTGCAACTTCCTTGGTTGGCCGCCAAATCAATCGGCCGGATCGGCAAGTAATCCAACCACGCATAATTTTTTGGCATACAAATTTTGGTGAATAAACTCATGCCATGCATGAAAATTGTAATGTAAATTAACATATTTATGTAAAATAAAGGAAAATTGATATAGTCTAAAAAAGTCAATGATAAACTTTTTGCTTCTTAAAAATTAAAAATAAATAAAATTAATATAAATTTTTGCTAAGAGCATCAATTTTGCATCATTATTTCTGTAGGTATAATTTAAGTTTGTTTAAAATGAAAATATCTGTAATATTTTTAAAAGACTTTTCATAGGCCTACAAAAGCCTTTCTTAGAAAACTCTACACATAAAAACTGATTGACCTTTTTAGGAGGAAATTTTCTATTTTTGGGATACACTGGCATACATTTAGATGAGCTAGGATTCTTGTTCCAGCATACACTACTATACAATCTGCAACCTAGGTTAGGCCTAGTTAGTGTAAAGCCAAGCCAAGGTAGGGGTATAAACCAAAGAAAGCTAGCATAGGCCCCATACTTAGGAAGGTGGCCTGCATGCGGGAATTTTCCCACGTGCACAAGCCACGCTAAAATTTTGGCGTGCAAAGTTGGCGTGCAAATAGGGGTCTCAAGCCACGCTTAAATTTTCAGCGTACAAGTTTTTTACTTGGCGTGTAACCTTAGCGTGCAATTACAAACTGACAGTATATCAACAAGTCAGATATAGATGTATTATGTATACACTATATATATACAATATATAAAGTTAAACGTGAACAATTGAATTTGAATATTGATTAAACCAACTAGTTGAGGCTACAGCCTAGCCTACAGCCAGGCCTACACTCTACAGCCTACATTAAAATTAAAATATCCAATAACTTTTAAACACTCTTATTTTGTGACTCTTGTAGACTTTTAGTTTATTTGTTTCTTGAAATGTAAAGAAAAAGTTTTCGATACTTACTATGTTCTTTGTAGCGAATTTCCTTTTTTTATATAAACTTTGTTTAATGTAAGTAGAAAAGTTATTTAAAAATAGTATCTAATACGGAATACCCAATTTTCGGCGTACATTATTTTTGGTATTCAAGATTTTTGGCGTGCAACAGAAACGTCATGTTAAGGGTTTTAAAAAATTGGCGTACATTGGCGTGCACCAAGGATTTTTCCATAAATTGATTCCCGCGTGCACTTGCCACCTTCCTGACTATGGCATAGGCCTAAGCTAGAGAATGGAGAGATAGGACTCAAAATTATCAAAAAATATTTATTTAGGCTACAGTCCTACTAATAATATCAGCTCATTTTAACCAATATTAAAATATGTAGGCCTAGTAGGCCTCTGAGCCTAAGAAATGAAGCCCTTATGTATTATTAAGTACTTTAATAAAGAACCAAGTGACTTCTAGTCAAGCAAAAAAAGCAACAAAGCAATAATTAATAGGCCTAAAGCTACACTCGTTTTTTAATTCTCAACATTCTTTAAAAACTAGCCAGCCAGCTTTAGCCTCTAAGTCAAAGCTCTAACCTCTAAGCCTCTAAGGATGTGCAAGAGACTAGCTAGCTCTAGTTTACTTTATCTAGCTTAGGCTAAATCTTATAATCCGACGTAGATCGAGATTAGAAACGAGAGGAAATCTTGGCAGGACTTTAAATAAGAGCGAACAAAAATTCTGTCCTTGGAAATTTTGCACGGAGCTAGTTTAATGTATTCAAACCCGCGCGTAATAATACGAACTCTAACCGATAAATTTGTTCGATTTTGTTATGATTTTTACAGGAATAAGCTAAACGTTTTAATAAAATATCAAATCAAGTTTTGATTCTAAGAAAAAAAGATGCAAACAAGATGTGATCTTTTGCAAGTTGTAGATATTTTAGTTATTTTTTTCTCATATTTACTAATAATTTATAAAATAAACAAATATATAACGACTTTCATAACATTATTTGCGTTTTCGGGACTTTATCTGGTGATATTCAAATACAAAAACAAATACAAAATACAAATACTCGTAGTCCGCGTGATTTAAAATTCTCATTGAAAAAACTGCACTTTTTGTTGTTACTTGTCCCAACGACATGTAGGTATTTGAAACTTTCCGCTTTTTTATTAGAGCGCTGCTCAACTACACTGTGCTAGCTCCTAAATTATCTAAAAGCTATGCAAGGCCTTTGGCTAATCAAGTCAACGACGACGAAAGCAGTCTGGGGGAATCATTTACTGCTATGGACTCAATATCCGAGAGTTTTTTTACAATATTTGTTTTTTAATATAAAATAATGGGAAATTTACATTGATGTACGTTCACTATTTTATGAATTTTTGTGTAAAAATATTTATATGACACCTTACATCTGGCAATCATAAAAACTACGCTCGTATCTATTTTTATTGATAACCCTGAAAACTATATTTACATAGTGGCTGTACACGGCAGTATTAATTGTACACGTAATTGATTATTTATCAGCGTTTTGTGCATGCATTTATTGCATTCTTCAACATCCTACACGCGAGTCCGTTTGAAACAATTAGAAATAAGAAAACTTACTATATGGCAAGCTAAGACTGCCTTTGTACGGACTAACTATATAGTTAGCAAAATTATTAACATGTAATTGTCATGCGTGAGCTAAAATGAAAACAAGTTGTTGCACAGTTCTATTACATTTTTCCAACTCCAGTTAATTGAATGGTTGTGAAAAGAAATTATTATATTAGTTTTATGTGAAAGTTGTTATTGAAAATTACGCTCGTACACACACACACACACGTGCGAAATAAATGAGCTGGCATTCCAGACTTATTTTCGTCCCAATTTGCCGCAGATAATAAACAATATGACATCGCGTGCAGAAAGGCCTTTGAATGCTGAAATATATTTTTCGAGACCTGCTTGTACGCTGAGGGATTGTTTCCGTACTCGCGCCCTTCAGCAATGTACTCAGCCATTGGGAATACGGATTCAGGGAGAAAGAGAGAGAGAATATAGCTAACTAAATGTAAAGTGGACGTGCAGATGGAGGCTGGGAGGTACTCGGCTCCGATGGGGTGAAACAGTGTTTGGGGAGAAAGAGACATGAGCAAAAGAAAGAAAGGGAGAAAGAGATCCTGTAGAGAAAATGCACGGCAATGCATGCGAGCACTGCAGGCTTAGTTCAGTCACAATAATCTCCATCGCCCTTGTGGTCTCACCCAAGCTCAAAACTCCAGTCGAACTTCGGAGTGAATTTTGACTGCATGCTGGGGGTGGACAACGCAAGATTTATACCCGTCGGACTGCACCTGAGGCGATCTGGAAGCCGATTCAAGCGATTTGCACTTTTTACTATCATTCAAAGGCAGAAATTCTGTTTAAACACCCAACACTGGCGAGGCGTTCCAGTGGCAAACTACTGGGGCTGGTATGTAAACATTTTTGCCTGCCAGCTCTGTCCGGACTGAACAGAGAGCCGACCCGAGTGCCGGAATGGCAACTGGCCGTTGCCAAGACGACCTCTGCCTGAGGCCTCGCCGTGGCCAGAGCCGCAACTTCACATCCATAGCAACCAACAGCTTAGCCATGTCGGTTGACCACGGCCTGGACTCTGTTGTCGGCGACTCAGTCGAGGACGATTTCGTAGAAAACGAATCGCTGCTGAATCGTCGAGCGCTCAGCGAACCAGCCGGAGACGGCGGCTCAAGTGGAGACGATGAAGACGGTGAAATATACGATGTTGGTGGGGATTTGCCTCATCAAGACGATGGCGAAGCAAGATGGCCAAGCAGTGGCACATTTAGCATCTCGGCAGAAGTGACAGCAGCTGCCAGCAGCTCCAGCGGCCGCTGCCTGTTTCCCATCGCGGAAGCTGACGCAGCGTCCGGCTCTTCGGGTGAGGCGCCCAGCTGCTCAGGCGACATCCCTGGAGCAGAATCACTGTCGCCGCTGTCACCGCAGGAAGACTTGGAATTCAAATATCGACTGGTTAGCGACACCAACTCGGAAATCTTTTTTATTAGTAAGTTTCTCCTAAACTACAACTACAGACCTTAGTCCCTTATAGCTCTTACAGCCAGATGCGGTTTCAGCCGCCAGGAATCAGCCGCTCCAACGGCCCGTGTGCTTCTCATGCTTTAAGCCTGAAAGGTGAACCCGATCATTGACGACACCCAATAGCTTTGGAGACATTGGGAGCTTGCTTGGCTTGGCAGCGGCAGTTGCAGTGAAAAATGGGCTTGGCTATGCAAACATTGAAAAGTTGGGAGCTCGCCTTTTTAGAATTCCTTTCGTAGTTCCAAGTCCCTGTTCTCCCCTACAGCAAAACTGATATATACATGTAGTGCACCTTGACCTGGGCAGGGAGACGCCCATGCAATTTCCCTTTGTCGCTTTCTCCCCTTCCAGTTCAGCTTACGGGGGGGTGGCAATAAAATGGATTGCCAGTACCAGCAGCCACTCCGAAATCAAGGGAATTAATGATCACTGTGTCCCCCAGGAGTGGGATTACTGGCTACGCCAGTACCAGTGGGAAAAACATGCTTGTCTAACGCTGCCGGCTGTACACTGCAGAAGTCAGGTGGCATTCTAGCTCTGAGCATAGTGCCCGATGAACAATGGCTATTGGCGAAGTGTCCCCCCACCCCCGATGTGTATCTGGGCGCCTCTCAAAGCAGCTAAACAACTACTCCATGCCGTCCCAGTGCCTTCTTCGCACCGTCCGCCTCATTTTCCCTTCCCCTCCCCAAAGCTGTCACAGTGGAATCCCGCGACCGCAGTTCTGCACTCTCTTTCTCTCCCAGTCGTTTCGGGGACAAATCAGTCTTTTTCAGCAGACTTATAAGGCAGAGCAAGGTGCCGGCCCCGGCTTAGCCAAGTTCCCACACATTATCAACGGGACCGGATAAGGCCGAGGTAAGTCCGCGACTTTTCGATTCTCGCACACAGGGATTATGTTGCAAGTTTGAGTTAATGAAGGCTTACATTGGGAGATGACACCGTGTTTAAAAAGTAACTCTCTTGTGATTAACCACGGTTGTTTACGTTGGCCATTGGTATACCTGGAGATTTAAAATGCATAGCAAACTGTATATCGCCTTTCCCCAGCCCTGTCTCAACAAGAATTGGATGCGATCAAATTGCACGCTAAGGTAAACAATCCCAGAGACTACAGCGAAACAGTTCACAGAATGGCATTTTTTATCGTTTCAGACTCTGCGGAGATCGACTGTACAACTGAACAGGACGAGGAGGACATTTTGGTGAGTGCTGCAGTGTCTAACTTTGTTTCAGTGTGTTGTGTGCGCTCGTAGTAAAAAGAACGGCGTCACAGGGTGCGCCTTGAGGCCTGGGTGCGAACGAAGGCCACGATTCCGACTGAATCCGGGGCGCCGGCGCAGGCAGTCGACGAAACGTCCTCGCCGGGGTAGGGTTGCCAGAGAGTCAGTTCACCCTGCTGTGATTGGACAGCAGCTTTGAGCTGCGATAGAACACAGGGTATAGGGTAGGAGTTGCCATTCCTCAGTCTCAGCGCTCTACCAGCTGTACACAGCCTTCGGATATGGCGCACAATTGCTGCGGCTGTGGCGCTTGTCAAACTCTGTCTACAATATTTAGTCGTATTGACATGGAATTTTTAATATCAGGGAAAAATCTGGACTACGAGCGTATGCTTCGCTACATTCTTTATTGAAGTCTCATACAAGTCTCATAGATAACTTCTAGCGAGGCAGGCGTACTTAGACTGTATGTACAGTATTAAAGACGCCCCATGACAATTAACTCACAGAGATTAGTCTATAGCAACAAGGCACTTAGCAATCTATAGCAATTTTTATACACGAGAAATCTAAGGGCAAAGCAAAGCAGAGATGGAATCCGTCCTATACGCGCATGCAGTCCAGGAAATAAGGCAGGCAGCATTGTACGCGCAGCCAAGGTGAGACAGCACGCAATCGACATTCAGCATTCTGTTTCATCATTTCTTTTTCACGCATATGCATTGGAGCTTCCGTCTTCTGAGCTTTTTCAAAGTCCTCAATAACTTATGAGACCAATTGTAGCCGACCCGGAGGCTTGACTAAATTGGGAACAGAAATAGTCAAATCGCATTCTCATCAGATTCCGGCATGGCATTGAGTCGTTCATTAGACAGCGGAGCAGAAGAGCTCGCTTAGACTGGCTGCATGCGCTGCCCCTTGATTCGGTACAGAACTGAATCTCCTCGTTAAGGGTAAAACAGATTAGTTGAACTTATTTATATAAAAGGAGAAACTTTAGAAGCATCTTTGTACATGTACATGCTACGCGTAGATTGAGATGAACCCAGGCGCAAAGCACTCCAGCTTCCTGAATAGTGAACTTTCTAAACACAAAATTTCTGAATAGAATCATGAATAAATTCACTTGAAGTGCCTCTAAAAGCGGTCAGTAACTTCTCAGCGCGCTCTGCAGCATATTGAACACAATCTCCTCCTGATATATTGCCAGGAGCGGGCTGTGGAAACCACATGAAAGGGCCCAGAAAGAGAAGCCATGCAGGAAATCGGAGACAATTGAACCACGATGAAGGAAAGGCCGAGCCTGAATAAACAAAAGAGAAGCAGGCAAAGAGCACACAAAGCCAGATGATCGGCTGCTCAGCAGAAAAGACCAAGCCGGCTCCCACAGCCGCCTTCTTCCTGCACAGGAGAGTTTTCACTCGCTCTATAGTTTTCATTGCTGGGCCATCCAAACAGCAGCGGCAGCAGGCCAAAGGGATTGGGGCTGAGCAGGGATAGGGGCAAGCAGAAATAGCTCAGACTGAGTTGAGCCAGACCAGCACGGCTGGGACGGCTGGCAGCAACAGACCCCGGTTGAAGAGGGGAAACTTTTCTCCCCCAGCTCCCAGCGTAAGCGTATAAAGCAGCCCTCCAGTTAATCTTCTCCCATCTACTAAAAAGCAGATAGCGCGCGTAACAGCAGTTTTCTAAATTGCTATTGTTGCAGAGCATCGCAGATTGTGATGCTGACGCATCAGATTTTGAGTCACCGATAGCCGAAATGCAACAGAGACGCAGGGACCGAGGCGGCATAGCCATCTGGCACCGTCTGAGCGCCATCAGCGAGGCTTCCGACGACCGAGCGACGAGTTCAGCCGATGACGAGGAGATCAACACCAGCATTGCCGAGGTGCGAGAGTTTCACGAGCAGTTCGGCCGTGACAGCGGTGGCAGGAGCAGCGCCAGCCATCGCTCCGGCAAGCGATTCGCAACGCTGATGCGACCCCAACCGGAGGGTCTGGCCGGTGAGCTGCTCACGCAGCGGGTGACTCAGCTGGATGAGCAGCGCGATTACCAGCCAGCACTGCTCGGCCTTCCAGGACTTCCAGCAGGTGAGCTGAGGTTTCATTTTGACCAGCAACTGAGAGCCAATGAAACTAAAAACTGTCGCAGACAGTCTTTTGCTTTCGTTGAATATTTTCCGCTTTCCTAGTTGCTACCTCAGCAAATATCGATTTCAAGGCTAAGCTAGTACTCACTAAGGGGTTTTCGACGTATTAATTTGCATTATTTATGCGCCCACGAGACCCCAAGTGTTCCAGGCAGTTTCGTGTGATTTACTCAGAATGTAACTGGACCAACTAGCATTACTAGACCGGCCAATTGGTGTGGGAAAGTCCAAACTAAATGCTCTCGGGGCCCAAAGTATGCGAGAAAGTTGAGCCTCACCAGCGAATTCTTCCACTCTCTTCTCTCTGCCCTCTCAGGCGGACTCGTGACCGCCGTAGCCTCGTCAAGTGCTCGAATTTTGGACTGCACTTCAACCACCGCGCCTGCGGCTGCAGCCTCGGAGGAAGAGGTGGAGGTGCGCGTGACCGCGGAGGCCACGGGGCCCAATCCCAGCGTGGCGCTGGCCAGGGCGGCCGCCAGGGCAGCCGGAGCTGCTAGTGCGGCAGTGAAAAAGAGCCGCAGCGTTCGAAGCCATTGCGTGAACGCGTCAGAAGCGGAATCGGAGTACCGCATCTTCATATCAACTTCTTGCACACTGCGAGAGCCGCAGCGCCTAGACGGAGACGGCAAGCTGAAGAACGTAATGAGCTCCACCCAACCTCCCACAGAGGAAGACATCGTAGAAATTTTTCAAGTGGCACCTGAGCTGCAAGAGTACCAAAGGTGGGCTGTAACTGGGGCCGGCGATGTTGAGTTCGCGTTCATATCGGACAGCGAGCCTGGCTCACCGACTCCGGACGTGGAGGAAAATCCACAGCCGAGTTCGCGCTCGCAGCAACAGTCAGCGCTTCTGCAGGCGACTCAGGCGGCACCAGGTCAACAGCAAGAGCAGCAGCAGCAGCAGCAGAGAGGACGGTTGCCTGGTCCGAATTCGCTGCAGGCTGACCAGCGCAGGCTGCAGGCTGCTCGAGATGCCTACGCCGCCGTGAAAACGGTACCCACGAGGCCCCGACCAAGTCTATCGCTGCCCCGTCTGAGCAATTCCGTCAGCAATGGAGCGGCTGGCGCCACTTCAGTGGTAAATAATCAGCGTTGGAGTGACGTCAGCACGAGTTCTGGCAGCCTTCGCCAGCTTCGACGGTTACTGGGTGACGATGAGGCTGTTTGCGCCTCCCATTCGATGACGGATGGACTGGTGTTGGATCAACAGCAAAGTCGAGAGCTTCAGCAGCGCTCGCAGCCATCAGTAACTGCTCCGAAGTCGGTGTCCCTGTCTGACCTGTTGGATTCAGACGTCGGAAACAGTGGTAGCATCGATGCTGATGTGTCGCATTCATGCGCTTCTCTGTTGGAAACCGACAATGTCAACACATTAACTTCTAAAGAGTCCTTGAAGCAAAGCCTTAAAAGACTAAAATTGCCCTCTAGTCGTCGGGCCGCCGCCGATCAAGCCAAAGTTAGAAGCGCCAGCTTGTTCTTTGAGTGGTTGGAGCAGAGAGCGAATTCAGAGCGCGAGCGGAGCATCTGCCGTTCTCTGACTCGACTGGAAGCTCCAGTCTGGCTGGATAACCTTGCTAAAGACGCACCGGAAGCTCCAGTCTGGCTGGATAACCTTGCTAAAGACGCACCGGGACCACTAGATACGTCTCTCCGAGTCAAGGAGAACCGGAACTCATGGAGACCGTCAGCTACATCAATCGAGCCATCGTCATTGATAAAGGGCAGCGTCGATGAGATTACTTGGAAAACGCGTCCGATACACGGCAGTCTCAGCTTACCAATGCGCCTGTCCAAGCAAACCAATCGAAGCTCAGATCATGGAAAAGCCAGTAGCACTGATGGAAATTTAAGGATCAAGCAGACAAGTGCAGGGACTGATCGAGTCGATGGCAGCATCAGCAACCGAGCTCGCTTCTTTACAGAGAGCAGTCTCAGCCGGCAGGTGCGTCAGGCAGCGGCCGCTCAGCCAAGGCCGCCAACACTCTCAGAGCTCGCGGCCAGATTGAACCGGCCGCCACTGTTGCCCGTGACTCTGACGCCTGAAGATTTCCAACCGAAAGCTCGGGCTCAAACTATGCCTGAGGAGATTCAACCAATGAGCAGCTCCGACGCATCAGCAGGTCAAAAGCGGGACTCGGGCGCTTCTATGGCCTCGGTGACATCCTCGTCATCAACGACGTCGACATCCTCAAATTCTCAGTCATCGTCTGCGTCGACTAGTAGCGAGACAGGAAATTCGGAAGCAGCAGAGAAGACAGAGGAGTCCACAGTAGTTCAGACGTCAATAGTGCAGGTGTACACTCGAGTCCTGCATCCCACTGTTAATCACGGCCCAGTGACGCAACACTCGGATGCCGAGCTGCTGCCGGGGCTTCTAGCGTGCCAGTTAGACCCGACAGGACCATCGACCGAGAACGATCTGATGACGGCACCGAAGCTGTTGAAGCTTGCTGAGGCTCAGATCGAGCGTCAACGCAGCAGACTTGCCGAGTGGCAGAACGATGCCGCCGAAGGTCGACCAACAACCGCACGTCAAGAGGAGCTGCTGGCCGTCAATGATGAAGTGCTGCGCTACTTTCGCGTCAACAGCGGGGGGCCTGACCGTGCCGATCGTCGTCCGGAGTCTCCTTCGCTAGCTGACGATGACGTCTTGCAGGCGCTGGGTGACTATGAGGCCTCCAGCAAACTTTCTCGTGTCCTCGTGGCCCTCAGCGGAACTAGAGAGCGGAAGTTGCAGCAGCCTCAGAGAAGTCTGGCCGAGGCCTGCCATGGCGTGATACGAGAAGGTCAGCACTACTTATTGGAGTGCGCAAACCCGTCTTGCGCTCGTCGCTGTGACCTTGACAGACGTCTTGCTAACGGCTTCCATTCCTGTCGAGAGTGCCGCACATTTTACTGCAGCCAAAAATGCGGCTCCGATCATGCTAGCGCACACGGCCGCTCCTGCTGCTGGAATCGAAGAGTGGACGCCTGCAAGAGGGTCATCGCTGGCTGCCTTCTTGCCGACACTTCACCTGCAGTGGCGCTACTCTCGCGTCTGGCCCGCGCCTCCTCTCGGAGCTTTTGTTGGCGCGGATGTCTCCTGTTGGCACTTCGCGATTCAGCCGCGGCTGCCCGATTCGTAACAACCGATGGCAAAGAAGGGCTGATGCGCCCTCCGGCGCTGCTCGACCTGTCAACTCTCTCCGGCGACCTGGCCGACGCGAGCAAATCCTGCAATCCGGACGCCGCCTTTGTTGTCTGCGTTGTCGTTGGCACCGGCGTCAAGTGGGCGAAACTCCGTCTGTCGGCGAGGACAAAATCAGACGTGGATACAACCGAGGAGGACGCAGACGCGGACCGCCGGCGCCGCTGGGCCTACCTGTCGCGGGTGGAGCGATTGCTGCGCGAGCGCGGCGTCAGCCTTCGCCGCCAGTTTCCGCAGCTACGAGAGCGGCTCGTCGCCTACGCGGAGACCGGGGCGCCGTTCCTGCCAGCCGTGGTCTACCCCACCGACAGGGCCACCGGGCGGGCGTTTGCGTGCCGCCTGGCGCCCGACCGCGAGCCGGAACTCGAATGGGTGCCTCTCGCCGTCGCCGTTGCGCCTGAGGAACCAGCAAGTTCAGTCGGCGAAGTCGTGGGCGATGCGCCACGAGCAAAGCAGAGGCAGCCGCCGTTTTATCGTCGCCGGCGGGTTGTGTCCACCGACCTGTAGCTTACAGTTTCCTATGCAGATCATAGTTAATTATGCTTTTGTAGAATAAAAACTCTTATTTTGCTACTACTACTAGTAGACTGGCTAGTGAAAATCGAAAAATATTTTAGCATATCTTTGATTCTGATAAAGCAAGAAAATAGTTTGAGAGTTTGATGATGAGGACAAGGGGGATGGTGACAATACCAGTCATAAAGGTCTTAGCATACTTTGTAAACAAGAGCTCTTAGAATCTCAGAAGCATATGCTTCATTTAAGCAAGGTAGTCATAAAAATCCGTAAATATTTATATTTTCGATAGCTGCGTCAAGTTACAAAAGTTTGCTATTTTTTTCTATCGCCGAATTTAGTCTTCTGCCATTTTTCATCGATCACTGCATCCGAAAGCATGAACTGTTGTAAGATTTTTATTGTTTTCATTTCATCATCTTATCTATATAATTTTCGAGATTCTTTTGCTATGAATAAAGTCGTTTTTACCCCGCTGTGCGAAGATTAAGTTATCTAAATAACAACATCAGTAATAGCAGGTGGCTAAATCACCATTTAGACTTTCAGCTGTTACGCATCAAGAGTGTTGGCTTCATTGAAAACCGTGATATGAAGATAAATAAACTGCGTTTTAAAGGCTGGCCAATTATTCAATATATAAAAAAGGTCTTTTGATTTAAAAAGCGAGTTTCAGCTCCGTAAAAATGATATCTGATGATTAAAACAAAATGATATGACATTTTACCGATTAACGAGCATTGAAAACAGCCACCAGCTGGACGAGACTTTTCACAGGTTGAGAACACCCATGAGGCTCACTGTGGGGCTCACGGATATCCAGCTGGTGGCTCGCATTCTGACACATGCTTTTGAAGTTCTGATAAAGACTACGCATTTTATAATCCTAGTGCAACGCTCGCGACCAGGGATTTCTTTGATGGCAATACTATAGATAAACGCAGTATTTGTCTATCTGGAGCTCGCTGTGACTAAAAGCCTTAGCTGCTGGTAGCTGATTTTTGTAATCTATAAATGAAGTCCTGCCGGCAATCCCTGAAGTTTGGTCTGACCAAGCCGGCAGGAACGGCTTTGCATAGCAGAGTGTGAAAGTAGCAGCGATAGTCTATGGCCAGCCCTGCTGACCCAGCCGGCAGGAACGGCTTTGGCTTTGCATAGCAGAGTGTGAAAGTGGCAGTGATAGTCTATGGCCAGCCCTGCTGACCAAGACAGCAGAAGCGGATTTTTTTTCAGTCTTCGGCGTAAAGGAGATTTATTAGCACCATCTAGTCAGTGAAAAAAATATGAACCAGTTTAGACTGGGCATAAATTGTGTTTTGACACATTTTTTCAAACGGGCACCTTAAAATTTCAACAGTTATGTCCGCTTTGCATCTCGATTATACTTGGCATCTTCGTAGGCGCTGTCACGAGACTGTCCTGACACCTAGTACGAATCGTCGGGGCTTTCAATGATTTCTGCGATGACTTCTCCCAGGCTTGAGTTAGTAATCTTCTGAATGCCCTCAGCAGTGGATGACGCTGCTGTTCCCAGCTTGCTGTCTGGTTTCTTCGCTAAAAAAGCATCCGTAGCTCGTATCAACTTTGCTGCTCGACTTCTCAAACAGGAACAGACGCAACCCATTGCGTTTAACTCGCTTAAATCGCCTTTGCAATGTTGGATCTGCGCTCGGCTGGACCCAGGTGTAAACAAGACTTTTCAATGCGAGTGCAAGGACAACTTAAGTAGTAGGACGCAACACTCGCGTATCGTGTAATTTTTATTGGAGGCCTGGTCTTCACAAATATGTAATTCGCGACTAGTTGCACGTAGAAAGCTAATTCTTTCGGTGTTAGGTCCAGAATTTTGTTCTTCGTTAAAATGTAAGTAAGCAACCTACAGCTATAATAAGTATAAAAATTTTGCTTTGTTGTCTTGGTCTCTTGGTCTCTTGTTGACAATTGTAATATAAAGAAACCATGTTTGTCAGCAAAAAAGAAAACAAGAAAACCAGTATTTCACAAATCCAAATAAAAAATGCATAATGTCATTGGCCATTAAAGGCACGTGATATAATTATTTTAATTAGTAGGTGAAGTCAGCTTATCAAGTTTAGTAAGAAATGAAAACCTGAATGGTTTACAACAACACACACAGTCCTGTGCTCTATTTGTAGCGGTCGAATCCTAGGCTTATGTACGTAGAACTTTATACGGCTTACGGGCCTCCAAAAAAAATTCCACGAAAGCTGAGTGTCGCGTCCTATATATAACGTAACTTCAGTTGTCCTTGTACTAGTGATGCAGCTCCATGGCAGGCTCTTCAAATACAATAAGTCTGACAGTCCTACAAATCAGAATAGGAAATGTACACACTTTGTGTGACATCAGCGACAAGCTAATTGACTTTTTACTTAGGAAAACAAGTCATGGTGGTCGTGCATTGCGCAATTGCGTACGCGTCCATTTTCACTTGGATTTTTTGACATGACATTGAAGAACGTTCCGAGACTTATTAGTCTCTTCAAATTAGTTAATTAAAATCTTTTAATCCTTTGTCGAGTAGAAAAAGAAAAAAAGTCCATTGACTGTAAAATACTCGTTCACACAGCATCCAATTATTTTTAAGCCATCAGCCATCAAATTACACGACTGATATGTAATTAACGACGAAATATAAGCTGCATTATGACGCGGAATTTGGACTTCTTTGATTGAGGTGTGACGAGGTTCACAAAGTATCACAACGTTTTTTAGATGCACATAACAGTATAGCATTTCAAGGGGACCTTTAAATCGATACGTAAACTTTTTATTTGCAAAAAATCTGTCAAATATTTTTACGGCAGATCCATCCGCATGCTTTTAACCATTTAAAACTTCTTGAAAACCGGATGAGTAACCTCGACGGCCACTCGACGTCTGCAGCTGCCGTGAGACCTCACCTCGAGCCAGTGCTTGCACCGAAACACGAACCCGAAGTACCGAAACGTCTTCAACGCTGTCAGAAGTCGCAGCAGGTCGAAGGCCACATCGAAGTCACTGATGCACCGCTGGAACGTCTCCGTGACGAACGCGATGAGAAAGTTCAGCAGGTTGAGGCCCACAAACACGAAGAACAGCACGTGGATGATGAGAACCATCACGCTGTCCAAGCTGAAGGTGATCATGTTGAGGATGACCTTGACCGACGAGTAGAGCGACAACAGGCCGGTCTCGAAGTCGGGCGAGTCAACCAAGATGAAGAAGTCCAGGCTGAAGAGAATGATCCAGTAGAACAGCAGCGGCAGCGCGGCCAGGAAGCTGGACAGCATGCAGTGGAAGGTGAAGAAGAGCTTCCCGACCGACTTCGTCACGATCTCCATGTACTGCGCAAAGTGCAGCAGCGTGAACGCGATGAAGAGAGTGTTGGACCCAATTAAAAGCTGTTCCATTACACCTCTTGGCTCAAAGTATTCATAAAAATTTTTGAGTTGCAGTGCTGAAGCGAATATAAAAAAGCTGATTCCGCTTACGAAAGCCACCGCCTGATAGAAATCAAAAGTCGAGCGGCGCACAAAGCGCCCAGTTGAGCTGTCGATGGGCGCCACAGTCTTTGTCTTTCGCTGGCACTCAACAAAATAGAGCACCAACTTGATGAGCATAATGACCATATGAAACACGGAGACAAATGTTATCATTAAATAGCTCAAAAGCATCGAGTCAAATAATTCACCGCAACTATACTTCTTTACCGTCTGGCTGTTAAAAATCTCATGGTACAGCGTCGCGTTGGAAAGAGACGATGTGTTGTAGCCTGCCCGAAAAGCGGCGGCAAAGGTTGCTCGGTTGCAGTGAATGAGGTTGCCAAAACAGGCGACTGTCAGCATGATTGATTCGTTCACGGCAGTAAGAAGAAATACCGATGTTGGAACGCTCATCACCAGCAGCCTCAGAAATGTGATCGCTCGAGTCTGACGGTACGTCAACCGAAGCCACTGTCGGATGAGAGGGTCCTCCATCAGCTTGGACTTCTTGAGCGACTCGACCTGACTCGACGCTACATAGGTGAGCAGGTGCAGAGGACTCGAGTTGCACCGGCTCCCGTGACACAGGTCGTAGTCGGTGAGGTCGTAGAGACGGACGGCCCAGCCGCCGGATCGAGTCTCCGATTTCAACAGGTAGTTCGGCAGGTGCAACATCTTGCGGGCCAGTCGGAATGCAGCGAACTTCACGCACGCCTCCAGAGGTCGGAGACCGCTCGAGTCCTCCTGGGTGACCAGCCTGTCTAGCAGACGAGGCTCTCTACTCAGCGTCGAGAGGAGCGCCGTCTCCAGACGCTTGGCTCGCTTGAACCTCGGCGCGTACATCTGGCAGCGAGCCAGACTGTGTACAACGGTGCTGCCGTCGAGCTCGAGCTGAGCCGCGTGCTCGGAGCTGTCTTCCAACAGAGCCTCGAACACTCGCACGGACTGCAGCAGAATCGCCAGGTGGATCGCGTATCCGAACTGCAGACTGACGAAGCCCCACTTTCGGCGACTTCTCGGCAAGCGACACCGGATCTCGTGGCTTTCGGTCACGTCGACCAGAGGCTGGGCGAGCCTTCCCGACAGGTCCGGCTTCAAAGCTCGCATGAAGGCGTCAGGGTCGTCATCGACCAGAGCAGCCAGCGCCGCTTCTGCCGATTCCATATTGAACAACTCTTTCAAGTTTGTATCGTTCTGACTCGGCAGCACCCGATTACCTGCAAGAAGTGAAATTCTGTTGCTGGAGCGAACTCTGATAAAGTCGTTAGTAGCCGGGATCCCTTCGCCCATTACTTTGTGCAGCTGAACAGTTTGCCGCAGAATCAGTCCGGTCTCTGTTAGTTTTCTGGTGCGCTGCTTTTATGAGCTTTGCAAAGTATAGCCGCCAGAAAATCAATATTCAGGGAATCACTGGTCACAAGCGTACATTTTTCTCCAAAACATTTGACCAGCCTGAACAAACAATGGCCACTGAACCAGAGTCAGTTCTAGCGATAAAGTCAGGCAGGTATGGTCTCGATGGCGCAGAGCAAACAACATTATCAAATGAATTGATTTGGCGATGAAAGTAGCCCAATAATGCTATGTAACTTATTTCTGCATAGCCTGAGTTTATTGCAGCGAAACTTTTTGGGAGCCACTCTGAAGAGCAACGGCTCTCCAGCAAAAAGGTGCTCATATATTGATATTAAAAACTATGGTTGAATTTTTTAGCCGTTGAATTGAGTAACGATCCGATTCCAGAAAGGCATCTCCGTGTTTGAGCTTTTTAGCATGCAAATTTAAGTTTAAATCTCGATAATCAAGATTCAATCAAGGGAACTGGCAATAGCTCAAGTCTAGCAACAAATTTCTTGACTGTTTTAAAAACCGACGAAAACTTGTCTACGAGCTCCAATCTCCAAGCCGTGTTTGCAGCCATGGACATCTGTGCTGTGGTCTGCTCTTCCTTTTACTCCAGTCTTGAGGTCACTATTGGTGGTCCTGTTTTCCTCTGTCATTTGAGCAAGTCACATGAAAAGCCGTGTTTTCCTGGAGTCCAAAAGTGCAGTAAACATGTTTACTACGCTCGCTGGCCTGTGTTTACGGGGACCACGACTCCGGCCTTCTCAAAGGCGGGAGGTGACGTCAGTTCTAAAAATAGATACTGAGTCACGCAATCTGGCGCACAATGGTGCAATGGGGATTCCCAGCATATATGTACGGGCCCCCCTCACCCTTGTTTCCGTCAAGGATTTCACTTTCAGTTTTTAGTTCTTCTGCTACCATGTTTCCGTCTGTAATACGCCTGACTAAACATAGACGCCCAAGTCTAAAGGAGGCCTACATCGCCTTCCCAACCACCCACTGGGCCCAGCTGGATCTGCTGACCAGACGCCTTGTTCGTTAATCTTCAAATCTGCACGCGGTGCTGAGTTCGTTTACTTGTTTATTTTGTTCCGACGGGAAGCCCACCTCATCGAAAGCCGAGACCTGAAGAAACTGGTGGCAGCACTAGCTACGCTACGATTGAAGACTCCCGATCAAAAGGACGAAAAGTCAATTTAACTGTGCTGGCGCTGTCCGAGTAGGTAGCACAGGTACAACATTGGTGGCAGCGATGGGATTCTGAAGACCTACCAAACCACCCCGAGACAACCATCAATACAACACTTTCGATTGAGTGATGAAGCATATTGTATTTCTGTCTCCAGATCCTAGTAACTTTCGACGAAGCCGATGTGTGTTAGTGGTAAATTCTACTTTAAATTTGAAAACGAACTCATTCAATAGCTCGAGACTAATACGAGTTTAAAACTGAATATCGGACCCGTTCAACTGGAGCGCCTGAGAGGACAGCTGCTAAACTCAAGTCTAAATAGGAAGACAACGCCCAGGGGTTGCCCAGGAATTCAGGGGAGCACTGCATTCAGAGCCATTTGGGAAGTCAGCTGGGCTACTGACAGACGGGCTGAAGGCCAGGGAGCGGTTCTCATAGACCATGACTCTTATTCTCTTACACTGTTTCAAAGTGGAAAGGCAAATATAGTGGACGCAGATAAAACACTTCTGGCTGACTTCGGTATGCGAGAAATTTTAAAGCAAATCGAAACGCAGCAGAAAGAGCCAAAAAGTGCAAACATGATTCGGGAAGGGAAACAAAGCATGGAATCGGCAGAAGCGGCGCTGGCTGCTCTGGTCGATGACGACCCTGACGCCTTCATGCGAGCTTTGAAGCCGGACCTGTCGGGAAGGCTCGCCCAGCCTCTGGTCGACGTGACCGAAAGCCACGAGATCCGGTGTCGCTTGCCGAGAAGTCGCCGAAAGTGGAGCTTCGTCAGTCTGCAGTTCGGATACGTGATCCACCTGGCGATTCTGCTGCAGTCCGTGCGAGTGTTCGAGGCTCTGTTGGAAGACAGCTCCGAGCACGCGGCTCAGCTCGAGCTCGACGGCAGCACCGTTGTACACAGTCTGGCTCGCTGCCAGATGTACGCGCCGAGGTTCAAGCGAGCCAAGCGTCTGGAGACGGCGCTCCTCTCGACGCTGAGTAGAGAGCCTCGTCTGCTAGACAGGCTGGTCTCTCAGGAGGACTCGAGCGGTCTCCGACCTCTGGAGGCGTGCGTGAAGTTCGCTGCATTCCGACTGGCCCGCAAGATGTTGCACCTGCCGAACTACCTGTTGAAATCGGAGACTCGATCCGGCGGCTGGGCCGTCCGTCTCTACGACCTCACCGACTACGACCTGTGTCACGGGAGCCGGTGCAACTCGAGTCCTCTGCACCTGCTCACCTATGTAGCGTCGAGTCAGGTCGAGTCACTCAAGAAGTCCAAGCTGATGGAGGACCCTCTCATCCGACAGTGGCTTCGGTTGACGTACCGTCAGACTCGAGCGATCACATTTCTAATGCTGTTGGTGATGGGCATACCACCAGCAGCATTTTTGTTGACGGTGTTTAGCCAATATGTAATGCTACTTGTATCAAGTTTTGGTTTGCTGATTCACTGTAATCAAGCCACCTTCACAGCCGCAGAGAAGCTAGGCTTCAATGAGACCGTGTTGTTGAACTCAACCCTCTTTTGGAAAGTGTTTAATGATCAGACAGTTAAGCAGACTAAGTGCTCAAGAATCGGCGAGGCAATATTTGTAAACACTTGTGTGATTTTTGCGGTTCTGGTCTTCAAAGTCATCGTAGCCTGCGTGAAGATTGTTCTGTGGCTCCTGGAGCGGAGTCAGCGGATGAAGCTTCTCACAGCCGACAACTGGCGACCCACGCACCGATTCGTCCGTAGAACAATGTTCGACGTTTACCTGGCAGTAACTATTGCAGCAGCTCCTGCTTCCTAGTTGTTCTGTTCACCAACTTTTGGGCGAACTACTCAGGGTGGTACCGGACACTGCTCCCCATCAACCAGCGGTCTGGCTGGGTCACCGAGCAGCTGTTTCTCGGCTCGAATGCTTTATTTATCGCATCCGTTCTCTTGCAGTATTCCCAGTATTTGGAGATTGTATCAAGAGGCATTGGGAAACTGTTTTTCATATTTCACAGCATGATGACAAGTTTCCTGGCTTCCATGCCTCTGCTTTACTTTTGGATAATTTTGTTTAGTTTGATTTTCTTCATCCTGGTTGACACGCAAGACTTTAGCACTGGTTCTCTATCTTTGTATTCATCCGTGAGAGTCATACTGAACATGATCAACTTCAACCTAGACAGTTCCATCGTTCTCATTATTCATTTCGCATTCTTTATGTTTGTCAGCATCAACCTGTTGAACTTTCTCATAGCGTCTGTCACAGAGACGTTCCAGCGGTGCATCAGCGATTTCGACGTGGCGTTCGACCTGCTGCGGCTTCTGGCAGCGCTGAAGACGTTTCGGTACTTTAAGTTTGTACCCCGGTGCAATCACTGGCTAGAAGTGAGATCTCATGGCATCTGCAGACGTCGGGTGGTCGTTGAAGTTGTTCAACCGGATTTTAAAAGGCAATAATGTCCTAATCGTCTAAACCAGCGAATACCTTCGTGGCAAAGTCCTCGAAGCTTCCTTTGTTTGGAAGCTTGATTCGCGATGTTTAGCTGGATTAACTTGATTAGAGGCAGGCGATTCAGCTTTCCTAATATTTCTCCATACTGCTTAGTCATTGCGCAGAATGCTGTGTCGTTTACCTTGTTTTTCTCCCGTCTCAGTCCGTACATCTACGAGTACACTGCTTGAATATTTTGCATTCACGAATAAAACGTACTTTGAGCCAACATACGCTCGTATATTCAACTATTTAATCGTAAGTTTCTGTTGAGTACTACGAGTAGTTTTCACCCGTGAGTGAAACCAGCTTCATTATAAGTTAACCCTGGAAGGCGAGTGTTCAGCAACTATTGCTACGAGCGTACGTACCGACCAATTTGGAAGGTTACAAATGAAGGTTAGATAAAAGGCGGGACGTTCAATATTTATTGGCAGTTTATAGCAATCAATTAAAGGTTGCCCGAAATACTAAATGACGAAATTAGCACTTGCTCCTAGCGACTCTTGGATGCTTATCACAGAATCGCGCTTAGAATTTTTATAGTAGATTACGACGCTTGTACAATAATTTACCGATTGTAAAGGAATTACACGTAGTACAATAAGGGCCACTTCAAAGCAGCAGAGAAGTTAATCCAAGATTTAAAAGGTTTCCAGAAAAACTTTAAGAAAGCACATTTGAAAGAGATATGGGATGGGACTTTTGCAAAGGAAAATAGTGTAAAACTAATGACGCATAAATATGAAACTGCAATATTGTTTTGCGCTCTAAGGTTCATGTTGTACTCGCGACTCTCAGGAAGGGTGCACCTACGAGGGTCAGAGTACGCGGGCCCGTGCTGGCCTGCGTCGGGGTGCGAGTGTCCGCACGGGACCCTAGGTCTGGGGCGTCAGGACGCACCCAAGTGGCCGGCACACGCGTAGGGACGCTGTGATGTCGATCACCTTTAGCAGGGCGTCAGGGCGCACAAGCTGGCGTCTATGTACAGCGGGCTTACAGTACAGGGTGGCCCTAGCTGACTACCTGGCCTAGTCCCCCTGAGTCGGCGTCAGGACACACGGACTGTCCCTGCTACAGCTCCCGAAATGAAGAGACAAGGCAGTGACTTACTTCGCGGATAGCTCGCCCTTGCGCGTGCGGTCAATAAATCGTAGCTGAGGTCTGCTCGCGGCTGGTGGACCCGATGGTCAATGTTTATTGCGTATGTGTTAGGGGAAGGACGGTCTAAAGACGCTGTAATCGGCGCTCTGGGCCTGCGTTGTAGAGTGCGGCAAACCAAAACAACCACGGGCCGACAGCCACCCGCCCCGGCCGCGCCTTAAAATGCCACGACCCTCCCGGAGCCGGGGCTCCCCCCCGCCCCACCCCCGCCCCACCCCGGCCCAGCCACCCACCGGCCAATCACGGCGCAGCTGGGGGAGGCCAGCCCGGGAGGAAGGCCAAAAGGGCGGCCCAGCCAACCAGCGCGCAGACAACCCAAAGGGCTAAGCGGCTTACACCGCCGAGCCTATCACACCAAAAACAAATACGGAGCAGAGTGCACTTTGGCAGGGCAAGCGCACGGGCACAACGTTCAGAAAGTCGTCGAAAATCTCTAAAAGAATGCATTAAATATCCGGCAAAGATTCCATTTCTCGACTACAGGATCTAAAATTTTGCTGCTTCCGCTTGAATTCACTTTTCGAGTACAGCCTCTTGAACACCGGTTGAACAACCTCAACGATAACCCGCCGTCTACAGCTGCCGTGAGACCTCACCTCGAGCCAGTGCTTGCACCGAAACACGAACCCGAAGTACCGAAACGTCTTCAACGCTGTCAGAAGTCGCAGCAGGTCGAAGGCCACATCGAAGTCGCTGATGCACCGCTGGAACGTCTCCGTGACGAACGCGATGAGAAAGTTCAGCAGGTTGAGGCCCACAAACACGAAGAACAGCACGTGGATGATGAGAACCATCACGCTGTCCAAGCTGAAGGTGATCATATTGAGGATGACCTTGACCGACGAGTAGAGCGACAACAGGCCGGTCTCGAAGTCGGGCGAGTCAACCAAGATGAAGAAGTCCAGGCTGAAGAGAATGATCCAGTAGAACAGCAGCGGCAGCGCGGCCAGGAAGCTGGACAGCATGCAGTGGAAGGTGAAGAAGAGCTTCCGACCGACTTCGTCACGATCTCCATGTACTGCGCAAAGTGCAGCAGCGTGAACGCGATGAAGAGAGTGTTGGACCCAATGAACAGTTGCTCCACAGCTCTACCGTTGCTCTGGTCGCTTGGATACAAATTTTCATAGAAATTATCGGACCTCAGGAACGTCGCGACAACTAGAAAGCAGATGCCACTCGCGATTGCAACAAAGTGATAAAAATCAAAGATGCCCGTCGAACAAATCTGTCAAGCAGCGACCAGTTGTCCGCAGTCAATATTTTTTTCTTATTTTCGTGTTCAAGCGCAGAGAATCCAGTCTTCAGAGCCGCAGTGACGCACATGAAGGCAGTCACGAGACTAATCACCAGAAAGTTTATGTCGATGGATTGAAGAAATTCTGCACAGCTTTTTGACTTTATTTTTTGCTGATTAAAAAACGTAAAATAAATGGTTAAATTGCTCAAAACGCTGGCATTGTATCCTGATGATTTTGCAGCAGAAAATGTTGCTCGGTTGCAGTGAATGAGGTTGCCAAAACAGGCCACCGTCAGCATGATTGATTCGTTCACGGCTGTAAGAAGAAATACCGATGTTGGAACGCTCATCACCAGCAGCCTCAGAAATGTGATCGCTCGAGTCTGACGGTACGTCAACCGAAGCCACTGTCGGATGAGAGGGTCCTCCATCAGCTTGGACTTCTTGAGCGACTCGACCTGACTCGACGCTACATAGGTGAGCAGGTGCAGAGGACTCGAGTTGCACCGGCTCCCGTGACACAGGTCGTAGTCGGTGAGGTCGTAGAGACGGACGGCCCAGCCGCCGGATCGAGTCTCCGATTTCAACAGGTAGTTCGGCAGGTGCAACATCTTGCGGGCCAGTCGGAATGCAGCGAACTTCACGCACGCCTCCAGAGGTCGGAGACCGCTCGAGTCCTCCTGGGTGACCAGCCTGTCTAGCAGACGAGGCTCTCTACTCAGCGTCGAGAGGAGCGCCGTCTCCAGACGCTTGGCTCGCTTGAACCTCGGCGCGTACATCTGGCAGCGAGCCAGACTGTGCACAACGGTGCTGCCGTCGAGCTCGAGCTGAGCCGCGTGCTCGGAGCTGTCTTCCAACAGAGCCTCGAACACTCGCACGGACTGCAGCAGAATCGCCAGGTGGATCGCGTATCCGAACTGCAGACTGACGAAGCCCCACTTTCGGCGACTTCTCGGCAAGCGACACCGGATCTCGTGGCTTTCGGTCACGTCGACCAGAGGCTGGGCGAGCCTTCCCGACAGGTCCGGCTTCAAAGCTCGCATGAAGGCGTCAGGGTCGTCATCGACCAGAGCAGCCAGCGCCGCTTCTGCCGATTCCATGCTTCGTGTGTTAGAAAGCATAAATGATTGACGGCTATATCTTGAACTTTTTAGCTGCTGCGTCAGAAGACGAGCTGCAGTCTGTCTCCTGAAGAATAACTATACCAACTATACCTAATATATGACAGAAGTGCTCACGGAGCAATTGCTGATTCAGTCTTCCTATCCCTATGGAACAGCGTTGTTGGAGGATTCGCTGAGTGGGCGCTCTCTAACCGCGTGCCTCCTATTTTGAATAATTCTGCCGGGCCCTGTGCCGATCTCCGCAGCTCGTGAGCAAACATGCTGTTCTTGTCCCGCTGCGGGGGACGCTTCGAGGCTGTAGTCAACTTTCGATCGCCATGGCAAAAGCATTGATTAATCTGCGCCTGCG
>NIVC01001167.1:0-120000 GCA_002269645.1 Macrostomum lignano
GTTATTTTGCGCAAGCAGTCTATTGTAATCTTTAGTTGGTGACATAGATTAGCAATCCATTAATACCCCTCATTAGTGAGATGGATTAGCAATCCATTCTAATCCTTCATTAGTGAGATAGATTAGCAATCCATTAATACACTTCATTAGTGAGATCGATTAGCAATCCATTCTAATCCTTCATTAGTGAGATAGATTAGCAATCCATTAATACCCTCGTTAGTGAGATGGATTAGCAATCCATTTTAATCCTTCATTAGTGAGATAGATTAGCAATCCATTAATACCCTTCATTAGTGAGATGGATTAGCAATCCATTCCAATCCTTCATTAGTGAGATAGATTAGCTATCCATTAATCCCTTCATTAGTGAGATAGATTAGCAATCCATTAATACCCTTCATTATTGAGATAGATTAGTAATCCATTCTAGTTCTTCACTGGTGAGATAGATTAGCAATCCATTCTAGTCCTTCATTAGTGAGATAGATTAGCAATCCATTCTAGTTCTTCATTAGTGAGATAGATTAGCAATCCATTCTAGTTCTTCATTAGTGAGATAGATTAGCAATCTATTCTAGTCCTTCATTAGTGAGATGGATTAGTAATCCATTCTAGTTTTCATTCGTGAGATAGATTAGCAATCCATTCTAGTTCTTCATTAGTGAGATAGATTAGCAATCTATTCTAGTCCTTCATTAGTGAGATGGATTAGTAATCCATTCTAGTTCTTATTCGTGAGATAGATTAGCAATCCATTCTAGTTCTTCATTCTTCGTAGAGATTAGATTTAGCATTCCATTTAGCTTGTGTATTGTATACACAGTATCGAATATTTATATTAAATATACTTCATATCAGGTTTCTTCCTGCATCCTGCAAAGTGCATGGTGTCATGGACCTTGAGCAAAACAAGCCTGCCTGCTTTGTCTTGTGCAGATCAATATTCTTGTGAATCGTCACACCAATTATCGACCGACTGTCAGTGCGGTGCTTTAAGTTTTTATCTGGCGGAATCTGAGACACGGGCTCTGAGATATGGACATATTTAGGGGGTGAGATATGGACATATTTAGGGGTGAGATATGGGCAGATTTAGGGTGAGAAATTGTTAGATTTAGGGTGAGATATGGACATATTTAGGGGTGAGATTATGAGACATATTTTAGGGGTGAGATATGGACAGATTTGGGGGTAAATATGGACATATTTAGAGGTGAGATATGGACATATTTGGGGTGAGATATGGACATATTTAGGGGTGAGATATGGACAGATTTGGGGGTAAGATATGGACATATTTAGGGGTGAGATATGGACAGATTTAAGGACATATTTAGGTGAGATATGGACATATTTAGGGGTGAGATATGGACAGATTTGGGGGTGAGATATGAACATATTTAGGGGTGAGATAATGGACATATTTGGGGTGAATATGACAGATTTAGGGGTGATATGGACAGATTTAGAGCTGAGAGATAATGAAGCAGATTTAGGGTGAGATATTGGCAGACCTTTGGTGAGATATGGATTTGGGGGTGATAATGTCAGATTTCAGGGTGAGATATGGACCGATTTAGGGGCTGAGATATGGGCATATTAGGGTGAGATATGGACCGATTTAAGGGCTGAGATATGGGCATATTTAGGGGTGAGATATGGACAGATTTAGGGGTGAGATATGGACATATTTAGGGGTGAGATATGGACAGATTTGGGGTGAGTATGGACAGATTTAAGGGTGAGATATGGACATTTTGGGTGAGATATGGACAGATTTCAGGGTGAGATATGGACCGATTTAGGGGCTTAGATATGGGCATTTAGGGTGAGACTGAATTTAAGGCTGAGATATGGGCAGATTTAGGGGTGAGAAATCAGGGTTGCTCAATCGTGGAAAAAAGTTCAGAGCACTGGCAGAAGCAGCGCTCGCGGAATTTTAATTAAAACAGCCAGCAGTCCGAGCTTCCCGCAGAAGTCGAGCCAGCATCCCCGTCGCGAGAAATCTATAAGATCGGCTGGGCGCGTGCGTGCCAGCAGCCTCATCGCGATCCGCGAGTCCTCAAAGCCCCAGGGGAGCAGCTTCTGTAAGTGTTAATTGCCGAGTTTTTCCTTCACAAGTCGGGCCTGAGGCGGTCTCAGTTTTTACGAGTAGGAGGCCTCCCTCTCAATCTCACTTCCCAATGTCTCCAGTGTGTGTTGAAGTTGCAGTGCCGAAAAATCGAGTCATATATTGTATTTTACACTGTACATTTTCATGCAAGTTTGCAGAGAAGTTTGCTAGGAAATTATGTAGACGTCAGGTACATGCATGTAAAGTAGAAATATACATGACTCACCCAGTCCAAAATGCTCATTCGAATTGTGCCATTAAAAAATGCAAATTTATAACAAAAAATCAATAATGATCAAAATTGTTTCTTGAAAATGTGCTGCAACTTTGAGAAATGTAAAGTTTATTTGCTGAAAAAAGATGTCACTTTTTACGCAACATGTACTTCTGCGATGTACATGCACTGTTAAGAACTGGGTGTACTTTTGAAACTGTTTTGCAACAGGTTCACAGTTATTACAGTTCACAACAAAATATATTTAGTTAGATTTGACTACCAAAAAACTACTAGCTAGAAACGTAGCTTTTACCTTATTGGCTATTTAATTAAAACGAAAAAAAATTCACGAAATTAATTAAATTAAAACGAAACGATAACTACTTATAACAAAGATACAGTGAGAAATATTTGTCAGCGTGATTCATTTTGATTCGTCTGAAGCTATAATCATAATTTATTTTGCCAAGTGAATGATATACCTACAATGTATAACATGTAAAATGTATGAAATTTTGATGTAATATTCGAATATGTGCAGTAAATAAATTTTCGTTATTGGAGAATATACAGCACATCGTGTTTCATAAGTACATAGTGCTTAAATTCCACACTAAAATATTGTAAAAACGGTGCATTGAAAATCGTTTATAAACTATTGTATATAAGCAAACTATTCATTATTGTTAGTTTCAAATATGAAATAGAATTTCAAAGTTATTTTAAATATTACGCTTACTTTCTGAGAAAGAGAAATATTTGTTAAAATCAACGTGCTAAAATTTCAAAATTAAAACAGTATACGGATTGTTTGACCTTTGATTAAAACAAAGTATATAATTATATAGTGTGCAAAATGAAGTGCATTTTATTGACTAAAAGAGCTTCTAACTTACAACAAACACAGGCTTCAGAGACTGTAAGCGAGAGTAGTTAATGAACAATGTACGCAGAAAAAAAGTGCGTGAATATGTTGATAACTTCGATTTTATTGTTAAAATAAAATATCTGCCCAACAACTCGCTGGGGCCTCAACCTACTTTGTCTATATTATGGATATGGGATAGAAACTATTTTTTCATGTCTTTCTTGTTTCCATAAATGTTGTGACAGTTTAGGCAACACTAATAAGCATGCTACGAATTTAATTTGGAAACTATTTGTTGTTCTTTGTCCTGTTTAATACATGCTGCTCATCATTTTATATGACTGCATGGGCCTTGCTGCTGAGTCTTGCAATTCTACAATGTCGACTGCGCACCAGACGGCGGTGTCCACAGGTTCCTTTGCGACCTCTGCTGCTGCTGCTGCTGCTGCTGCTGCATGTGTCTCCGCGGACTTGCGGTTGCAGTTGACGACGTGGCTCCCGCCATCCCCGGTGCGGAGGCGGCGGTGGCATCGGCGGAGGCGGCGGACTGCGACCGCTCGAAGGACTCCATGCGGTGCAGGTAGGCGGCCGGGGGCGCGGCGGCGGCGGCACCGAGTGCGGAGGCGGCGGCGGCAGCGGGTGCATGGCGAAGTACTCGTTGTAGATGCCGGGATGATCGGCTGCGTCAGAGATCAGCGAGTGCTGCGGGTGCTGCTGCTGCTGATGGTGCGACTGTCGCAGCGAAGAGGACGAGTGCTGATGCCGGAAGCTGGCCCGGCCTCTGGAGTCGTCGAACGAGCCGCTCTGCATCAGAGTCGCCACCGGCTGGTGCACAGGCGGCGGCGGCGGAGGTGGTGGTGGCGGCGACTGCATCTCTGCCTGCAGGATGTTCTTCTTTGAGCGGCTGCCGCGGCCGTACCGGTTGAGGGTGGCGATGCCGCCGGGCTCCTGAAAGAGCTCCCTGTTGCCCTTGGCCAGCCGGAGGCGCGGCATCTCCGTGCGACAGCAGCCACGCTTGCTGATCAGGCAGATGAACACGAACGGGTTGACGGCGGCGTTGCAGCAGGCGAAGATTGTCAGGGCCTTGTAGGCCACCGGCTGTCCGTGGAAGTTCGGATCGACCAGGGTGAGGATGAACAGCGGATACCAGAACAGCACGAACAGAGCCGTCATGAGCAGCAGGGTGTACAGTTTGGTCATGGCGAATCGCTCCACTTTCTTCAACAGGGCCCTCTCTGCCACGTCGTCGACGCACTGATCGGCCATCATCTGATGCTGCAGCTGCGGGTGGCCGGACGGGCTGAGGTCGGACGGGCCGGCGATGGACTGGCGGATGATGCGCAGCAGATCCGATTGCAGAACTCCGCTGGTCGAGTTGGATTTGATGTCCTGGCGAAGCTTCTTCAAGTACATGATGGCCAGGCTCATGGCGAACGTCACCAGGATGATCCACAGCACGTGGAGCACGTAGTTCCGGGTCTCGCCGTAGCTAAAAGTGCAGTGACCGACTTTCTGGATGTAGCTCGGATTGCCAGGCAGGAAGGCGACGCCCAAGTTGAGAATGATGCTGGCGAACCAGATGGTGCTGATGCTGAACAGGATGCAGCAGTAGTTGCCGCTGTCCTTCACCCCAGCGCTAAGGTCGGCAAAGACGTAAGCCTCGCTCATGACCATGGCCAGGATGTTGAAGGCCGTGCTGGTCACGCACACGATGAAGGAGCCGCCAAGAAGGTTGCAGAACATCGGCTCCTGGTCGTGCAGCAGGCTGTTGGCAAAGATCAGGCAGTAGAGCGACTTCAGCAGGTCCAGCAGGCAGTGGTGGAACATGAAGGCGTTCGCGGCCTTTCGCAGACGGCGGACGAACAGAATGACCAGTGCAATGCCGAAGTTGCCGATGATGCCGACAATTCCAATGCAGATCAGCAGGCCGTATTCAGAGTATCGCGACAGGGTGATGGACGGTTCGTCTCTGCTGCTGGCTCCGCCGTTGACGCTCATCATGACTTCTGGTGCCTGAGTGGCGCTGGCCATCTTGTCTAAAAAAGCTGACGGAATCAACAGCTGCTTTAATATTAATTCAAGATGCGAACAAGTGAATGTGATCACAGAGGCGCTAAGCCTTACCTCGCCAGTCGGTCGGCCTACAAAGTTGCCAGGAGAAAGAATTGAGGAAAAGAAAACTTTTCTTGGCTTGGTTAACTTAAGAAAAGGGCTTATGTATAGGTTGGCAGAGGCCGGGCGCGCAGAAGAAGAAGGAGGAGGAAAGGAGGGGAAATGTCCGAGAGAGGGAGGCGGACACGAACCTATAGGTTCAGTTGGGGTTCTCCGTCCACCTCCCTGTCCCTTAAATTTCTCTCTCCTTCAGCTGTCCCCCTGTTAGCAAAGCAGTCCCTCCCCCCAAAGCCCAACTGACTCGCTCCTGCACCGTCTACCCTCGTTTATCCCCTCCCCAAGTCCAAAATCCCCCTCAGCCCCTCAGCCAAGACCTCCACGTCTCCGGCCTTCCCTCTCGTCCGCTGCATCCATCCCCGTCCCGACCTGATCGTCACTGCCCCCAGGCCAATCAACTGCGGGAAAGCAGTACTTTTAGCTGGCAGGCCTTGAGCTTAGAAAATCTATCCTCACCTCAATCGCCCCTTACTCTCGGCTCTCTCTCCCTCCTCTCTTACCCAGCTCCCTGTTTTTCTCCCAAGCCCGCGGCCGAGAGCTTTGCTTAGGATAGAGAGCGCGACGAGGTCGATCTGGACCCTTTTCCCAGCTCTGTGCGACTCTCTCTCTCTCTCTCTCTCTCTCTCTCTCTCTCTCTCTCTCTCTCTCTCTCTCTCTCTCTCTCTCTCTCTCTCTCTCTCTCTCTCTCTCTCTCTCTCTCTCTCTCTCTCTCTCTCTCTCTCTCTCTCTCTCTCTCTCTCGTGACAAACTCGAGGCCGGCCTGCACGCACGCGGCAACTCTTCAAAGTGAAAGCAATTTCGCCGGCACGCTCACTGCCGTCCCAATTCTCGACCCTCCATGAGTTCCCCCCAAGTGCTTCAGAAACAGTTTTCTCTCTTCTCAAACCCGTGCGCAGTCCTCACCGCGATATCGGGCCGAAGCTCGATCACAAAATAAACTCTCGTCAAGAAATCTCGTCTCCCCATGCAAGATCCTTTAGCTATATAGCGGCTCCACCCAAAATCAAACTTTTCTTTCATTGGGGGAAATGCGAATTATACTTTCGCATCTTATATATTGCATGCATATATACATATGTACCATGCTGGTACCGCAGTCCGACGTCTGTAGACAAGTATTATCAACGTCGCTGACAAATACGTACATTACATTACATTTACATTAGATAACGTACGTAACGTCATACATGTAAGGTCGTCTACTGAACCATCGCTGTACTGTAAAAGTACTCATTTGCCACTCACTCGTCGATAGACGTCGAAAACCGCGTTGGCCGACATTGTGGCCATATCAGATTGCTGCATGGGTATACATGTGCATGTACACTAAGAATGCATGTACATTTTTCTCGTATCTACGTACGTTTAGTACAGTAGCATATTTAGAAAAATAGTTTTAACGAACTCGACTTTTAATTTTTCGTCTCTTTTACACGTTATTCGTCTAACATATCCAACATGTATTAGCACCTTAAAGTGAATTACATTCGGATGTGCTTTAATTTCCGCTCGTATTTTCATCAGACTTGCAATATAATACAAGAAGAGGTTTCTTGAAACTAGCTCAGCTTACTTCTTCTAAAAGTTCAAATAATATTGTTTATTGGGTTCTACAGCATATTTGCGGCTTATTTTGGTGTTATAATTAACAGTAGTATAACAAAAAAGAAGATTTAAAGCATTGCAAAACGAAATTTAAGGGTTGTACAAAACATTTCTGTGAAAAAGCTAACATAAGCAATCACAATAATTTCTTTTTGTTACGAAAGAATCTTTTTATCAAGTAATAGTGTATATTTAACTCGTACTTTTTCAGCGAAATAAGTGCGCAAAGCATGACTGCAAATGTGAATATTACCACTGACAAGGAACTAAAATAAATTTTTGCTTTAACAGCAGCTACTCTCTTGTTTTAATTCCGTTATGAACAATTTTTTAGTTATTTAGCTTTCATGATGAGCCGTTAAATAAAATAAAAAGTGGAAGGATATTTTACTTATTCGAATATCTGCTATAGTGGTCCATGAATTGCGAAGATTATATTTTCTGATACTCACGTAAACCGATTCTTTACTGCAGCTTTAAAATGTTAGACAACATAACAAAAAGAATTTTACTACTGAAACAAAATAAGTCTATATCTAGTTATATTTATTTAATACTATCAACTACTTTTTAATTAAATTAATTACTATTATTTAATTAAATATTTATTTCTTTATTATATGTTGTCTTCAGCCACTTTTCGAGTCAGAAACTCATTCAATTAAACTTATTTTAATAATATTATGGTGTTAATTAAAGTACACAAATTTCGCTGATTTCACCTATATTTTTAGCAATAAGACATAATAAAGAATTGCTTAAGTTGAAAACCTATTTTAAACATTTTTAAAGGATTGAATCTTGTATTCTTAGCTCGCAAATTTGAATTTAAATTTATGTTTAAATTTTTCACAGAAATTGCGGTTGAATTTCTGAATGGAATCAGAGCTTTAAAATCTAGTTTTTTAACTGTTGGTCACTCGAAGAAGCGACCTTTCTTTTCAGAAAAGACCAATTATATAGGCTGCTGATTCAGTCCAGGACTTTAAGCATGAGTCAGTGGACGCAAATTTCGCACTTAACGCGAGTAGCCGACACTCCCAATGAGGACTTCTTGCAGTCGGTGCTTCAGGCGGACCCCGACAAGCTGAGGGCGCATCTGACCGGTGGTCAGTCTCCTGATCAGATGTTCAATTTTAACGGCAGCTGCCTGTCGCCGCTACATCTGGCCTGCATCACCGGCAACTACCAGGCCGCTCAGCTGCTCACCCGGTCCTCAAAGCAGCCAGAAGTGAACGTCAATCGTCAATCGAGTCACGGAGAATCTCCACTTTTTGTGGCCTCTGCCTATGGTCACGACAGGTTGGTCAGCAGCTTGATTCTGCAGGGTGCGAACGTCGATCTGCCTCAGAAACTCGGCTGCACGCCGCTCTGGGTCGCTGCTCAGAACGGGCACCGCGCTGTTGTACAGCTGCTCATCGAGGCTCAGGCCAACGTGAATCAGTCCAGAACAGACGTCCGGTCCACGCCGCTCTACATGGCCGCTCAGAACGGACACTGGGAAATTGTCACCCAGCTGGTCTCAGCTATGGCCGATGTTGACGCGCAGAAAACTGACGGCTGCTCGCCAATGTACATCGCTGCTCAGAATGGTCATCGGCAAGTGGTGGCTGCGCTGCTCAAAGCTCAAACAACCCTCGACCTGCAACAGGAGCGAGGCAGGACTGCCATCTACGCAGCTGCACAGGAAGGCCACGCGGAGGTTGTCGAGGTGCTCAGTCGGGCAGCCGCAGACGTCAATATTCAGCAAGTTGATGGTGCAACTCCGTTGCTCATCGCGACGCAATTCGGCCACCGTCAGATTGTTCGCTGCTTGTTGGAGCTCGGAGTTCCTGACGTCAATCTTGCCGAGTTCAGCGGTGCTACGCCAATGTACATCGCATCGCAGGAGGGCCATGTTGAGATAGTGAAGGCACTGGTCCAAGCCATGGCGGACATCGATCAGGCCATGCTGAACGGCAGCACTCCTTTGTACGCTGCGGTACAAAATGGACGCAAGTTGGTGGTGCAGGAACTCATCAAGGCGAAGGCAGCTGTCCAACCAGAAACGGCACACCTCTGCACACCGCTCTATGGTGCATTCTTCCTGGGCGATCGGTCTATAGTGGACAGTTTGCTAAAACTCGGAGCAAATCCAAATTTGGACTGTGGTATTTCCGTAATTCAGCCAGCGCTTCACGTAGCCGTACATTGCAACCAGCTGCCAATAGTACTCAGCCTCATTAAAGCTCAAGTTGACGTTAATCAAATTGGCGAGCTGGGCACAACAGCTCTGTACACAGCGGCGCAGGAGAACCACTGGAAGATTGCGCGTGCTCTGGTTGAAGTGAACGCGGATGCGGATGCCACGTCGCATCCGGAAGGCGCGGCACCGATTCACATCGCCAGTCAGTTGGGCCACCATCGAATTGTCCAACTGCTCGCTAAAGTCGCCCTGGCCGACGTGAACCTTCGGCTAAGCAGCGGGTGCACAGCTCTGCACCTGGCGTCACAAGCTGGTCACGCGGCTTCGGTAAAAATTTTGTTGAGCGTTCCTCAGATCGACATGAATCTCACAGACTCAACCGGCTGCTCGGCGCTGCTCGCTGCTTCGCGAGAGGGCCACACAAACACGGTGGATCTGCTACTGGCTGCCGGAGCCGTCCCCGAGTTGAAGGCTCACGACGGAATAACGCCGATGTTGATTTCCGCACTGAATGGCCACAGGAAGGTTCTAGATAGGTTGACAAGTTACCGTTCGACCATGAAACTCTCGGTTGATAATTATTTTCCGGCGTAAGTCCGAGCGGGCCAGTAGTAGATTTCGTTGAGATGCTTGCACCAGAATGCGGAGGATTTCGCAGGGGGTTCCTAGCATTCCATTCCACTAACCCCTGGCGACCACGGGCAGCTGGTGCTGCGGTGTCTCGCAGGGAGATCCGGTGGTGCCAATATCCATAGCGCAATCTCCCTCCAGAGAGTCCAGGAGGTGAATAGTGCTCGCCCGGTAGCCCTTTGGTTGCGGATGAGCTGGCAGAGATTCTCAGTTTGGGCCGAAGTAGCTAGGTGTCAGCTCGTCCTGAGTAAATTCTAGGGGCATTCACAGATGAAATGCTCCGCATTCTCGACACCGGAGAGGCAAAATGGGGTGCTCAGGGGTCAGCGAATAGGTACCTTCTCACGGCTGCGACTTCCCTCCAGTGAAAATAAAATAACTGACGATAAACTTTCCATCCTTGATCAGGTCAACAGCAAGTGAGCAGAGTCTGCTGGTGCACCAGTCAATGCTCCGTGCTGGCTTCACCAGGCCCAGGGCGGCACTGCAGACTGCGGCTGCCGAGGTTCTGCAGGCAGCTGGTCTCTGCGCGCAGTCGGTGTGATAAAGAGAATAAAATATTTGTTATGGGCAGCTTTGCTGAAGGCTGGGGCAGCTGCATGGCCTCGTTAAATGGCGACATCGATCCAGACTCCGACATCGACTATTTGATGATTGACACAAACCAACTGTTTCACTTGAAGAACTATTGCCGCTGCAGGCATCCTGATCCAGCTAGCGTTAAAAAAACTGTTGAATACTGCAACGGTGAAATTACCTGCGATGATTTTGGTAAGTGGAATTGCAACGTTCTTAAGTAAACCTTCTAGTCTATACTGTTGCTTTATAACTTTAATCTCTGTTAAAGCCCAAAGTTGACGGTTTTATCTCATTTTTAGCGTCAAATTGTTCTACAAAACATGTCGAAACTGGCAACAAATCTTTGGGGCCAGCGATTCACCTGGAGACCGCCCTCAGTCTGTGCTGCCATCCACCAATGGCAGTGTTGCAGTCTCAAAATGACTCCAACATATCACAGAGGGTGCTGGACTTGCTCCGGCAAGAGATCACCTTAACGCCCTGTCATTTGGTACGTGCCGTATCTCCAGGATCTGCTGGCTCGCAGTTCCGCGTGAGCACAGCCTTTTTAGAGAGGAAGCTGATGCAAAATCTCACGACACTGCAAGGTCAGCTGTTCGTTATTATCAAATATCTGTTTAAACGAGTTATAAGCAACTGTGTGCCGGGCTTGAAAACATATCACGCCAAAACTCTCCTGTTCCGAATGCTTGAAGCGACACCGGCTGATCAGTGGAGACCGGAGAATCTCTTCAGTCTCACTCGACATGCCTTGCAGATGATGCTAAACTACGTTGAGCAGAGTTGCAATTCGAAGACATTCGATGGACAAATCATGAGGCACTTCTTTCTGAGTGATGCTGCCTTGTACTTGCAAGGACAAAGTCGGGACACAGCGATGAAAATTGCTCAATGCCTAATTGAGTTGATTCACCAACTGCCGTACATACTGGCAGAGTTCAACGATGGTCTTGCCAGCATTCCTGATTCTGAAAATTTCAGTTTTCATCCATTTCTACTGCTACCAACGCTGGAAAAGAAACCCAAGCCACTAATTGAAGCTTCTATTGAAAAATTTGCTTTGGAAATTCAGTATCTCAGTATTTATGACAACGTGAAAGAAGCACTTGTTATGCTAGACGAAGACGACACAAGCTCCGACTGTAGATCTGTCTTAGATGATGTCATTGCGCGCCTGCCTGACTGCGCCAGCAAAAGCCGAGAGACTCTGCGAGCTCTGTCTTGCATCAAGTTCGGCCGTCTGGAAGCTGCGTCAGAGGTGCTGCTGAGTAGCCGGCAGCCCGAGGTCCACCGGGGCATCAGCTGGAAGGAAGAGCTGTCCCAGTTTGAACCAACCAAGGAGCTTGTCTGGCAGCACCTGAGAAGTCATGACTCTGCTTGGAAATTCCACTTGAAATTTGATTCACCAATAAAGTTTAACTTTTTGTCCGTAAACAATATTTTCTCGACCTGTCTGCTTATAAGCGGCAATGAAATTTATGTCAACTTCGAGGCTCTGCATCGCAGCCTCAGTGTGGCTCTGTGTCGGTCGTAACTGGGCTGAGGAACTGAGGAACTGCTGACTCGGAGCATTGTCAGTGTTTGCTCAGAAAGTGGAGCGGCACCCTTGACAACTATTCAAGTTCGGAAAACTTCAGTAGCTTCATAAAGTTTATTCCTTATTCGATGGAAATCTAAAGAAACTCAATCATCATGTCTAAACATCAAATTTAACCTTCTTTAGAGAAACTGTTTTCTTTTCTTTTAAAGAACCTATCATAAATTTTTACTTTTAAAAAGCAAATAAAAAGAACTAAATCATTTATTTTTTTGCTTTCGAAGCATGATGGGCTGGAAATTACAGACCAGTGATTGTTAAGTGACAAAGCTGCATTGTGTGTGCTGAATTGCTTGTTTATTTTTTTAGCTAATAACATAATTTGAACTCAAAACTGTACAAAGTTTGAATTTGAAAATTGTGACTTTCAATAAGATTACGAGCTGAAACTTAGCGAGCTAGAATGAACAAAAGTTTATGACGGACGCATTCGCCTAAAAAGGCACTAGCTAGAGAAGCGATCGCTTACAAAGGACTAGACGGATTTGCATTTTCCTTGTATTCTACTCGCAGTAGTTTAACTCTTAGATTCAACGAGCTCAGGGCGAGCCCGGAAAGTCCCTGCCGCTGCCGTAGCCGCTGCTGCTGTCCCAGCTGACGGTGGACTGAACCACCGCTGGCGGTTGACATCGAGGTCGACGGCGACGCAGGCTCGAGTCCGGGAAGCCGCCGCCAACTTGAAAGTCTCGCAGAAATTCGCAGTCGTCCGCGGTTTCGTCCGCGTCAGCGAGGGCGAACAAACTCAGCGACGCGTTGCCTAGCAACTGACTTGACGACGGGGGCGTCGCAGTGGACAGCAGCATCAACTGGGCCGTGCCGTCCTCGGCCTCCAGGCTGCAGAGGCGAAACCCGACCGAGGACAGCAGATCGTGACAGCCGTCGCGACGCCACAGCGTCGAAGGAACCGTCAAACAGGCGGCTGTCGTGGCTGCTTTCGACGCTTCGTCGAGCAGTCTGCCGAGACTCTCCAGACAGTCGCTTTCGCTGCCGACTGCAGCGAGGAAGCGACGCAGCGCCAGCACAGCGGCATCGGGGAGGCTAATCAGGGCTCGAACTCTGGCCCCGGCTGCCTCCAAGTTGGTTCCCAACCAATGATAAGAGGCTTGAGACTCTGTCGGCGCGGTTTCCAAGTATTGTAGCAGAGACCTAAGGAAGCGACGAACTTCTACAAGCCCGACAAAGTCACCGCCAGAGTGCTGCTGCAGGCTTGCCAGAAGAACTTGTCGAAGCATCCAACTAGCAGAGCCAGTTACAGATGGTAAACGCGTCCCGACGTCTCCTAATAGGATTAGTGGGTTGCTAGGCACGCTAGTATGGTTTCCATGGTCAGCCGTAGCTGTTTTTACAGCTTCAGTGATTCTTCCACCGCCAAATTCACCGCTGCACGTGAGAAGCTTTGAATACACCTGACTGAGCAGGCTTGGCTTCAGGCAGATGAGCACAGCTCGAGCTCCTGCAGTCAGCAGAGTCTCAGCTTGCCTAATCAGCAAGCTCAATTGAATTGAGTTCAGCGAAATAGCCGACTCAGTTGAGCAGCTGATCACCACGAGTCGAGCTGCAATCGTCAGATGCTCGGTCTCTAAAACATCTGCAGTTGGAAAAGTTCCCATACTGATGTGGATGACTTCTTTTGCATGAGATGCCAGTTGCTTCAACTGACACAAGGGCCGGTAGATGCAGGCTGCTGGGCGTTTTTCTCCACTGTCAGGGCTGCCCAATAAGAATTCGTTTGCTTGTTCTTCCTCTCTGTCTGTTAATGCTAGCAATCGACAGGTGGGTTCAACTGCAGGTGCCCTAGAAGTTCCCCGCTGCAGCTTCCTCCATCGTACGCAGTGGCTCAAACTGGGCGCCATGGCAACTGAAACTTGTCTATCTAGCAGTCCAGTCGTCAGATGGATTTTCAGCATCCTCTCAGCGTCGCAAACCACAGTCAGCCTTTGAATGAGTTCTCTAGAACTGCAAAGAGCCCGAGTCAGTTCTCGTACTGTCGAAGTTACAGCTTCTGAGCTAGCGGAGTCAACTTTTGCGCTCCTGCCAGTCCAGCCTCCTCGCTTGAACGAAGTCAGGAGCCAGACCAGCAGCTGGCGTTCGCCCGCCCAGCTGATGCACAGCACAGCTTCCCTATCATCCAGGTCAGTCAGCAGCACTTCTACCGCATCCGCATCCATATCTAAGCAGGTGCCATCGAGCGCCAAATGCAGTCGCCGTTCAAACTGCTCCAGCGCGCCCCGCCAGTCGCCCAAAGCTGCCAGGATTCGCTGCAGCCCGTCGAGACACTCGCCTAACGCAGCAACGTCGGATTGTTCATGGTCGAAACTGCCAGTCTCTTCGTTACTCTGTCTATTCAGCGTCTTCAACTGCCCATCAGTCGCTAGTATCAGAGCATTTCGAGCCTCATCAAGACGGCCCAGCTGCTCCAGTGCAAGTCCGCGTTGATGATTCAGTAGCAGCAGCGGCTGGCGAGAAAGCTCCGGGGAGCAGTCGTGCTCACAGTTGGATTGATCGTCAGCGTTGCCTTTCGAAAGCTCAATTGTCTCCAAGGCGGCCTGGGCGTCTCCAGCCTTGCGCTGACTCTCAGCCAGCGCTGCTCGCGCTCGAAGGCGCCCAGAAGGCATCGGCGCAGCTGCCAGCGCTGCTCGTTGCCAGGCGACCGCTTCGGACCGGCGGCCAGCGAGCAGCCGCGCCCTGCCCAGCCAGCCGGCGGCGGCGGCCTCGCGCGAGCGGCAGCCGACCCGACGAGCGGCGGTCAGCTGAGCGGCGAAGCAATCGCCGGCTGATTGAAGGTCCGGTGACTCGGACGACTGCAACAGCAGCAGGCGGCCCATGGCTTCGTAGGCATCGGCGGTAACTGCGTCAGTTGTGGCGCTGGAGACAGCGGCTGGTCTCGCTGCAGAAGCCATTGACAGGCATTTTTCGGTGCAGAGCAGAGCCTGCTGAAAGTCTCCGCACCTCTGATGACATTCAGCCAGCTTGATGAGTATGACAGTTTGAGCTAGCCATTTAATTTCCAAGGCGCTCTTTGAAATATTTCGCTCCTCTGAAGTTGCAGCGACGCTGCAAGCCTCGCAGGAGCAGCTCGAACTGTTTCTGATCGCTTGCAATCCGGCAATTCCCGCAGCTCTCTGCGGTGCCGTCCAGTTGAATGGTTTCGATGACTCACTTTCGTCAGTTGAGTTCAATACGCCTAGACAGCGCTGGTAGCAGCTGACAGCTCGTCCTTTCTGACGCAATCTTTGATAACAATCGCCCAGCATAAGCAGCAAGTCGGCCTTGAAGCATTCAATAATTCCGTGTTGGTCCCCAGTTTCTTTGCTGTCAAGCAGGCTTTGCAGTCTCTCCAGTTGCTTTGCAGCCTCGGACCAGTGCTTCGCCGACATCAGCGCTGCAGCGAGACGAAATACTGCTGTCGAATCAGAGCCTTCGCTCACTTTAACCGCGTCCCGATGGCAGCGCAGGCAGGACGCCACGTTGCCCACGGCCAGGTTGACATCTCCGAGGTCTCCCAGCGCAGTCTGCAGAAGCTTCGGGCATTCAGCAAGTCGAGCCGCTTCAAGAGCCGCTTGTTGATGGCGTAGAGCTCCGGGCAGGTCGCCAAGGCGCTCTCGCACCGCTGCCAAGCCTGACAGAGTCTTCGATGTCTGCTTTGAGCAGCCGGCCTCGGAGCAGGCAGCCAGGCTCAGCTCCAACGCTGTTTCAGCCTCTGGAAATCGACCCTGAAGCAGCAGAGTTCCAGCCATTCCCCTGTTTGCTTTCGTCATTTCAAGCGGAGGTATCGGACCCGGCGTCTGCGAATCTCGGTAGCAGCGTTCAGCATCAAGTAGATTACCGCATTGCAATTGAAGACTTCCCAGTCTACGGTATGCTCGTGCCTTAACTTTGCAGACCGTTTCATTGTCACTGGGGCGGGTGGCCGGTCCAGACAGGGCCGATAGAAGGTTCTTGTACGCGTCCAGCACAGTTTGAAGATCGCCTGACCGAGTAAACCCAGCCCGCACGCTCTGCCAGAGAGTGTCAGCCAGGCAATCGAGCGAGTCAATTCGGCTGTTGACGCCTGTCGATAAATCCGCGAGTTGACGCGCAAACTGCAGCGCATCTGACCAATGTCCCAGCGATCGACAGCTGCTGACCAAATCTTTCAGACAGGCACTCTTCTGATGATGGTCAGCGCGCAGGTCGTTGAGCAGCGATAGGCGCTCAGAGTGTCGGCGCAAAGCGGCTCGATGCTCGCCTCGAGCAGCCTGACAACGACCTGCGAAGGATGAGATCAGGTTGGAGGGGTTTTAGGTTGTCTCAAAACACTTTCACCAATTTTTGAGTAACGTTAATCCAAAATATCATGGATTTTGATGAGTAAAAACTGCCTGCGAGAGATAAAGTAATTATGGGGTGGGTGTGCTCACTGCCTGCGAGAGATAAGGTAATTATGGAGTAAGTGTGCTCACTGCCTGCGAGAGATAAGGTAAATTATGGGGTGGGTGTGCTCACTGCCTGCGAGAGATAAGGTAATTATGGAGTAAGTGTGCTCACTGCCTGCGAGAGATAAGGTAATTATGGGGTGGGTGTGCTCACTGCCTGCGAGAGATAAGGTAATTATGGGGTGGGTGTGCTCACTGCCTGTGGACTTGTTAGTTATTCTCGTGTCATTTTATTTCCGCCAGAAATAACGGCTTAAATAAACCACAAGTTGCTCGTGTTTCGTTCGATATTCATTTAATTTTTTTACTTATCAAACCCTTTTTTAAACTATTTAAACGGTAAAGTTGGAAAGCTTTAAAAACAATTTTCGTCCTGGTCGTAATTTCGAAATTCATACGTTTTTTCCTACACAAAGCATACCGTAAAAATCATAAATTGTCTTCGTCATAAATTCGCGTGCTTCACATTTTTCAAAGCCCTACTGACCCTGCTAAAGCACCCCCGGCGGGAAGGCCGTTGCATCAATTTTTTCTTTTATCTCTTCGCTCTCATTTCGCCATCTCGCCGGCTCCGCTACGGCGACGTGACTAAAAGAATCAAAAAAGCAGTTGCGATTCTGGTGCTGCGTACATTTAAGAAGATTTCATATTTTACTCGGCCTCATTTGTCTCCTGCGTCTTTGCTGCTTGGGGAGGGGTTGGGCATCTCTGCAACCCTCAGTGGGAGCCAGAAGCGCTCTTAAAAATTGGGAAACAAACAGGCGGCATCCATTAGCCTCTGTTGCCGACAAAGAGAAAGGAGGAGAGGAGGCCAACTTTGACCAGCGTCAGTGCGTGGCGCATCAGAACAGACGAAAGCTAGAGGCAGAAGGAAATGCAATGCGGAAATAAGGGCCAGGCGTGCCCCCGATTCTGAACGGCGAATAGAAGTGCAGCAGAGTGAAAGATTTTTTGAGGACACGGACATGGCTACGACGCTTGGTATGCTGCTTTGACCTGGATTGTGTTGACATGCGTAGGACTAGCAGTTTTGCTGAGGGATTTAGAGGGTAATGCTGAGGTGTTTTGATTGAGGTCGAGTGGGTGATGCTGTGGTGTTTTGATTGAGGTCGATTGGGTGATGCTGTGGTGTTTTGATTGAGGTCGAGTGGGTGATGCTGTGGTGTTTTGATTGAGGTCGAGTGGGTGATGCTGTGGTGTTTTGATTGAGGTCGAGTGGGTGATGCTGTGGTGTTTTAATTGAGGTTGAGTGGGTGATGCTGTGGTGTTTTGATTGAGGTCGATTGGGTGATGCTGTGGTGTTTTGATTGAGGTTGAGTGGGTGATGCTGAGGTGTTTTGATTGAGGTCGATTGGGTGATGCTGTGGTGTTTTGATTGAGGTCGATTGGGTGATGCTGTGGTGTTTTGATTGAGGTTGAGTGGGTGATGCTGAGGTGTTTTGTTTGAGGTCGATTGGGTGATGCTGTGGTGTTTTGATTGAGGTTGAGTGGGTGATGCTGAGGTGTTTTGTTTGAAGTCGATTGGGTGATGCTGAGGTGTTTTGATTGAGGTCGATTGGGTGATGCTGTGGTGTTTTAATTGAGGTTGAGTGGGTGATGCTGAGGTGTTTTGATTGAGGTCGAGTGGGTGATGCTGTGGTGTTTTGATTGAGGTTGAGTGGGTGATGCTGAGGTGTTTTGATTGAGGTCGATTGGGTGATGCTGTGGTGTTTTGATTGAGGTCGAGTGGGTGATGCTGTGGTGTTTTAATTGAGGTTGAGTGGGTGATGCTGTGGTGTTTTGATTGAGGTCGAGTGGATGATGCTGAGGTGTTTTGATTGAGGTCGAGTGGATGATGCTGAGGTGTTTTGATTGAGGTCGAGTGGGTGATGCTGTGGTGTTTTGATTGAGGTCGAGTGGATGATGCTGAGGTGTTTTGATTGAGATTGAGTGGGTCATGATGTGGTGTTTTGATTGAGGTCGAGTGGGTGATGCTGTGGTGTTTTGATTGAGGTTGAGTGTGTGATGCTGAGGTGTTTTGATTGAGGTCGATTGGGTGATGCTGTGTTGTTTTGATTGAGGTTGAATGGGTGATGCTGTGGTGCTCCATGGCTGGTTGAGTGGGGTGATGCTGTGGTGCTCCATGGTTGGTCGAGTGGGTGATGCACAACTCACCGATTTCTCCGAGAGCCTCAGCCGCTGCCTCCTTGTCCTCCAGCCTCTGCGCTGTCTGCAGCTTTGTCTGAGACAGCTTCTCGGCCTCATCCGACACCGTGGATTCTGTAGAGGACTCGGACTCTCTCGCATTGCGCCAGTTTTGCTGCCCAGTCTGCCGCTGGCTGAGCATCGAGTTTCGGGTATCCATGCGGGTGTGAAGTCGTCCCAGTGTTGACTGCTCAAATGCCGAATTGGATGACAGTCTGGAGTTCGAATCCTGTTGGCAAAGTCTCAAACGGCGTCGCTCGAAACGCAACGCCTCCGCGCTGCGTCCCAGGGCTGAGAGGGCGGCGATCAGGTTGCCAAGGGCGCGGCTCTGCTCAGCTGAGTCGTCTGCGAGAGGCAGTTGAGGATGAAATCGGGAATCTTTTGAGATAACTGCCAAAAAACGTAGTTATGGGGTGGGTGTGCTCACTGCCTGCGAGAGATAAGGCAATTATGGGGTGGGTGTGCTCACAGCCTGTGGACTTGTTAGTTATTCTTTCGTTCGAACTTTCCATCGTTCGTTCGAACTTAATCAACTGCCTTTACTTCCTCTTAACTACAGGCGAAGTGCTTATCTTGCAGTGCGTGATTCAAGCCATATTCCCAAATTGCCATGGCCAGCCACTCCAGCCCGATATCCCATCTCAGCTAAACTGGGGAAATTTGCAATTTTGTACTTTCATATCTGATTGACAACTGGTCCACTCCATGGCATACGGGCCAGTTTACTGTGCCACAGCAGGGCTTTCTGGGTGAGTCAGCAGCTCCAAGGACATTTTTGGACTGCGGATACCTACTTTTATTGTGAACGGTTGGGTTGCTAGGAGGGGCTGGAATGGAGGGAGCGGATGAGAAGCAGGATAAATATTTGCTCCAATGCGAAACCCGAGACTTTATGCGCCTGGAATCTAAACTGCCTGGAGTTTGGAGCTTTTTTCCTGAAGTATCAGGTTTGCAGGCTTTTGAATTCTCACTGAGTTAATATCTAGCCTGTCTGTCTGTGTGTCTGTCTGTGTGTCTGTCTGTCTGTCTGTCTTAGTGTCTGTCTGTCTGTCTGTCTGTCTGTCTTAGTGTCTGTCTGTCTGTCTGTCTGTCTGTCTGTCTGTCTGTCTGTCTGTCTGTCTGTCTGTCTGTCTGTCTGTCTGTCTCTCTGTGTCTGCCTGTCTGAATGTCTGTCTGAATGTCTGTCTGTCCATCTGACTGTCTCTTAAACCTATTTTTATAATTAAATGGACACTAAGAACTCCATTCTAAGCAGACTCTCTCTCTACTCTCTATCGTTCTTAAAAGTTCTCAAATCGTTAAAACTTTGTAAAGCAAGCCTGCAACTCATGTTTCTCCATTTCTCTCCAAGTCTTTGCGGCCATGCTACACGTGTAGAAAGCACTTTAATCCAGACATTTCCTCTTCTATCTCTCGTGGCGCGGCTACAGAGGTCAGAGAAGGACCAGCAGCCACCCGCGTACACAGCAGTTTTAATGACACCCCGGGAAGCCATGCAGATATACGAACGACAGTGGCTGACATGTTTGGTCCCTCAGGGACTTGGAAAATCCTGCCCAATACTGCCCAGTTTTATTGTTATTATCCGCAACTCATTGAGGCACTTGGGGCATTGGGCACAGTTTCGGGTTGTAGTTTTTTAGATAGGGGGTCAGGGCGATTTTTATTTGTTTGCAGAGGGGGGCGCGGATCAAACAATGGAAGCGTTGGACCGAAATGTTGGAAAGTTTTTTATGAATTGAATCTATAGAGTGAAGGAAGGTTCTCAAGGTGGAAATATGGGGTAAGGCAGAGAATCTTTTAAAGGGTAGCAGCGAGGGAACAGAGGGTAGCAGAGAGGGGGAAGAGGGTAGCAGCGAGGGGATAGAGGATAGCACAGAGGGGATAGAGGGTAGCAGAGAGAGAAAGAGGTGGCAGAGAGGGGATAGAGGGTAGCAGAAAGGGGATAGAGGGTAACAGCGAGGGGATAGAGGGTAGCATAGAGGGGATAGAGGGTAGCAGAGAGGGAAAGAGGTGGCAGAGAGGGGTAGAGGGTAACAGCGAGGGGATAGAGGGTAGCATAGATGGGATAGAGGGTAGCAGAGAGGGGAAAGAGGGTGGCAGAGAGGGGAGGAGGTTAGCAGAGGGGGACAGAGGGTAGCAGAGAGGGGATAGAGGGTATCAGAGGGTACAGAGGGTAGCAGAGGGGGACAGAGGGTAGCAGAGAGAGGGTACAGGCGAGCAGATACTAGCACAGAATAGGTAGAGGGTAACATAGAGGGTGACAAATCGGCATAAAACTCACTGCAGCTCTCGGCCAGCTTCAGGTGACGCCTCATGCAGTCCAGGGCGGTGTCCCACCGCCCCAGCAGCCAGTGCGCCCGCCCAAGCGACGCGGTCACCGAGCAGCGCAACCGGGTCTGCGGCTCCTGACCGCCGATCCTCAGAGCGCACTCGAGGCAGACAGCGGCCCGTCTGGCGTGTCCGGCCGCCAGCAGCTCCTGACCGATGACGGAAGTCAAGGCGAAGGCGTCTTCAGACAGGCCGAGGTCGGCCAGCTGGTCCAGCGTGCGGGTGAACGAGGCTAAGGGATGAGGATTAGAGTATTGAAGGGAGTATTGTGAATGAATGGATTATCGTTAATTAATTATTATAAAATAACAGAAAAAGATTACCTAGAAAGGATTTTCACAAATGGATTATCGTGAAGGGATTATCGTGAAGGTATTATCGTGAAGGTATTATCGTGAAGGTATTATCGTGAAGGGATTATCGTGAAGGGATTATCGTGAAGGGATTATCGTGAAGGTATTATCGTGAAGGGATTATTGTGAAGGGATTATCGTGAAGGTATTATCGTGAAGGGATTATCGTGAAGGTATTATCGTGAAGGTATTATCGTGAAGGTATTATCGTGAAGGTATTATCGTGAAGGTATTATCGTGAAGGGATTATCGTGAAGGTATTATCGTGAAGGGATTATCGTGAAGGTATAATCGTGAAGGGATTATCGTGAAGGGATTATCGTGAAGGTATAATCGTGAAGGGATTATCGTGAAGGGATTATCGTGAAGGTATTATCGTGAAGGGATTATTGTGAAGGGATTATCGTGAATGGATTATCTTGAAGGGAATATCGTGATGGGATTATCGTGTAGGGATTATTGTGAAGGGATTATCGTGAACGGATTATCTTGAAGGGAATATCGTGATGGGATTATTGCAGGAGCGATTAGTTTGAAGCGATTACATGGTGAATGGATTCTGCAATGAGATTTTCAGAAGATTGTAAAAATCCGCCCCTTTAAAGGAATCCTCAGCCCACCTGCAATGGGAGAGTTGAGCGCCCCATCCACCAGGTACCGGAGGCTGCGGCTATCGGCTGTGGAGTCGCTGCCCAGTAGTTGGCAGATCACGGCGGCAGTTTCAGCAAAGTCAGCCAGAGCTGCGGCAGATTCCGAAGCGCCTTGGCGTTGAACTGCGGAGGCTGCCGTCGACAAAGTTGATGAAGAAGCTGAGCCAAGCATGGACTGTGCGATTGATGGGGTGGAGTGGAGGGGATTAAAAAATATTAAAAACCTGTCATACCTGGCATACCTGTTATACCCAATACCAAAACCTGTGATACTACAGGGATGCCTGTGGTATCCAATATCAGGGACACCTGTGATACCTGTTTACGAGTATCTGTTATTCCTGTTTATCTGTGATACCTGTTTACCTGTGATGCCTGTTTGCCTGGGATACCTGTTTACCTGGGATACCTGTTTACCTGGGATACCTGTTTACCTGGGATACCTGTTTACCTGGGATACCTGTTTACCTGGGATACCTGTTTATCTGTGATACCTGTTTACCTGTGATACCTGTTTACCTGGGATACCTGTTTATCTGTGATACCTGTTTACCTGTGATACCTGTTTACCTGGGATACCTGTTTATCTGTGATACCTGTTTACCTGTGATACCTGTTTACCTGGGATACCTGTTTATCTGTGATACCTGTTTACCTTGGGATGCCTGTTTATCTGTGATACCTGTTTACCTGGGATACCTGTTTACCTGGGATACCTGTTTACCTGGGATACCTGTTTATCTGTGATACCTGTTTATCTGTGATACCTGTTTATCTGTGATACCTGTTTACCTGGGATACCTGTTTATCTGTGATACCTGTTTACCTTGGGATGCCTGTTTATCTGTGATACCTGTTTACCTGGGATACCTGTTTACCTGTGATACCTGTTTACCTGGGATACCTGTTTATCTGTGATACCTGTTTACCTGTGATACCTGTTTACCTGGGATACCTGTTTATCTGTGATACCTGTTTACCTTGGGATGCCTGTTTATCTGTGATACCTGTTTACCTGGGATACCTGTTTACCTGGGATACCTGTTTACCTGGGATACCTGTTTATCTGTGATACCTGTTTACCTTGGGATACCTGTTTACCTGGGATGCCTGTTTACCTGGGATGCCTGTGTTTATCTGTGATACCTGTTTACCTTGGGATGCCTGTTTTACCTGGAATATTTGTCTTCTTTTCTCGTTCAAGTTTTATAGCTAGCAGAATACTTTTTAGAAACCATTTGATTAAAGAGTGCCAAAAGTACTCTGAGTCCGTTTCTAAGAAACTTTCACTCAGTCCCTATCAGCTGTACCTGCAGATGGAGCAGACCTTTTCCCGCTCAAGTTCTATACTGATTGATCGATTGACTGACTTATGAAGCGCTGAATTTCTCCAAGAATTTCATGTACTTTTTAATGTGTCAGCAAAACCGATATTTTGCGTTGAATTAATAACTTGCTGGTTAAATTCGACTAAAACTACCGAGAATTGCATCGTGTCGCGGTTGAGCTCGAGCACACAATGCAAATTTGCAGTCTCCCCCTTCTTTTACTCTCATTTATTTTCTCTCTTAGGTAAACTTGCCCTGTCTTTTCCATGAGAAACTGCCAAGTCGAAACTAGTTTTCGCTTTGTAGATAACAATAACTCGATCCTTTGGATAGGCTCGTAGCGAATAAAGCTATAATTACCAGGGCAGCCTCTGCCTTGGCCTCTGCGTTTAAGTTTTCCATCTCTGTGTCAGTTTATCTCGTCTCTTCCCTACTCAGGTATCCCTTCAGCATCTCCACTTCCGACTGGACTGAGCAGGCATGACACTCATTTTTGTGTGAATCGCTAATTAACTGTCTAATTAAAAGGGAATTGCACGGCGGTTTGAGGATGTTCAGGTTAAATCGGGGGTCAAGGAGAGGTAGTTACCCTGAGTAAATCTTGTAAATAGATTGACAAGTACTTTTATGCAATGGGTGGACAGATAGATAGATATTCAGGCAGATAGAAAGGCCGACAGGCAGACAGACAGACAGACAGACAGACAGACAGACAGACAGACACACAGACAGACAGACAGACAGACAGACAGACACTAAGACACTAAGACACTAAGACAGACAGACAGGCAGACAGACAAACAGACAGACAGACGGACAGACAGACAGACGGACAGACAGACAGACAGACAGACAGACAGACACTAAGACAGACAGACAGACAGACAGACAGACAGACAGACAGACACTAAGACAGACAGACAGACAGACAGACAGACAGACAGACAGACAGACACTAAGACAGACAGACAGATCTCTCACCTCGCAGCTCCCTCTGCTCCCATATCTGTCGGCACTCCTGGAGCGCCTTAAAATCGGCGCCCCTTCCTCATTGGCGCCACCGCTAGCGCCGCTGTCCTTCCTCAGCCGGCTGATGCGCCTTAGTGACCCGGTGATCCAACGCTTCAGCGATGGCCCATCGCTCCTGCCATCTGCTGACTTCGAGGCTCCCGCAGCATCCACCGCCGGCGCCAGTTCCGACGTGGATTTCCGTCGTCGACTCAGCTTCCGACTGAGTCGCAAGCTGCCAAAGAGTCGAGGAATTCGTTGAGGCTGCTGAGTCTCGGGCGCGAGGGTTCCTGAGGTTTGCTCGTCAGCATCTTGTCTTTGGTCTTCTTCTGTTGCTACCTGCTGCTGCTGCTGCAACTCCATAGGAGTGTTTCTCGCCCATTTCAACATTTCGAGTCAAGTTCGCCAACTCTTCAAAGCTCGCGTCCTAATAATGATAATGAGGTTTTCTTTAATGATATTCTCAAGTTGCTCAATGGTTTACATGGTCTCAGGTTTCTCTATCGGGCGACTTGTCCAAAGACCAAGAAACGCTTTTAACGATTACGTAATCAAATCTGCGGGTTTTTTATACGAAAGCAGTCTCTCGATAGCTATGTGTATAGGTGTAAAGTTCGTTTACCTTTGTCTCTTCTGGCTTTCTGGTTTAACTTTTTATTCACGAGCTGAAGGTATGCATGGGTGGGCCTGTTCAGGAGAAGACGTAGGAACAAGAATAGCTTTCGCGTCAGCCAATGAAATCGGGTCTGCAGCGGAGGAAGAGAAGAGGGGATGCCTGTTCCGTGTGTCCTCAGCCCCGCCTCCCTAAGGAGCCATGGAGAACCAACAGAAGCAATCCGGAATGGGATTTGTTCTCCTTATTTTTGGCAGGAAATTTTAGAATTTAAAATTTTTAGTATATAAGAATTGTACAAAAGGCGTTTGCAATATGGCACCAAAACAGCTGTCAAATTGGCGCCAAAACAGCTGTCAAATTGGCGCCAAAACAGCTGTCAAATTTACAGCTAAAGCAACTGTCAAATTGGCGCCAAAACAGCTGTCAAGATGACGCCAAAACTGCTGTCAAGATGGCGCCAAAACAGCTGTCAAATTGGCGCCAAAACAGCTGTCAATATGACGCCAAAACCGCTGTCAAGATGGCACCAAAAAGCTGTCAAATTGGCGCCAAAACAGCTGTCAAGATGGCGCCAAAACAGCTGTCAAGATAGCGCCAAAACAGTTGTCAAGATGACGCCAAAACAGCTGTCAAGATGGCACCAAAAAGCTGTCAAATTGGCGCCAAAACAGCTGTCAAGATGGCGCCAAAACAGCTGTCAAGATAGCGCCAAAACAGCTGTCAAATTAGCGCCAAAACAGCTGTCAAGATGGCGCCAAAACAGCTGTCAAGATGGCGCCTAAACAGCTGTCAAATTTACAGCTAAAGCAACTGTCAAATTGGCGCCAAAACAGCTGTCAAGATGACGCCAAAACTGCTGCCAAGATGGCGCCAAAAAGCTGTCAAATTGGCGCCAAAACAGCTGTCAAGATGGCGCCAAAAAGCTGTCAAATTGGCGCCAAAACAGCTGTCAATATGACGCCAAAACCGCTGTCAAGATGGCGCCAAAAAGCTGTCAAATTGGCGCCAAAACAGCTGTCAAGATGGCGCCAAAACAGCTGTCAAGATAGCGCCAAAAAGCTGTCAAATTGGCGCCAAAACAGCTGTCAAGATGGCGCCAAAACAGCTGTCAAGATAGCGCCAAAACAGCTGTCAAGATGACGCCAAAACAGCTGTCAAGATGGCGCTAAAGCTGCTGTCAAATTGGCGCCAAAACAGCTGTCAAGATGGCGCCAAAACAGCTGTCAAGATAGCGCCAAAACAGCTGTCAAGATGACGCCAAAACAGCTATCAAGATGGCGCTAAAGCTGCTGTCAAATTGGCGCCAAAACAGCTGTCAAGATGGCGCCAAAACAGCTGTCAAGATAGCGCCAAAACAGCTGTCAAGATGACGCCAAAACAGCTGTCAAGATGACGCCAAAACAGCTGTCAAGATGGCGCTAAAGCTGCTGTCAAATTGGCATAACCTGTAGTCCAATTACTCAAGCAACAAGACGAGTACATTTAATTTTTGTTCCATCCAATCCATACTCTAGCTCTAAATCTCGTAGAAGTCCATGAACCCGCGCCCGAAGTCCCTTTCTCTCTCCTGTCTTCCTTACCCTAGGCGAAGTACAAAGCAGACAGCGGAGAGGTTAACTCAGGCTACAGCTCTCACTTTAGTCAACAAAAGACTCCCAATTGTACGCCTGGCCTCCGCTCTGAATATACTTGTAGGAGACTAATTGGGGTCTAGAAACAGTGTGGGACCAACTCAGCCACATTTTGTACACCAAAGCTTAAAAAGTATTGTAATTTTGTACTTTTCATGAGCAACTTTCACTTGCTGTGTGTTGAATTATTGGAGTAGTTCTGTCAGGGAGAGGCGAGGGTAGGGAAGAGGGCCTGCATTGCCTCTATCTATCTAATTATCTATCTATCTATCTATCTATCTATCTATCAGCCAGGACCTGCACCGGAGCGGTTACGAAAATTAGATTTCTCGGTAGTTGCACGTACTCTTTTGCACTACTTGAGTAGTCTGATTTTCGTTCGGCATGGCTGGTTCCAGCAGGTAGTTCCTCTGGATAAAAGCGCTTACCGCGCCCATTGGCTTTCCAGCTGCCTTAATCGTTTCCGGTGATCTTGTGTGCGTGCTTTCAGCTTGATTGGCTGCGGCAAGCAAGCTCGAAAGAGCTCGCTTCGCTCGCTCTTTCTCGCTATCTACTATCTATCTATCTTTCTATCTATCTATCTATCTATCCATCTATCTATCTATCTATCTATCTATCTATCTATCTATCTATCTATCTATCTATCTATCTATCTATCTATCTATCTATCTATCTATCTATCTATCTATCTATCTATCTATCTATCTATCTATCTATCTATCTATCTATCTATCTATCTATCTATCTATCTATCTATCTATCTATCTATCTATCTATCTATCTATCTATCTATCTATCTATCATCTATCTATCTATCTATCATCTATCTATCTATCTATCTATCTATCTATCTATCTATCTATCTATCTATCTATCTATCATCTATCTATCTATCTATCTATCTATCTATCTATCTATCTATCATCTATCTATCTATCTATCTATCTATCTATCTATCATCTATCTATTGTTTTGCAGGCAGCATGTCCGGCTGCAAAGACTGGAGGATCAGCGAGCCGATGACATAAGAACTGCGTTGTCTCGCCTGCCGCTGCTCAAAGAATTCCCTCAGCAGTGCTCAAGCAGCAACCACAGACTGAAGCCGCTGAGGCGAACCAATGTGCAAAACTGCTACAAGAAAACAAAGAATGTTTCAGAAACTTTATGCTTTAGGCAATCAAAATAGGTTTTTAGTTTAGAAAACAGTAGCAGCACTGCAACTAGTGCAGTGACATTTCCAGTAGCAAAACTTCATGTCAATCCTTTTTTCGAAAAAAACTCAAATTTTTCAGCATATTCGCCCTATTAGCTACTTATCCCAGTAGAATCTATAGTTTTGTCATCATTATGAGTAAAGTTCAAGTTCAAGTTCAAGTAAATTTTATGATTACTAATTACTGGATAACTCATTCGGTGACATCTGATTGACGAATGAATATGGACAGGTGAAGAATTTCACCTTGAATAGTCAGTTGTGTTGACAAGTTGTGTCCTTTTAAATATAGCAGGTTTTTTGCCTCTCACGCAGGAGACACCATCATAGCAGAAGAACTCCGCAGAACATGCAATGAATAGGCATATATTTGCGCTTATATACCAGCAACATTAATAATAATATTAGTTTGAAAATGCGCTTAAAACAATGTCTTAAAACAACAACAGCATGGTCCTGAAAGTCTCTTTTACGTGAATAAACCATCAGGTCGAGCTTACGAAAACTGCATTTGGAGGAACAAACTCGGACAACTTATGGACATCTGTTGCAACCATAACTCTGGATTCGCTTGCGAGTGCATAGACCCCTCTGCGAATCTGAGGTTCTTTGATTGGAAGATGGTGCTGGCGCCCCTGGTGCTGGCGCCTCTGGTGCTGGCGCCTCTGGTGCTGGCGCCTCTGGTGCTGGCGCCTCTGGTGCTGGCGCCTCTGGTGCTGGCGCCTCTGGTGCTGGCGCCTCTGGTGCTGGCGCCTCTGGTGCTGGCGCCTCTGGTGCTGGCGCCTCTGGTGCTGGCGCCTCTGGTGCTGGCGGTACTAAAATTTAGCTAAGTATCTTAATACAGTGGATGCTACAGCTGATGTCTGCAACATATTTAATCTTCAGCCACTTTACTGACAGAGGACAGGATGAACAGGTCAGTAAGATGTTTATGTTTCATATCCACTGTCATGCATACATGTACGAATAACTTCGAAAAATTAAAACAAGTACATGTATGTCACTCGCCATTAAAAAAGTAAAAAAAGTAGAACGGCTACTCTGTTTTGGTAGTAAGAGCTCGTAGTTGTTTAAGCTGTGTAACATAAATTGTAACGTAAACATAAACTGTGTAAAAAAAAGTGGAGCATATGGGAGCAACGAGCATTTAACTACGCAGCCCCGCATGCAAATGTCACGGTTACAGAGCCACAGAGCGGACGAAGTCCGCTCCGTTGGAGTGTCGGGTGCCCCAGCGTCGCACAGCAGGCAGTCCACGTATCCATCACGGGTTTGGGCCTGACCCCGCCTGAACGGGCCCTGCAAAGTGAGCAGCAGGACGTCCTGAACAGGTTGGGGGCAGTAGCCCTTGATCACGTGGCCCGCCAGTTGAAGTCGCTGCCGGCGCAGGATGATGAACGGGCGCTGCAGCTTGGCCCGATCGTACAGGGCCTCGGTCCCGACGCTCGATCTCGTCAGCTTAAAAGACCGCGCGGAGCAGCCCTGAGTGCGCCGAGTCCAGCTGCCGCTCTAGCGTCAGCCGTCAGCGTCCACGTCTCGGCGTTGTAGAGCAGGACGGTTTCGACCACCGCCTGCCACAGCCGAGCCCTCTGGCGATCGGGCAGCGCTTCGGACTGGAGTACGGCCCGGATCGAAAATAAGGCTGCCCGGGGCAAGTCCTCTGGCCGCCGGAGGTCTTCCTCCACGTAGGGCACCAGACCGCCGAGGTAGGTGAACCGCTGGCAGCATGCGAGTTTGGTCATCTGCCCGTCTGCGCCGCGGCACGTCAGGTCCGCTGGGATGTCGGCCGGCACAGTCAGCACCTCGGTCTTCAGCGTGTTGACGATCAGACCGACGCTCGATGCCAGCTCGACCAGCCTGTCGATCGCTCGATGTACGCTAATGAACGCAAGACAGATTAAACTCAGCCGAGGGGGCAGGCCCAATCTGGCTCAGCCAATGAGAAAGCAGTAAGGAGGGGTCGTTAAAGTCAGGAGTCTAGGGGGCAGGCCTAATCTAGCTCAGCCAATCAGAGAGCAGTAAGGAAAAAGGTCAAAGTCAGACGTAAGCCAAACTATTTACCAACCAGGCTGGTGTTGTATCTCTAATAGATAATCGGCTTAGCTTAATAATCCGCTCAGTCGCGGTGGCCGTCTTCAGTACGACGTATATTTTCATACGGTTACAGTCACGCGTATAATTGTCTATGACCAAAGCCACACAACTAAGGCTGGGGATACACCATCTCCCCTTTCAAAGTTCAACTATCATAGGTTTTCCTCCTATAGGTCAACCTGTAGCATCTGAGGTTTCTTAGTCTCTCGGCCGAATCGGGTCCTCCTTGGCTCGGCCGACCCTCCGGATGCTCCAGGCATGCCTTGCTCGGTAGCACCGTCCGCGGCGGTCTTCTTGGCCTCGAATGGGCTGACTGGGATCCGCTTCCTGATGAACTTGCGGTTCCGCCGTAGACATCTCCCACTCGCCAGTCGAATCATGAAATCTCGGTTCCGTCCGGCTTCCACGATCACGCCGTACTTGTCCCATCATCCGGTGTGACAGTCCTGAACCACCACTCTGTCATGCACTTTGATGTCCGGCAGGGGCTGAGCGTCTTGGTTGTAGTATTTCTCCGTAGTCGCCTTGACTCTAGTCTGCTTCTCCTCGATCTCAGCTGCAGATTTTTGCCATTCAGGTGCGAACGCTCTTCTGTGTGCCGGAATCGTGTCACGAATTGAGTGGCCGAACACTGTTTCAGCTGGGGACTTGCCGTCGTATCTTGGAGTGTTGAGATAGACTAAGAGGCCTTTTGACAGTTTCTCCCAATCCAGCGTGCCAGCCTGATGGTTACAAGACCCTCTGACGATCTTCTTCATTTCTTTCACCACAGCTTTGGCGCGTTCGTTGCTCTGTGGATAATGTGGAGACGATACTCGGTGTTCGACGTTCCAGCGTGCTAGTAGGAAATCCTTGAAAATTTTTGCGTTGAATTGTGGACCGGCGTCTGACCAGAAAATGTCGGGGACCGATTTCTCGACGAATCTCTGTCGGATAGCACTGACGACTTTGGTTGCGGGTGTGTCATCGCCAAGGTAATTGAGAGCTGCCCAACCGGATAGGCCATCCACGATGACAAGGAAATTCTTCCCTGCATATTCAAATAGATCCGCGTAGATCTCTTGGAAGACTCGTTCCGGTGGCTCTCGAACGACCATGGGTTCCTTCGCCAGGCTAGGAAGATTTTCTTGGCATGGTTTGCACGTCTTAGCGATCTGCTCGATGTCGTTGATCAGGCCAGGCCAGAAAATGCTTTGCCTTGCTTGCTCCTTCATTTTGTGGCATCCCTGGTGCATCTTCAGGAGATTTTCGAGGACGCTTCTCCTTAGCTTCCTAGGGATCAGTAGCCGTCGTCCAGCCAGGATAAGGTCGTCTTCGACGCAGAGTTGTTGCCGTAGGTGCCAGTACGCACGGATATTCTCTTGGAGGTTCGCCTTGCAGTTTGGAAAACCATCTAGGATTATCTTCTTGAGAAGCCGATATTCTGAATCACGGTTTGCTGCTTCGGAGATTTCTTTCTCCGACTGCAACAGAGCGTGCACTGAGCTGATAGCCTGCTCCGTGTCGTCGAATTCCATGATCTGATCGCTCGCTTTAGGCTCCTCCACCGGCGCTCTGGACAGTGCGTTAGCGTCATCATTTAGCTTGTACTTGATCCACCGAGCATTGATGCACCAGCTGGGGTCTGGTGCGCCACCAATTTTCTCTCCAAATTTTCGCTCCACAAGTAAACTGAATTTAGCATTTTCAAGTTTTCCTTTAATCTTCAGTCTTGATTTTTTCGGGGTCATCACATGGCCGAGTCATTGACACACCTTGAATGCGCTAGAGCTATTGCGGATCCCTGCAAGGCTTTGGGGTGGAGTACGGCGATACAGGAAATTAGTACCCTGCTACATGTACACGTGTCTTTCTGCACAGTACTGAAAATATAAGAAAATATTAGATAAGATAGAGAGCTGTAGAGAGAGAGAGAGAGAGATTCATAAAGTCTGTTTATATTCACAGCTTGGATAAATTAGAAAAATAAAAAATACATGCATTCGAGCTAAAAGCTGTTTTACCCAGATACATATAATTCTTGCTGCCTTAGAACACAACAGGTAAAGTTGAAATACGACTTTTCTTTATTATTTCCATAGACATTCATGGAAAAGTAACTAACTTTATTAGTAGCAGAAGCCTATTCTACCAATTTTGAAACTTATGTGGCACAAAAAACGTTTAACGAGTCAATTAAAACAGTCGAATACCCAGTGTGTACGGGGGGTGCTTTCACAAGGTCGAAATTTCATAACACCGAAAACTTTAGCAAGAGACTTCATAAGGTCGAAATTTCACAAAGTCGAAAACTTAAATATCAACCACTTTCACAAAGTCGAAACTTCACAAGGTCGAAATTTTACATCGAAAACTCAGTAAGAGACTTTATAAGGTCGACATTTCACAAGATCGAAATTTCAAAACATCGAAAAATTAAATAGCTGCCACTTACACAAGGTCGAAACTTCATAAGCTCGAAATTTCACAAAGTCGAAAACTTTCGCGCGTATAACGAGAACTATGCTAAAGTTTTCTACGTTGTGAAATTTCGACCTTATGAAGTTTCGACCCTGTGAAAGTGGCAGCTATTTGAGTTTTCGGTGTTATGAAATTTCGACCTTGTGAAATTTCGATCTTGTGAAGGGTGCTTTCGACGTTGTGAAATTTCGAGTTTGTGAAATCCCCCCTGTGTACACTCGTTGAGTCACGTGACACGACAGTTCGTTTCCAAGAAATAAGCTTCGGCGGAAAAAGCGTACTGCCTGCACAAAATTATAACAATATTAAACACATTGCCAAAACTGATTTTTTTACAAAGTCATGGTCTCTTTTTAAAGATTAAAAAATTGTTCACAACTGGCACTATCAAGTTTCATTTTAAATTGAGCGGAAGTTTATAAGGCAAGAAATTATGAAACTTTTTTGCTTTGCTTAACAAAAGGGAAGCTCCTCTTTTGAACCTACCTATATCAACCCTCTCCCCCAATGTACACTCAATGTACATTTGCAAAGTACACGTATCTTTGCTATTACCGCGTAAAAATAAGGAACTACGAGCTGTTTAGCTGGAATAAGCTCTGGCAACTCTAAATGCAGAACAGTTTTTAGAAGAACTTCATGCAATACACATTTGCACTTGCCTAAAACTTGTGAAGCAACGGTAAGTTCTAAAGGGGCTGATCGAAAATTACCTTGGAATTTCAGTTGATCATAGCTATACATCTACATCCCGAGTAATGTGTATTTTGAATGAGCAGGTAAATACAGTTTCACTTGGCCAATAATAAACGCTTGAAAGTTGAAATTGCTTAAATTTTAGTTCGACAGTTCGCTCAATCTCGACAGCTATTCGAAGAAGGACATGCCAGATCTAATCAGGGCCTACGTCTTAGGTCGGAGACGCTGGAGGATTAAAATTTGGAATTCTGGTCGAATACAAAAGTCTTCTGGAAGAAGGCATCCCGCCACTCAGTTTGTTATTTATGTGGTGTTTAACAAAAACTCTGTCAAAAATCGATTGACGTCAGCTTTAGCATTTACTCGGATAAAGAATATTGATTTTTTTGCTTGCCAAGTGTTTGATACAGAATCAGTGCTGACTGTCGCTAAAATTGGTCGTTTGAAACTGCTCGACTCAATCAGATCCCAACTAATGGACACAGGACTATGCTTAGAGGCTGCTAAATGTGCCGCACAGTTTGGTCGTGTGTCAGTTGTGCGCTGTCTGTATTTAAAACTGCAAAGAGAATTTATTGACGAATTCTGCATTGAGACAGCGAAATCTGCGGCCACATATCACCAGTGGGAAATTGTTCAACTCTTGATGACGTCCACTCTGCAGCACTGGCGATCGGATGAGACTTCGCTGACAGTCGTGAACCTGCCGACCGAGGAGAGCATGTTTGCAGACTTCTGCATGGTTGAGTTCAGAGACACGCCAAGTATGAACATGATAGAGATGATGAAGTTTCTGCTTCAACAGATTTCTGACATCCCGGACAGGAATCGGTGCTGCCTGGAGGTGGCGAAATTTGCTGCTAAGAAAACCGAATGGGAAGTCGTGAAACTTTTAGTAGCCAGCGTTACAGACTGCTTTGCAAGAGATCAGTGCTTCTTTGAATTCATAGAAGATGTCGCAGTAAAATGCGAGTGGAGCACCCTGAATCTGTTTCTGCACTGTATAATAAAAGACGATCTAAAGAAGATTTCCTGTAAGAAAGCAGTGTCTGCCGCTTCAACAGTAGGAAATTGTGAAGTTCTAAAGCTTTTTAAACAGATCGTGGTTGATTCTACGTTGAAATTTCATTGCTGCGCGGTTTTCGTAAACGGAGTTGCAGAATGTGGCGATTCTAAGATAATAATTTTGCTGCTCGAGCAGATTTCTGATGAACGTCTGCGAGATCAGTGCTGTTCTGAAGGGGCAAAGTCCGCTGCCAAGTTCGGGCATCTGGAATTGTTGAAACTATTGTCTCGGGAAATTACTCACCCGGAGCTAAAAGAGACTTGCTACGTACAAGCTGTGAATGCCGCTGCAACAGAACGCCAGTGGGAGTCTGTGGAGTTCCTGCTGAAGGTGGCATGCGATCAAACCATGAGGGTCAAATGCTGCACAAAGGCTGCTAAGTCGGCAGCAAGATTTGGAAATTTAAAGATTCTTGACTATGCTGTTAATTTGATATGCGACTTAAATTTCAAAGATAGCTGCTGCTTACAGGCAGCGCTGATTGCTGCAGATGAGCATCAGTGGGAAGTGGTGAAATTTCTTGTGCAGACTGTGACAGACAGAAATGTGAGAGATCGGTGCTGCATGGAGGCAGTGAGGCCTGCTGCACGAGACAGTCAGTGGAAAGTGGTGAAGTTTCTGGTCCAGACCATTTCTGACCAAAGCCTGAGAGACCAGTGCTGCATTGAAGCGGCAAAATCTGCAGCAATCAACGGTGTTTTGAAGGAGGTGAAGGTCCTGGTGCATACAGTCGCTGACCAAAAATTGAGAGATCACGGTTGCAAGGAGGCAGCGAAATCTGCTGCAGTCAATGGGCAGTTGGAGGTGGTAAAGTTTCTGGTTCAGACAGTCGCTGACCAAACAAACAGAGATCAGTGCTGCATTGAGGCAGCAGTATCTGCTGCAAGTGAGGGTCAGTGGGAAGTACTGAAGTTTCTGGTGCAGACAGTCGTTGACCAAACAAGCAGAGACCATTGCTGCATTGAGGCAGCAAAATCTGCTTCAAGCAAAGGTCACTTCGGTGTTATGAAATTTCTGATGCAGACAGTCGCTGACGAAACAAAAAGAGATCAGTGCTGCACTGATGCAGCGAAATCTGCTGCAAGAAAGGGTCGGTGGGAAGTGGTAAAGTTTCTGGTTCAGTCAGTCGCTAATCAAACAAACAGAGATCAGTGCTGCATTGAAGCAGCAGGATCTGCTGCAAGCGAGGGTCAGTGGGAAGTATTGAAGTTTCTGGTGCAGACAGTCGCTGACCAAACAAACAGAGATCAGTGCTGCATTGAGGCAGTGAAATCTGCTGCAAGCAATGGTCAGTGGGAAATTGTGAAGGTTCTGGTGCAGACAGTCGCTGACCAAACAAACAGAGATCAGTGCTGCATTGAGGCAGCAAAATCTGCTGCAAGCAAAGGTCAGTGGGAGGTGGTGAAGTTTCTGGTTCAGTCAGTCGCTGACCAAACAAACAGAGATCAGTGCTGCATTGAGGCAGCAAAATCTGCTGCAAGCAAAGGTCAGTGGGAGGTGGTGAAGTTTCTGGTTGAGTCAGTCGCTGACCAAACAAACAGAGATCAGTGCTGCATTGGGGCAGCGAAATATGCTGCTGAAGAGGGTCAGCTAGAAGTCGCGAAGTTCTTCATCTCATGTATCTCAAGTCCGGATCCCAAAGCGAATCTCCGTTTCCAATATGCAGTCGCGGCTTGCTCTCGTCTTCATGAAGATGTCGTTGCATCCCTCGGCCTCGAGCCCGACTGGCTCTTCCAATCCAGCACCATCCTCAGCTTCACTGCAGCAATGGCCATCGAAGGCAGGAACTCTGTTCTCACCGACACCCTCTCTCGAATGCAGCCAGCTCACATCACACAGCTGCTTCGTCTCTCCATCTCTCAAAGACACGTGGCTCTTGCTGTCACACTGATCAATGATGAGCGAGTCAGCACACAGCATGTCGATCTGCCAGACAGCACTGGAGCCACTGCTCTCATGCTGGCAGCTGATGAAGGTCATCACGAGCTCATTGAGAAACTCATCGATCTCGGTGCGTCAGTGCGTGCTAAAGACAGTCAGGGTCGGACTGCTCTGTCACGAGCGTGCGAAGCCGGTCACGTGCGAGCAGCCAAGGCTCTGATGGACAGAGGAGCGGATGCGAGTCATCGAGACGGTCGGGGTCTGACGTGTGCGCAGGTGGCACAGCGATTTGAGCAGCGGCAGGTGCTCCGACTTCTTGAACAGAATTCAGTGTGAGGATTATAATGTTATTATCGGAGCTAAAAGTCCTTCTAAAATGAAAATAGGCAGTTGCTTATGAAGTATTTGCACTTTAGTTGGTCTGGAGATGGCCTGCATGGTAGGTCTTAGAATCCCACCGCTGCCACCAATGTCGTGTCTGTTGGCTTCCTCAGGCTGTCTCGAAAGGGCTGGCAGATCTTCTAGCTCCTGGCGGAGGCGTCTAGCTGGCGGTTTCTTAGAAACTAGTTCTCGTAGCGTAGGTAGTGCTGCCACCAGCTTCGTAGATTCGCAGCCTTTGGTGAGGTGCTGAGCTCGTAGAAGCAAATAACTAGCAATAACTAGCAGTTCTCGAGCAGAGGCGTCCACAGTCAGCAGTCCCTGCCGGGCTGGTGCGGGGTTAGAGCGATGGTGCTAGCTTCGGGCGATCTGAGCTGGCCCGCTAACAGATAGCAGGAACAATTAGAAGCAGGCACTCGCAAAGTCGGGAGTCTTGGAGTTCAAACTTAGGCTCAAACTTGGCACACGAACTTGGCTTGAAACTGAGAGACAGGTGAAACGGTGAGGCAGAAAAGGGGACGCGCTTGTCTGAGCCAAGCCATGAGAGGGACTGCATTTATAGGGAGCATCGTTTGCACCATATCACAAAATGGTGCAATCGATGCGCGTCATAGATGACGCTGTTGCTATTTTTAGCAACAAGCGAGCGGGTTCCGCCTCAGAAGAGGAGACAGGGGGTCCTGACGCACGTGATGTCCCCATAAACACGAGCCCAGTGCACAATGAGGAAATCATTGTACTTTGGACTAATAAGACAGAAGAGGCTTGTCATGTGACTGGCTCACACGACAAGGGGAAAAGGGCCCACAAGTGAAGGCACTCGTGACCTTGGGACCGGAAAACAGAACGGCACTCCAGATTTGGAGGTGCCTAACAGAGACGAAACAGAGGCAGGCCAGACCAAGCTGTCTGGGCACTGCAAAACGAGAACACGAGACAAAAAGGGGCAAACGAGGACAAACAGACAGACAGGCAAACGGGCAAGGGACAGGCCAGAGGACAGGCGAGAAGGGACAGACAACTGCCCAGCGGCAGACAGAAGCCTGGGGCGAGGGCGAGGAAACCAGCTGACTAGTGCGGCGCCTAACTAAATAGCGACTCACTACACTTAGCATCTTATCAGTCTTACTCATTTGCCAATTGTAGCAGAAACTTTATGGAAACCTTAGAAACTTTATACGTTAGAGTTAATAGTTGACTGCCAATTGAGAATTGCGTAATCTTCTTTATAAGTATTTGTCAGGGTCAAAGACGACACTCGGAATGAGAGGCAACTCAGCGAAGAGCATTCCAAGCTCTCAGACGACTCCCAGCAAGACAGGCGCCTGAGCGAAGAGCTTCATCGACTGCTTAGCGAGGCGGGATTCACCAGGGAGAGGGCGGAGTGTCAGCAGAGACTGGCTGACTGGCTTGAAGGAGTCGCTCGAGTCCTCACACAGGATGGCATGCAGATAACGGGAAGCTACGCAGAGGGCTGGGCCAACAGTCTGGTGCAAGTGAACGGCAGGACAGCTGCAGACTCGGACATTGACTGGACTGTGCTGGTTTCTGGGCAAGAGTTCCACCTGGAAGGTGGCTGCGAAAGATGGAAGGACTCCTGCAGATATGCCACTCGGCTGCAAGTCAAGGAGGGCCACGCACAGGTGTCTGTGGGAGCAGGTGAGTGAGGCTGGGTTTAATAAATTCCGGACAATGTTTTGGTAGTTCATTGTGATGACGAGAATGAAGAGAAATGTAAAATTTTACAGCTAATTTCATTGCAGTAGATTAACAAGTGAAGTATTTGAAACAAACAATTCAGGAAATCAACCAACCGTGACAGCAACTGCATGCGGTGTGAGGCCTGCTCAAGACATCTGCCAGGCGATCCAGTGCTGCAGCAGTTTCTGTCAAAGCAGAGTTGAGAGGCTTCTCAGCTATCAGGATACGAACGTTCACCTTGTCAGAGCGACCAGACCGAGCTCGACCAACGAGCTCAGAGTGAGCTTCAGCTTCCAAGAGAAAGAAATCATGAGACAGATGAGCACAGTACAGGGCCAGCTGTTCACACTCATCAAGTTCATCTTCAAGAGACACTTGCCGCTCACTCTGGACACACCTGGACTCAAAACCTATCACGCAAAAACTATGCTTTTCTTCATGCTGGAAAAGCATGGCACATATAGTTGGCGGAATGAGGCTTGGCAACCCCAATATCTGATCGCTCTGCTCAAGGAGTCTCTCGACATGATGCTGAGCTTCATCAACTCAAACACTTCGCCCGATGAGTGCATGCCGCACTTCTTCATGCCCGACGCTCCGCTCTACTTCAAGAACGCTGGAATCGGCGGCGACTTTGACAACACGAAGGCGAGGGTTCGAGACCGACTTTGTGAGATGAGAAGCGACATCGGCGGAGTGGTCGAGCAGCTGAGGAGACTCGTGAGACCTCTGCAGTCAGAGAAGTTCTACTTTCACCCGTTCACTCTGCTGCCTCTGACAGCGCCGCCTGCTGTCACGGAGATCAGGGAAAGAAGTAACTATCTGGAAACTTGCAAGTTTGCAGACGTGTACAGTGTGGTGCACCAGTGTGTGAGCGAGCTGCAGTCGGAATCGAGCGACAGAGACACCCTGATGAGGCAGCTCAGTCTCCTGCATGAGCTGCAGTGGTGCAAGTGCGCCGCCCTGTGCATGACCGCCATGGCGCATTTGAAGTTCGAAGAATCTGAGGAGGCTGAGAGATTCGCCATGGAGCTGCAGAGACATCAAGTTGAGTCAGGGTTGAAGCCACAGGATATTCGAGATGAGAGTATAAGCAGTGGAGAAAAAGAGAAAAACTGCCAGAAGACTCAGACTGGGCGTGGAGGTTCTGCCTCCCCTGCGACTCTCCGCCTCGCTTCCCATTCCTTCCCGAGTTCACGCAGACTCTGTTCACAGCCAGACTGTCGCAGCCTCTCTCCTCCCACCTGTACGTGAACTTCCGCTGCCTGAGCTGGAGTCTCCAAGCTGAGCTGCTCCGCAATCGCGCACCTGCAATCGCATTCGATCATTGGATTGAGCAGCTGCTTGGAGACCCGGACTTGGAGGAGCTGCTTACTCTGGCTCACTACAGCGACTGCCGCGAGCACGTGGAGCTCAGCCTGCAGCAGATGGAGATGATCGAGAAAGAGAGACGCGTCGCCATGGAGACGCAGGACGAGGAGAAGATCGGCTGGGTCAGGCAGAAGCGGTGGCGAGTTTCGAACGGCAGCGGCAGCGACAGCGGCGCTCACCGCAGCAGGAAAGATGAGGAGCGGAGGCTGTGGGCGAGGGCGAGGTTGCTGCGAGACGGGGCCGACTTGGGGGGTCTGGTTGCCATGGAAACAGCAGTAGAGCAGTTAGACAGCTGGACTCACGCCAAGCTCAATAGAATGAAACTGCAATGACCTGATGATGAGGACTTCGTTGCCTTGGTTTTTTTGTCTCACGGCTTTTGGATCTAAAGTTACACTAGTGTACATGCAAATTTTTTGTAATTTTTTTCAAGTACATGTATTGTTCTTTTCTAATTTCTTTTCTTCAGTTCTTCTGTACATGTCTTTGTGTGTCTTGGATTATTGTAGGTATATTTTCTTATAACGTACGTTGTATGCAACGTACTGCTACCAGACTCAAATCAACCAATCTTCAAATCTGCAATTTTTAACCAGAAGTGACTGAAAGCCTGACAGCTCCCTCATGAACATTCAGTGACTGACAGCCTGACAGCTCCCTCATGAGCATTCAGTGACAGACAGCCTGACAGCTCCCTCATGAGCATTCAGTGACTGACAGGCTGACAGCTCCCTCATGAGCATTTAGTGACTGACAGCCTGACAGCTCCCTCATGAGCATTCAGTGACTGACAGCCTGACAGCTCCCTCATGAGCATTCAGTGACTGACAGCCTGACAGCTCCCTCATGAGCATTCAGTGACCGACAGCCTGACAGCTCCCTCATGAGCATTCAGTGACAGACAGCCTGACAGCTCCCTCATGAGCATTCAGTGACCGACAGCCTGACAGCTCCCTCATGAGCATTCAGTGACTGACAGCCTGAGAGCTCCCTCATGAACATTCAGTGACTGACAGCCTGACAGCTCCCTCATGAACATTCAGTGACTGACAGCCTGACAGCTCCCTCATGAACATTCAGTGACTGACAGCCTGACAGCTCCCTCGTGAGCATTCAGTGACTGACAGCCTGACAGCTCCCTCATGAGCATTCAGTGACTGACAGCTCCCTCGTGAACATTCAGTGACTGACAGCTCCCTCGTGAACATTCAGTGACTGACAGCTCCCTCGGGAACATTCAGTGACTGACAGCTCCCTCGGGAACATTCAGTGACTGACAACCTGACAGCTCCCTCATGAGCATTCAGTGACTGACAGCCTGACAGCTCCCTCATGAGCATTCAGTGACTGAAATCCTGACAGCTCCCTCATGAGAATTCAGTGACTGACAGCCTGACAGCTCCCTCATGAGCATTCAGTGACTGACAGCCTGACAGCTCCCTCATGAGCATTCAGTGACTGACAGCCTGGCAGCTCCCTCATGAGCATTCAGTGACTGACAGCCTGACAGCTCCCTCATGAACATTCAGTGACTGACAGCCTGACAGCTCCCTCATGAACATTCAGTGACTGACAGCCTGACAGCTCCCTCATGAACATTCAGTGACTGACAGCCTGACAGCTCCCTCATGAGCATTCAGTGACTTACAGCCTGACAGCTCCCTCATGAACATTCAGTGACTGACAGCCTGACAGCTCCCTCATGAACATTCAGTGACTGACAGCTCCTGACAGCTCCCTCGTGAGCATTCAGTGACTGACAGCTCCCTCGTGAACATTCAGTGACTGACAGCTCCCTCGTGAACATTCAGTGACTGACAGCTCCCTCGTGAACATTCAGTGACTGACAGCTCCCTCGGGAACATTCAGTGACTGACAGCTCCCTCGTGAACATTCAGTGACTGACAGCTCCCTCGTGAACATTCAGTGACTGACAGCTCCCTCGTGAACATTCAGTGACTGACAGCTCCCTCGTGAACATTCAGTGACTGACAGCTCCCTCGTGAACATTCAGTGACTGACAGCTCCCTCGTGAACATTCAGTGACTGACAACCTGACAGCTCCCTCATGAGCATTCAGTGACTGACAGCCTGACAGCTCCCTCATGAGCATTCAGTGACTGAAATCCTGACAGCTCCCTCATGAGAATTCAGTGACTGACAGCCTGACAGCTCCCTCATGAGCATTCAGTGACTGACAGCCTGACAGCTCCCTCATGAGCATTCAGTGACTGACAGCCTGACAGCTCCCTCATGAGCATTCAGTGACTGACAGCCTGACAGCTCCCTCATGAACATTCAGTGACTGACAGCCTGACAGCTCCCTCATGAACATTCAGTGACTGACAGCCTGACAGCTCCCTCATGAACATTCAGTGACTGACAGCCTGACAGCTCCCTCATGAGCATTCAGTGACTGACAGCCTGACAGCTCCCTCATGAACATTCAGTGACTGACAGCTCCTGACAGCTCCCTCGTGAGCATTCAGTGACTGACAGCTCCCTCGTGAACATTCAGTGACTGACAGCTCCCTCGGGAACATTCAGTGACTGACAGCTCCCTCGGGAACATTCAGTGACTGACAGCTCCCTCGTGAACATTCAGTGACTGACAGCTCCCTCGTGAACATTCAGTGACTGACAGCTCCCTCGTGAACATTCAGTGACTGACAGCTCCCTCGTGAACATTCAGTGACTGACAGCTCCCTCGTGAACATTCAGTGACTGACAGCTCCCTCGTGAACATTCAGTGACTGACAGCTCCCTCGTGAACATTCATTGACTAAAGAGTCATCGCAGTAAATTGAATTAACCTACAAGCTTTTCAAAATTGACGCCTAAAATCTTAATGTAATTTTACTCTGACGTTTAATCTTTTTTTACGTTGCAGTTGCGTTGCCCTGGCTTGGCTTTTATGGTCGAAGGGGGGGACAAAGACAAGAATTCTACTTGTAAATTATTTTGCGAGTCGGTGTTGTTAGCACACTCATTTTGGCACCACAGGTACTCATTTTGGCGACTTCACCAGACCCCTAACCTTTAACCTTAAAGCACTGGCGATCTGACCGGGATCTAGGGACCAGATTTGCTTGAAAATTATGTGCATGTATTGGCTAGAATATTACATACTCTACAGTCTATACAGTACTGTTTTAGCTGCGCCTAAATTGCGTAGCAAAATCCATGTAAGCCAAGTAGCAAATAAGCCACCCAGTTGCGGGAATGCTTTAGTCTAGGGCACCAATAGGATGCAGCTCGCACTTCGGAACAGGACTGCCGAGCGGAAGAGTTCGGCTTGAGCGCTCGATAACCTCTGAGTACTAGCAAATAACTCCTTAGCAACCGCCTTAAGAAATCTACAGCATTCCGTTCTGCAGGCTGCTTTAAAAACTGAAGAGGAAAATGCGAGCCCGACTCCGCACGGTGACCGGTGCCGCCCAGGAGGTGGCTGGCATCACGAGAACCCACGGCTTGCTGCACATCTTTCTGTCCAGAGGCACAGCTCGACGGCTCTTCTGGCTGCTTCTGTTCGTAGCTGCCCTGATCGGCTGCACCGTCCACCTGGCCAAGTTGGTGCAGAAATTCACCGATCGCTCCGTTGAGTCGCAGCTGAAGCTGAGGAGCGAACGAGCCCAGTTTCCCGACATCACAATCTGCAATTTCAAGCCCATGTCTCTTTGCTTATCCATGAATAGGCAATATTACAACTACTTGAATAAATACTGGGGCAACTTCGACAACTGGTTCCAGGAGGACACCAAAAAACGCCCGCAGGAATCGGATGAAAGCTACCAAAACCGAATTGAGAAGGTGTGTAAGAAGCTCCTGGACGTGATATGGGTGTCGGGCGACACCAGAGACATCTCCCACCTCGATAAGACCATGCTGCTGAGCTGCCGCTACAATAGAGAGCCGTGCAGTCACAGGAACTTCTCGCTTGTCCAGACCAGCCGGTTCTGGAGCTGCTACACGTTCCACCCGGACCCAGGGCAGTCGTCCAGCGGTTCTGGGGGCAGGGGAGCCGAGCTGGACATGGTGCTCTTCACCGATGGCTACACAGACAGTTCATACCATTCTAGGAATATTTTTCAGACCGAACGGGAAAAATATAACCCTCCATCCTGCATGTCCCGCATATTATACAAAAGCAGATCTGCCAATCGGCTACTGCAGAACAACCAGCCTCAGTCTATTGGATTGCGGCTTTTCATTCACGACGCGAAAAGCTACCCGATGAGTCGTACGTAATTTTGAGGTCGCATTAAATTGTTTTCATAGCTCGTAGGTCACATAGTCTCACAGCCCATGCCAAACCCATGCCAAACCAGTCTCACAGCCCATGCCAAACCCATGCCAAACCGCAGAGACAGAGTTCGTGGACGTGGCCTCAGCCACCAGCACCTCCATCAAACTCAGGCCGGTCCACAACCGACTCAAGTCGACGTCGAGCCGCAGTTGCTCCGAGCCTCCAATCGAAACCATCAACTATGTCAGGCACTTCTCCAACGCCTCGCTGAACGTGGTCACCAAGGCCTACTCAAAGTCCGTCTCCGATTTCGTAGTCGAGGCACAGCAGAGCATCCTGCACAGCAACTGCGGCTGCTATTCGCACCTGCTCCCGTTCTCGGTGAATACGAGCGACCTGTGCTACTTCGCTCCACCGCAGGAGTGGATCACCCCATCGGATGCTGTGCTGAAGAGAATCGACTGCCATGATCACTGGTTTCAGCACGCACAGAGGAAAAGCGAGGAGCTGGCGAAGGAGTTCCAACACCGGATGTGGTGCCAATTCACTCAGCAACGGCCTTGGCAGCAGAGCCGCAGGTGGCCCCCGTTCAGCGCCATTCAAGAGATCTGGGAGAACCTGATGGTGCCACAAGTCACACATGGAGTCGAGTTCCTGCCCGAGGATGGCAAGGTGCATCATATCTACGAGTATAAGAAAAATCACAGATCCAGACAGGAAATTCTAGTTAATTTTCGTCTATCTCACGACAGAACCTGCCGTAATGTTTATGAATTAAAGAACTTACAGGCATACGAAGATTATATAAATTTCGGAACGCCTTGCGTTCGGCATAGCGAATTGGCGGAGAACATGGCAGCAGTCAGCATCAGCTTGCAGAGTCCTGCCGCGGACGTTTACGAAGAGATGTACAGATACCACTGGACTGAGGCCCTGTCGGAGGTGAGAGCTGCATTCCAGTTATTGCAATATTCCAGTGTTTAAGGCTGGTGGTCAGACCCGCCTTAGCCCCACTGTCTCACCCTCAGCCCCACTTGCATGCCCAGTTAAAATCGGCTCCAGCAAATCCCAACGCCCTGATTCCCTTAGCAACACTGAGCTGCTGTGCCAGTTTTCAATTTTTCCTCGATATTCCGCAGGTCGGAGGAACTCTGGGACTCTGGCTTGGCATCAGCGTCGTGAGCACATTTGAGCTGCTTGAGTTCATCTATATTCTGGTGCAGAGGTGCAGGAGAAACGATGACGACTCGGACACTGAAGAAGAGTCCTGAGTTCGAACCGGCAGCTCTCTGCATAGCGATTTGGATCGGTCACTGGGTTCAGTTTCAATGGCTGCTTCTTTATCACAGCATGATAGATACATGAACGTCTCTGTAATTTACTGTCACGGCATGACAAATCCCTGTAATTTACAGTCACAGCATGAAAAATCCCTGTAATTTACTGTCACAGCATGATAAATCTCTGTAATGTGCTGTCACAGCATGAAAAATCCCTGTAATTTACTGTCACAGCATGATAAATCTCTGTAATGTGCTGTCACAGCATGATCAATCTCTGTAATTTACTGTCACAGCATGATCAATCTCTGTAATGTGCTGTCACAGCATGATCAATCTCTGTAATTTACTGTCACAGCATGACAAATCCCTGTGATTTACTGTCACAGCCTGAAAAATCCCTGTAATTTACTGTCACAGCCTGAAAAATCCCTGTAATTTACTGTCACAGCCTGAAAAATCCCTGTAATTTACTGCCACAGCATGATAATTCTCTGCAATTTACTGTCACAGCATGACAAATCTCTGTTATTTACTGTCACAGCATGATAAATCTCTATAATTTACTGCCACAGCATGATCAATCTCTGTAATTTACTGTCACATGTCACAGCATGACAAATCCCTGTAATTTACTGTCACAGCATGATCAATCTCTGTAATTTACTGTCACAGCATGACACATCCCTGTAGTTTACAGTCACAGCATGTAAATCTCTGTAATTTACTGTCACTGCATGTTTATTTCCTGTAATCTACTGTAACAGCATGATAAGTATAATATCTCTGTAATTTTCTGTCACAGCCCAGGGTTGCAAAAAGTGCCACAGGTGATTGTGTGGCACGCAAAAAATGACATGTGCAGCTTTACTTTTTTGTGAGTCCTGCAGACCTGTATGCAGCAACTGTCAAACCAGCATTTTCGCATGGTGCCTTCAATGCATGCATGGGATAAAGTTTTTCAAATTTATAATACTGTAGGTATAAGGTTCACAATTCGTTTGCCTATTCTTTTCCATTCAAACTTACATGTAAACATGTATGCACGAATTATCAGTCAGTCAACCGTCTTTCACTAAAATCCTATACTAAATCTTATATATAAACTAATACATATTTACATACTGGTAGAATATAGATAGTTTCATAATCAAACTAGCTTGAGCTTATTTTAAAATAAATTTGTTTATTTAACTAAATAAAGCTATTTTGACCCTATGTCAGAACATTAGTATAAGTAGTAGTATAGTGCAGTATAGTACACTTTCCACACAAAAAATGATGGAGTTTATAAAGTTAATTGGTTTTAATAGGCCGTAAACATGTAACATGTAATAAAAAGTACATTAAAATTTCATGCACACTGCGCTGCAGTATGCAATAATAAAAAATTATGTATTCAAACAAGCAAATATATTTTTGGGGCAAAATTCAGTAAGTAATCAAAGAACTTACACGTCGAATGCTCTATCAGTCATATATATACATGTATATACATGTACTACTGATTACAGCAGTAAGGTACTGCTATGTGGTTCTGGTGAAAGATTAATTTTTGTACTGGTTGTTCTGTACGCATATAGTTAAATATTCATTTTAGTTGAAAAAAGACTGGAATTTACAGGAATTTTGGAATTTTGTATTGGTACGGAAGGATCACCCTATTACTTTTCTAAGTTTTCTGGTTAAGTTTCCCCGATGTTCTAACTATCAACTATCAAAAATCACTCCCCCCACTCCTGGAAACTGCCAGAGATAATTTCCAGGACAGAAGCCAACAGTAGCGCAACCATGGAAATTTTCTGAGGGGGGCGGTTTCTGAAGAGTAAAGACCCGGGAGGGGGGCGGAGGGGCGGCTCTGTTTTTGGCGAAAATTCGCTTGGTCCCCCCTTCGAATTTTTTTCGGTCTCCGCCTGAGGGGGGCGGCGACCGCCCCCCGCCGGCCGCTGGTTGTGCCACTGGAAACCAAGTCAAACAAATTCTGCATGTAGGCCAGTTGTAAGACATTAAAAACTCGAATAGTCCAATCGTTGATCCAACCATTATGAATTTAGAACAACTCAACTACAAAAACATCAGCCCTTCACCCGTACGTTTTTGGAGAAATTTTGCTATCTCAAAATCGCCAAGTCGCTAACCAAATATAGTAGAAGTACTATAGCGTTATGGACATACAATTAGAAACAAACAAATATTAGAGATTTAGTATATTTAGATTATGGACATTCATTCATTCAAGCATACAAACCTTAGAGATTTAGTATATTTAGATTATTGTAGAACCGCAACGCAATCAAAGTAATTAAAGATTATATGGACCCGAATCAACAACCCAGCGAATAGTTGGCGACTCCCAGTCTCCCAGGACCTCGAACCTCTTTTTTGCATTATTATATATGTTCAGATTTAGACAATTCTATATTATTACTGATAGTTCACTCGAATTATCTTATATAGAAATCATTAGAGATAGTAAACAACCAAAAATTAAGGTAAGGGGTAAAACACTACCCAAGAAATGGGGTAACAGGCTACCCGATGATTTTAGGCGTCTACCTGCTTCAAATCGTCCAGAAAATGTGCCTAACCTATGCAGCTTCTAGTGTGGAATTTTTTTAGGTGAAAAACTGAAAGATTATGATGAAATTCACGTTTATTTTTGTTGGTAGTGTTAATTTACTCCAAAAAGCTACCCAAAACTACCCGACCCCTACCCCCGTCATTGAGAATCGAAAATCAATAGCTAAGCTTACTTTTACATCTTCTGCCATAATGTATAATATCAAGTGGTTTTAACGTGTATGAGCAAAGTTAGGGTAATGGGTAATTTGTTTTACTGTATTTTACTTTCGCATTTTTAACAGGCATTTTCGTTTACGTTTGGCAGGGTCGTTCTCAAAGTTTAGTCGTAAGCAGTGAAACGAATATTTTTGAAAATCAGCCTGAAATATTGAATCTTTTCTTATTTTAGCTCTAAAAGGACTTAAAAAATATATGCCTCTCATGGGTCTTAATCTTTTTTAACATTGAACTTTTGATGTTAATCTCATCAGAGTGCGCTATTTCATTTTTCGATATATATTTTTATTATCGCACGAGTTATAATACCCACTTTAGAGAAGCTACATTCTGTTCACGTGGTCTTATTAAAGAAGAAAATTGATAAATGTTATTTATAACTTTGGTTAGCACAACCTAGAACCCATTTAACTCTTTCGATTGCAAAGCAGATGTTGCTATTTCGATTTTTGCTAGAAACGTAACATTATGAATGATAAAAAAATCCACTTTTAATTAATTTGTTCTGTTGATAGAATACGCTAATAGCTGCGTTTTCTGCTGTTTTTTAAGAAAGATAGTCATATCTAACACTAAAGTATCAATTAAGGCAGTTTCATTCTATATTAAGAAAGAAAAGTTAAATAAATTCAATTTTAAGTTTTTTTCAATAGCACAAAATTAACCTAACAAAGAGAGATTTCGCTGACTACAACAAAGCAAGTAGCACCAAAGTTATTTTAATTTAAAGTCCTCATCTGTGGGATGAGAAAAAGTACCACTTTTTTGTCTCTAGTTATGAAAAAAAATTTTCTCAGCACATTGTTAGGTTTTTTGGATGTTTTTTTATGTACGCTCGTAATTTAGATGAATTTTTGCTATTGATCACCCAATATGTTAGTCAGAACAAACAGAATTTGATTTATGTAGATAAAATTGACTTTTTTTCTCTTAAAAACAGTCGTTTTTTGTTGTTTTCACACAATTTTTTCAACTGATTTAAAATTTGTATTGTAAGTTACAAGTAAACATAATGAGTCAAAACAAGAGTAGAAGAAAGTAGTAGAAAGTAGTAGTAGAAGAAAGAGAGTAGTAGAAACTGAAAAGAAAATAAGAGTAACGAATAATAAAAAAGTTGCATGATTTGATTAGTCAAGAAATAGTATTAAAACAATTTTGTATCTGATTTATTATCAATGAAATTAGCTGTCTGAAGCACAAAAAATTAATTTTTTTGAAACATTAAATTCATTCTCATATGTTCTGCAATTCATTAAAGATATACATGTAGCAACTTAAACATTCAGTTGATACTTTCCACCTTTGGATGCATATAGCTACTAACAAGAAAAAAGACAAAAGAAAAAACTTAATTGCCATTGATGCTGGCAATGTAATATTAAATATGGTACAGAAAGATGGAATCTCTACAGAGAGTGCTGCCACACGAATTTTTGAAGTGTTTAACAGATAAGTCATGGCAGTACCATAACAGACATACTATATTTTATATTACTCTTCGATTGACAATTACGCTTTAGATATGTTTTAGATGATGATTTTCCATTGGGACTGACTCTATATACCGAGGCCAGACACAGTTAAGTGCGGCTGACAGCACTGAAGCGGCGGTTAACAGAGAATGCGATGAGCTGTGGCCTGTGGAGACAGCCAGCTGATGTACGAGCATCAGTAGAAGGGAAAGACATCCAATAGTGTCTTGCTATTGGTTTGTTACATGTACAGCGAACATCTACTTTTATTCTAATGTGATCGATTTAATTCTACTGACCCAATTGGCTAAAGCACTGTAAACTGCACACCTCTCGGACGGATATGTAATGCCATTTGCTGCACTTTTACCTGTTTCTCTGCCAGAACACCAGCATCATTGTATGTGCCACAATGCTAAGATGTGCAGTGGTCCTTTGGGTGTGGTTAGTTCTGCAGGCATCGACGTAATTTATCAAATGAGACGAATTGTATACCGAGCATTACAGCTAGTGCAGGGCCAGAATCGATTACAGAGGTTCGCCAGAGCAATTGCAGTGATCCATGTGGCTGCCGAGTCAGACGTCTGTAATAGGCTAATTAACTTACCAAGACCAAAGTATTTAATTTAAATTTATAAGCTGTTCTTTTAGTAGTTATGCAGCCTAATTACATAAGAAAATAGTATAGTAAAATAGTAAAATAGTATTAAAGCTATGTTGCAGAATATAAATGCTTGCTGAAGTATTTTTTTTTAAAAACGCAAGTCTGTTCGAAAAAAGATACATGCATTTTAGGTTTTAAAAGAAATGGCTTCCTAGCTCGTTTACTATATATATTCTAATTCAAAAAAACTTTTAATGCTTTAAAAGACATATTTTGCAAGCCTAATTTTTAGCTAAACCAGTTTTGTATATTTTAAGCTTCATATTTCGGTGTTTAAGTACAATAATTAAGTTCTTGAGTGGTACAATATCAATTATTTCGGGTGTTTCTTGTTACGCGATAATTTTAAATACAAGCAATTTATACGAAAAAAACAAAATGTTGATTTAAAAATAACATTTTCTATTGAAATAATACTTATTAAATAGTAAACATAGAATAAAAGATGTATCTAATTCATAAAAAAATAAAAGAAAACTTGCATTATTTCACAATTTTTGGTCGTTTTATTTTCCGTTGCGAAAAATAACAAATTGCTAGATTTCGTCTTAAATATTTGGTTTCTTGTGGTTTTAACGGCAGTTTTTTAATTAAATTGACGAAAGAATCGTTTTTGCAAAATAATTACTTTATTCAAAAACTTTTTTTTCTGTACCAAAACATCATGACCTTAATTTGAGAACTACCCGGCAACTTAGTTATTGTGTAGCCCGTTAAGCTAGTGTAAGGTGCAAACTAATATTAAAGCATCGTTTTTTAGTTGATGCATAGTATAGAAAATAAATTACATCTAATAGAGGCTCGGTATATTTTTGCCTCAATTCAAAGTGAATTTCACTGTTGAAGTTTTTTATCGTTAGGCCTAACATTAAATTTATTCATTAAAAATTAAGCAGATTGTGTAAAGTATAAGTATGAAATGCCATATACCATATGTCAGCTGTCCTTTATATGTTTATATATTTACGCTTTGTATACCAGAAGCATAATACTATGTTTACTCAATTATTTTTGGCCATGCCTTGTCTGTCACTACCATTGGGCATTCTATGGATGGCTTTTGATAGGTTTATAGACTAAATGCTGATTTCTGATAAAAAATCGATATAAGACCCAATAAATGTGCTATTTTAGCCCACTAGAAGCGCTTCTAATAGGTTCTGAGCGACTGCGTTGCCGTCTTTCAAATGCATTTTGCATGCCCAATCAAAATGTAGTGTGGTCCGGATGGTGTTGGGCCGTTGGGCGGTTCTACGAGTATGTATGTACTCGAGCTCGAATGGCTGGTATGGGCATGGATTACTTTAGTAAGTTGACCTAAGATTTTGAAAAGTCGAAATTTTTTCAAAATGATTGCCCACTTGCAAAATGACTCTTTCCCAATGATTTTGGCATGAGAAATCGAATGGCGAAACTCCGGAGACGCCAGGCAGTGAGGCAAAAAAGTTGGAGCTATTTTTAACTTTTTCTTGGCTTGGAGATTTGGAATCTCAAAGTTTGATATTCTAAAGTAGAAATCTCAAAGCATTGTATAGTGCATTTCTGTGCCTATGCCTAAGTTCACTATCTACGTATTTGTGCACCATTTGCACAGCACCTAGCAATATCACGGACCAGAATGGGGCAAATCCTGGGTGATTTAGTGAAAGTTGAGATGTTCCAAAAGTCAATTAAGATAAATATCAATTACAAAATTTATTGTTGCTCTAAATTGACTAAATCGATAAGAATCAAATGGTTCTTATGTATATAAAGGAAACACGTAGGAGCTAAGACAATATATTTCAAGGTCCAAGGAATAGAGAAATTACAAAATTACAGACGCAAAATGGATTACCAAAAGTACGCTGATTATGTCCAGAAATTTTTTGTCGGGATGCGTGTAGAGCACCCCAAGAGAATTACACTTTAAAACTTACTTTTCCAAATGTGGCTAATGTATACGCATTGACCTAACAAATGGATTGCTACTAACAGCTTGCTAGGTCTCATTTCTATTAGAAAAACAAATAGAAGACATGGATCACATTTTGTATCCTAGTTTAGTGTCTTAGAAATAAGTTCCTTTCACTTATATTGATATTGCTTCCATAAACCACTATTAAAAGTCTATGAGATAACTGTTTCTTAAACATTTGTGTCCACAATGCATATTGTTTCTAGTACGGCTAGTGCGGGTTTCACAGATCAAGTGAATCCGTATGGAAATTTTAAATAGATTATCTTGCTCATCTCACACGCCGTTTACGAAGCATCATCTGAGATTTTACTTGCCGCGATTGCAGCTGCATCAGGACAACCGACTCTTGCTCGTCTCCTCCCAGCTCCTGCTCATTGCCGCCCAGCTCCTGCTCGTCGCCACCCAGCTCCTGCTCGTCGCTGCCTAGCTCCTGCTCATCGCCGCCCAGCTCCTGCTTGTCGCCGCCCAGCTCCTGCTTGCCAATGTTTACTTCAAGGTTATTGACTAACTCTTCGTTATAATGGCTATGATTGGGCTCATTGTTCTGTAACGAAATAGCTGAGCAGAGATCAACCACAGAATGAAGCATCGAAGAATGCGGTCATTCCCACGGAGTGCCAACTGGGTGAGCGAACGTTGAAGTATACGTCGCATGTGTGGTGATGTGCACGGATGAGCAAGGCAAGGTTGGTGAGGTAAATTTACTGTCTAGATGGGGTAGAAAGACAACGAAGCCACTCTTTACCATTTTGGTGGTGCTTGCCATGGATTGCTCCACCATATACGCCATGTAGAAATACAGCCACTTTAGGCTCTTCAATGGAAGTAATAACAGACACTCGGTCTTTACCACACCACTTGTAGCCATGCTGACTGTAAATGTGAACACAAGACGCAGTCATTCCACGAGTATAAACACAAAGCCTTTGGCATATACTGCGCAACGGTAGATCTTGTGGGAGTGCAAACACCACAATTACAGAACTATCAGGACATGGCAGTGGCGGACCAGGCTGCAGTAAGTCTACAGTAAGTGTAGTCTATAGGAGGTTCAGCTGCAATTTTTATAGGATTTTAGAAGTCTAACATTAGTATCTAAATTGACAGACACTCAGAAAGACTGGATCAGAGACAATAGTACTACAAAGATACTATTTGTGCTTGTCCTATAGTTACTACACTTTACATTTATGAACCAACCCAATGCAAACTGAAAACTAATGTATACCATCTGATACCAACTAATGCCAAGTAAATGCCAACTAATGCCAGGTGTCTGCCAAGTAAATGCCAACTAATGCTAAGTAAATGCCAGGTAATGCCATGTAATCAGTTACTTGGCCAGGCCTAGGCCTATGGCATTTGCCAAGTAAATGCCAAGTAATGCCAGGCCTATGACAATCTAGTATTCTAAAAATGAAAATATATACTAATAATAGAATCTTCAGTTTGCAATACTCTAAGTTAGTTATTAAATAAGTTTGGACTTTAATTATAATCATAACAGATAAAAAGCAAAGTAAGGCACAAAATGCTATAATTGTATAAAACTTTTATCAGTCTAATTAGAAGGCTATGACAAACAAGTAAATATTGCATTTTGCTATTATTCATTCCAAATTTTGTCTAAAAGATATTATAATTAGAAAATATAATAGGCCATCTTTAAAATATTCACTATTGAATATTTGAAAATTGATTTTGTATCAAAGCAATTTCTTTTAATGTTCAAATCATATAGGCCTAGTAAACTTTGTTAAAACACTCAAATATTCTACAATATTGTATTATATTTAGATGCCCAATTAAAGCATAAAATTATATTTTTTTTAAATATCTTGAAAAATTACTATAAATATATAGGTGGTTAGACTAAAAGGAATCATCTTACTAATGAGCAACAAAGAGCAATTAGCTTGAAAGTGAGCAAATCATTGAAGTCTAAATTCAAGAAGTATTCCAATCATTTAGATTGTGTAATTGCTATGACCCTCTAGATCACAATGCCTAGACTATAAGAAAGAGTGCCAAGCTGCTTGGGCACAACCACTACCAAAGAGAGGAAGTTTAGACAAGAGAAATATTAGAAGAAAAGTGTATTATATACTTTATAAAGTATATATAAAGTGTATATAAGTTAGAACCAAGAGAAAGAATAATAGAGAGCCCTAGGGCAAAAATAGATAACAAACTAAGTCTAGTTATCAACTTAAAAGCATTTCCAATTTGCTATTAAATTTATAAGGCCAATAGACAAAGTGAGAAAGCAAATTTTAATAACCCCCATTAGATTATGGTCCTTTCTTAATTTATTCTTCCTATTGTCAAATTCTATAAGTATAATCAATATCATGGTTTTGCTATTCCCGAAACTTCCTTAAAGTAGAGTAGGATAAAGTAAAACAGTAACTCTAATTAGATCATGATCCATTCCTAAATATAGAAGTGCTTCACAGCCTGCCACAATATAAGAAGAATCTAAAATGAGTATTCAAAAACCTATCAAAAGCCATCCATAGCAATGCCCAATGGTAGTGACAGACAAGGCATGGCCAAAAATAATTGAGTAAACATAGTATTATGCTTCTGGTATACAAAGCGTAAATATATAAACTTATAAAGGACAGCTGACATATGGTATATGGCATTTCATACTTATACTTTACACAATCTGCTTAATTTTTAATGAATAAATTTAATGTTATTGTTAGGCCTAGGGCCTAACCATAAAAAACTTCAACAGTGAAATTCACTTTGAATTGAGGCAAAAATATACCAAGCCTCTATTAGATGTAATTTATTTTCTATACTATGCATCAACTAAAAAATGATGCTTTAATATTAGTTTGCACCTTACACTAGCTTAACGGGCTACACAATAACTAAGTTGCCAAACGTAAACAAAAATGCCTGTTAAAAATGCGAAAGTAAAATACAGTAAAACAAATTACCCATTACCCTAACTTTGCTCATACACGTTAAAACCACTTGATATTATACATTATGGCAGAAGATGTAAAAGTAAGCTTAGCTATTGATTTTCGATTCTCAATGACGGGGGTAGGGGTCGGGTAGTTTTGGGTAGCTTTTTGGAGTAAAACACTACCAACAAAAATAAACGTGAATTTCATCATAATCTTTCAGTTTTTCACCTAAAAAAATTCCACACTAGAAGCTGCATAGGTTAGCCGCATTTTCTGGACGATTTGAAGCAGGTAGATGCCTAAAATCATCAGGTAGCTTGTTACCCCATTTTTCGGGTAGTGTTTTACCCCTTACCAAAAATTAAAGTTCTATGCCTTTTTTAAGATGGTGCAAATCAATTAATCAAAGAATATAACAATATATGAGTTTGTATCAGTTATCACAATATGTATTTTTATTTTATATATTTATATAATATATATTATAATTATATTGCATACATTGTTCAAGTTAAACTAAATTTGGCAATGACCAATGTTCTAGACCTAGTTAGTTCCCTATTTCTGTGTTAAATTAAGGGTCGTTTCGCAAACCCTAATTTTCACAACGTCGAAACCAGAACCTTTCATAAGACCTATATTTCATAATACCTTAAAGGCATGCACGGAATTTCAAAAGCCCTAAATTTTACTATCTCTAAATTTCACAAACCCTAAATATCACAATGTCAAAAATTAAATTTGCTTCTATTTTCAGAAGCTCTAAATTTCACAATGCCTAAAAACACTATGGAGATACAATCTTTCACAAGACCTAAATTTCACAATGCCTAAAAACACTATGGAGATACAATCTTTCACAAGACCTAAATTTCACAATGCCTAAAAACACTATGGAGATACAATCTTTCACAAGACCTAAATTTCACAACGCCTAAAAACACTATGGAGATACAATCTTTCACAAGACCTAAATTTCACAATGCCTAAAAACACTATGGAGATACAATCTTTCACAAGACCTAAATTTCACAATGCCTAAAAACACTATGGAGATACAATCTTTCACAAGACCTAAATTTCACAATGCCTAAAAACACTATGGAGATACAATCTTTCACAAGACCTAAATTTCACAATGCCTAAAAACACTATGGAGATACAATCTTTCACAAGACCTAAATTTCACAATGCCTAAAAACACTATAGAGATACAATCTTTCACAAGACCTAAATTTCACAACGCCTAAAAACACTATGGAGATACAATCTTTCACAAGACCTAAATTTCACAATGCCTAAAAACACTATGGAGATACAATCTTTCACAAGACCTAAATTTCACAACGCCTAAAAACACTATGGAGATACAATCTTTCACAAGACCTAAATTTCACAATGCCTAAAAACACTATGGAGATACAATCTTTCACAAGACCTAAATTTCACAATGCCTAAAAACACTATGGAGATACAATCTTTCACAAGACCTAAATTTCACAACGCCTAAAAACACTATGGAGATACAATCTTTCACAAGACCTAAATTTCACAACACCTAAAAACACTATGGAGATACAATCTTTCACAAGACCTAAATTTCACAATGCCTAAAAACACTATGGAGATACAATCTTTCACAAGACCTAAATTTCACAATGCCTAAAAACACTATAGAGATACAATCTTTCACAAGACCTAAATTTCACAACGCCTAAAAACACTATGGAGATACAATCTTTCACAAGACCTAAATTTCACAATGCCTAAAAACACTATGGAGATACAATCTTTCACAAGACCTAAATTTCACAACGCCTAAAAACACTATGGAGATACAATCTTTCACAAGACCTAAATTTCACAATGCCTAAAAACACTATGGAGATACAATCTTTCACAAGACCTAAATTTCACAATGCCTAAAAACACTATGGAGATACAATCTTTCACAAGACCTAAATTTCACAATGCCTAAAAACACTATGGAGATACAATCTTTCACAAGACCTAAATTTCACAACGCCTAAAAACACTATGGAGATACAATCTTTCACAAGACCTAAATTTCACAACGCCTAAAAACACTATGGAGATACAATCTTTCACAAGACCTAAATTTCACAATGCCTAAAAACACTATGGAGATACAATCTTTCACAAGACCTAAATTTCACAATGCCTAAAAACACGTCTGATAGATTGTATCTCCATAGTGTTTTTAGACATTGTGAAATTTAGAGCTTGTGAAATTTAGAGCTTATGAAATTCTGTGCACAACTTTTCGACATTGTGAAAATTAGGTCTTATGAAAAGTATGGCTTGTGAAATTTATAGTTTATGCAGTCTGATGCAAGTTTTGTTTTTGACGTTGTGAAATTTAGAGCTTATGAAATACTATGCACAACTTTTCGACAATGTGAAAATTAGGGTTTATGAAATTTAGAGCTTATGAAAGTTTGTGTCTTGCAACGTTGTGAAATTTAGGGCTTGTGAAAGTGACCCTTAAATTATTCTAAATTCTTACCTATTTTTCTTCCTTTTCATTTTTCAACCATGCACACATTTATCAATCACTGTCTACATTTTATTAATTTTGTTGATCTGAAAATTCTAATTTTGTTGTCTTTGTTGGTCAGCAGTGTCTTGCTGCTTAGGCACTGAAGCTACCCAAGGTAATTCGTACTGATGATAGCCCATAAAGTACATATAGGTATGTTGAAACCTATGGATTTTGAACCCAGGGAATTCTAATCCTGGGAACTATTTTTGCATGTATTCTAAAATCTAAGGCCATACACAAACAAAAACTTGTTAATAGTTAGTAGGATAGAGGTAGACATAAAATGGAAACATTCATGTAAAATTAGGGTTTGAGGCAAACATTGATATTGTTGGCTGGGGTATTGCACAGAATGTCAGGCAATGTCTGTTTGACTCTAAAACATTTATTGGCAAACTCTGGTCTCTCCCTGACTCTCCCTATGTCTCTTGGATCCTTTAAAATTTCTATTGTCTCTTCTGTTTCCTCTCTTCTCTCTAATCCCTCATCTCTCCTCCCCTCTTCTCTCGTATTTTCCCTCATCTCTTTTCTCTCTCATCTTTGCTCTCTTATCTTTCCTTTTTCTTCTTTTATCTTTTCTCTCTTATCTCTTCTCATTTCTCTCTGCTCCCCTCTCTCTCTCTCTCTCTCTCTCTCTCTCTCTCTCTTATCTCTCCTCTCTCTACTCTCTCCCCTCCCTATTCTCCTCTTTCCTCTCCTCTCTCCTTACTCACTTCTCTCCCTTTGTCTCTCCTCTCTCCTCTTGTCTCTGTAATCTCTCCTCCATTCTCTCTACTCTCCCATCTTTCATCTGTTCACTCTTGTCTCTGCTCTCTCATCCCCCTCTTTATTCTGGCATTTCTGTCTTATATCTTCTCTCACCTCTCTCCTCTATACTCTTTTCTTTTCCCTCTTTTGACTCTTCACTTTGCTTTCTCTTTTCTTCTTTTCTCTTTTCTTCCTTTTTCTATACTCTCTCTCCCTCTCTTCTCTCTCTCCACTCTCCTCTCTCCTTTATCTCTCATCTCTCATTTCTCATCTCTCCTTCCACCTCTCTTATCTCTATAACCTTAGAGATGTAGAGATGTAGGCCTATCTTTATCTCTTCTCTCTTCCCTTTACTCTCTCATCTCTTCTTTCACCTCTTTCCTCTCTGCTTTCCTTTCTGCTGTCTCCCGTCTCCTCTCATCTGCAGCTCTCTGCTCTCATCTCTACTCTGTCCCCTTTTCTCCCCCTCTCTCTTATCATTCTCACTCCCTCATCTCTCCTATTATCTTTTATCTTTTCTTTTATCCCCTCTGTCACCTCTTCTCTCTTCAAATAGTCTATTCCTTTTTCTTTCCACTCTCATCTGCCCCTCAGCCATGAGCTGGATTCTTTATCTGGCCTTTGAGGTTAAAAGTCTGCCTATCCCTGCTTAGAAAGCCAGTTTGTGGGACGTAGTACTCTCATGGTTGTTCCCATACTTTGATCACGTCATCTTTCTTGCCAATTTTCAGCCCTGAAAGGAATTTGTGTATCTTCAGCTCCACTGCAGTCTGCATCAGTCTAACAACCAAGGAAATATACATTTCTTAGGGGGCCATTTATAGTTTACACAGTACCTTTAAAAGAAACCTAAAATTTCCATGGTGTACCTAATTTAGTAGGGTTGTATTGCATTGCATCGCATTGCCTTTTCATAAATCTTTTGCTTTTACAAACCATGCTGGATTCCCTCGATTTGCCAATTGCCATCCACTGTTAAACTGCTGCAGAGTTTGCCAATACAGAGGGGAGGGTTGTGGTTAAAATTTCTCATTAAACTGTTATGGATAAATATAGCCTCTCAACTCTTGGGGTGCAGAGAAGGCTATAAATAAAGTTATTCCAAAACACTGTACATTGCCATGTACATTCAGTCCTATCGCCTGATCATTTGTCTGGCTTTGGGGAATGAGTGAGAGAATGGCACAAACAACAGAAAAAACAGACAAACTTCACATGCTTATAGTTTCTTCTCTGAATGCATTACAGAGTTGTAACTTTACATTTAGACAGAGAATGAGTCAATGAAGAATTGTGTCAAGTTTAAAGTCAATCGCTTTATGGGGAGCAAACTTATAGCAGCTTAAAGTTAGTCAATTTTGATTGAAACCTTACAAATCTGGGCCCAGATCGGGATCAGGAAAGAGGCAGGCAGGCAGAGGTGGGGTTGTTGCTAGGCTGAAAAAACAGCCTAACTTTAAAAGTGCACAGTGCCACTCAGGATTAACTTTGAGACTCAAAATTTTACATGATTGTGCCAAAATAGTTTAAGATTGTCTGTGTCAAATTTGAAAAGAATCGGTAGAAGTGGAGTGGCACTATAAAGGATTTATTGAAAAAATCACACATTCTGAGCAGTTTTTTGTACTTTTAGGTAGGAAGACTTGAGTCTAGGAAATTTAAAGGTAGCCTAAGACATTCTCCATAGTAAGTTTAGGTTGGGTGTAAAGTTTGGTGGCATTTGGTTGAGCAGTTTGGGAGTCCATAGCAATCAAAATTGTCCACAGACAGACAGACAGACACACAGAGTTTTGATTTTTAAATAGTTAGTTAGAGTTAGAGTTAGCCAAATAGTTAGAGATAAGTTCAAGTTCAAGTATAACAATTACACTTTAACAACTTAGTGGCTAAACAGTCAGAGCCAGGTGTTAAGTGGACGCGCATGTCAACGGGATTTAATCAAATTAGTTAACTGGCAGATGTAATTGGTGCTATCAACTGTACGCATGTTCGAATTCAAAGGAGGATCTTGTAGGATAGAAGGAATAGCAAAGAAGTGCTACAACATCTATTATAATCATCTATCATATGAAACTAGGACTAGGACATTGCTATAATTGATTGTCTAATTTTTTTAATTTAGTTAATAAAAAGTTGAATATGCCTAAATCTTAATAATATAGACTTAATTTAATCAGAGTTTATGAGTTTTGATATAAACAAAGTCATTTTCATTAAAACAATAGGAATTCCAAAGATATATTAACTTGAGCCTCTTTAGATAGGTCTAATATTTGCAAAAAGATAGTCTAGGCTTGAAGTATATATATGGACTATATGGAATATTTTTAAATTGAAGATTTAGAATTTTGTCAGGATTTCAATCAAGTATATTGCCTTTGCCTACTAATAATCTAATATAAAAGGTGGTTAAGAAAAAATAGGCTAGTATATACTACTAGCAGTGCTAGCACTCGCAATAACCAGCTGTAGTTGTTCCTTTCATTGGTATTAGTTAATTTTTATATTTAATTGTATGTCTGCCTATATAGTATACTGGCAAAGTTTTAATTAAACAACCATAAGAATGTTTTTTCTTAACCTTTATTAAACCATTGTCTAGTGTACTACTCTTAGCTTTATGCTAGCTTTGTACTTTCAATTTTCTAATAGTATTTTATAGCTCCCTGTAATTCACCCTAGTTTATTACTACCCTATAATCCTGATAGATTGCTATATAACTCATCAATAAAAAGTGATACAAAACCATTGCACCCCATTGGATATTTTGTCTAGTTGCTGAGTATATAATAGCAAAGCTAAAACACTAAAACTAAAGCAGTAAATGAGGCTAATGATCTATTATAATTTAAAAATCTTTTATTTCTGCTCTATACGCTATTCAAAGATCATGACAGATGCAAAATATATTGCTGTTCTTGATGTTGGTTCTTCAAGTGCTCGGGTTCACATCTATAATGAAGAGGCCACAATTATACTTAGCAAAAGTGCCAAGGCAGGTGTTAACTATAATTGATTTATTAATCAAGTACTTCAGAGTCTACAACAGAATAATTTTAATATCCACATAAATAGGTAACTGCCTTGCATCCAGAGCCATTGCAAACTGAATATGACCCAGAGGATCTGTGGAAAGTTTGTAAAGGAATATTAGAGGAAGCTTTTGCTGGTAAGAGTGACCTCGTGTATCATTACTTACATATTGCATATTGCAGTGTTCAATAATCAATAGCAATTACTCTAGTTTGCACTGCAACCACCCACTGCACCATAGAACCTCACTGCATACTGCTGCACCCACCCCACTCCATACCACTACACCCACCCCACTCCATACCGCTACACCCACCCCACTCCATACCGCTACACCCACCCCACTCTATACTGCAGCACCCACCCCACTCCATACTGCAGCACCCACCCCACTCCATACTGCAGCACCCACCCCACTCCATACCACTACACCCACCCCACTCCATACCGCTACACCCACCCCACTCCGTACCGCCGCACCCACCTCACTCTATACCGCCGCACTCACCCCACTCCATACCGCATCACCCACCCCACTCCATACCGCCGCACTCACCCCACTCCATATCGCAACACCCACCCCACTCCATATCGCAACACCCACCCCACTCGATACCGCCGCACCCACCCCACTCCATACCGCTACACCCACCCCACTCCGTACCGCCGCACCCACCTCACTCCATACGGCCGCACTCACCCCACTCCATACCGCATCATCCACCCCACTCCATACCGCAACATCCATTCCACTCCATACCGCAGCACCCACCCCACTTCATACCGCTGCACCCACCCCACTTCATACCGCCGCACCCACCCCCCGCAGAGGTGGCGCCCAGCCGGATCCGCGGCCTGGGCATCACAGTAATGCGCAACTCAGTCACAGCGTGGGAACGTGACAGTGGCAAGCCGCTGATGCCCATCATCTCCTGGCAGGACCGGCGGGCCGGTAAAGATTGCACAATCTGGAATCGATCTCTGAGAATGCGGGCATTCAGGGCGGCGTGCTGGGCTCTGTACAAGCTTACTGGCCGAGCGAAATTCTTGGCTGCGTCTGTGCTGCAGTTCAAAATCGGTATGCCGGTTATTCAATTGGTGAAGCTCTTTGCCGAGAACCCGGCCCTGTTAGAGAGGGCCAGGCGCGGCGAGATTTGCGTCGGCTGCAACGAGTCCTGGCTGTTGTGGCGTTTGACCGAGGGCAGAACGTTTGCTACCGATTATTCTTGCGCCAGCACTACCGGAATGTACGATCCGTTTGGGGTGAGAATCCTGTCAGTCACTCATTTACTCACTCACTCACTTAATCATATAATCACTCATTTACTCACTCACTCACTTAATCATATAATCACTCATTTACTCACTCACTCACTTAATCATATAATCACTCATTTACTCACTCACTCACTCACTGAATCATTCAATCACTCATTTACTCACTCACTCACTCAATCATATAATCACTCATTTACTCACTCACTCACTCACTGAATCATTCAATCACTCATTTACTCACTCACTCACTTAATCATATAATCACTCATTTACTCACTCACTCACTTAATCATATAATCACTCATTTACTCACTCACTCACTCACTGAATCATTCAATCACTCATTTACTCACTCACTCACTCAATCATATAATCACTCATTTACTCACTCACTCACTTAATCATATAATCACTCATTTACTCACTCACTCACTCACTGAATCATTCAATCACTCATTTACTCACTCACTCACTCAATCATATAATCACTCATTTACTCACTCACCCACTTAATCATATAATCACTCATTTACTCACTCACTCACTTAATCATATAATCACTCATTTACTCACTCACCCACTTAATCATATAATCACTCATTTACTCACTCACTCACTTAATCATATAATCACTCATTTACTCACTCACTCACTTAATCATATAATCACTCATTTACTCACTCACTCACTTAATCATATAATCACTCATTTACTCACTCACTCACTTAATCATATAATCACTCATTTACTCACTCACTCAATCATCTAATCACTCCTTTACTCACTCAATCATTCAATCACTCATTTACTCACTCACTCACTTAATAATCCAATCTCTCATCTACTCACTCACTCACTCAATCATATAATCACTCATTTACTCACTCACTCACTTAATCATATAATTACTCATATACTCACTCACTCAATCATCTAATCACTCCTTTACTCACTCAATCATTCAATCACTCATTTACTCACTCACTCACTCACCATCCAGCTGGAGTGGAGCCCCATCGTGGTGTCCGCCCTGCTGCACATGCCTCTGCGCATGCTACCGGAAGTCCGGCCCACAGCCGGCCAGTTCGGCCACACCGATCTGTTCCCCGGCGGTCCGGTGGACATCACCTCAATTTCTGGCGATCAGAGCGCCGCCACCTTTGGCGAGTTGTGCCACCAGCCCGACCAGGTGAAGGTCACCCTTGGCACCGGCACGTTTCTGGACTGGAACACCGGCAAAGAGCCTTATGCGTCGATGAAAGGCCTCTACCCCGTGATTGGCTGGGTCCTTGACGGTGATCAGAGCGGACCGACCTACATGATCGAAGGTAGTCACGCAGACACAGGCAACACACTGGATTGGGGCTGCGCTATGGGATTTTATCCCAGCGTGTCGGAGGCCGAGTCTGCGGCTTTGACAGTGGCGGGTAAGTGGCTTCTGTCTGTCTGTCTGTCTGTCTGTCTGTCTGTCTGTCTGTCTGTCTGTCTGTCTGCCTGTCTGTCTTAATATCTCTGTCTGCCTGTCTGTCTGTCTGTCTGTCTGCCTGCCTGCCTGTCTTAATATCTCTGTCTGCCTGTCTGTCTGTCTGTCTGTCTGTCTGTCTGCCTGTCTGTCTTAATATCTCTGTCTGCCTGTCTGTCTGTCTGTCTGTCTGCCTGTCTGTCTTAATATCTCTGTCTGTCTTTTTGTCTGTCTGTGTGTCTGCCTGCCTGCCTGCCTGTCTGTCTGTCTGTCTTCTGCCTGTCTGTCTGCCTGTCTGTCTTTCTGTCTGTCTGTGTGTCTGTCTGCCTGCCTGTCTTTCTGTGTCTGTAAGATTCAAGCTTGTGAAGCTTCGTGTCTTCATGAATTTCTAAATTTAAGCCTGTAAAAGCAATCAACTACTATTAGTAGCTAAATCGTGCACAATCTAGCCAAGTTTTTTTTAAATATCGCACTCGCAGACTCTGGCGGAGTGTTCTTTGTGCCATGTTTCACCTGGTCGGCTGTGCCGGTCTTTGATCCGGCCGCGTGCGCTGGCTTCCTAGGAGTTAACCTTGGTACAAGCAGGGAGCACATGGCCAGGGCCCTGCTTGAGGCGGTCATATTTCAGACTAAAGCCATTGCGGAAGCCTTCCGATTGGAGACTGGCAAGAAACCGGCTGTGTTGCGGTGAGATTTACAGAAAAATTCATTTTATTTGTTGCAATTTTTATTTTTAGTTAAAAAGTCCTCAACCGTCTACTTACTGTGCTGTAAGTAAGCTAGTTGCGTATTTTGCTAGATGAATTTATCTATGGCTCTTCAAACCCGCCAATCTCTAATTTTAGTTGCAACGGTGGCGTCAGCGCCAGCGATTTTATCATGCAGGGAATTGCCGATTTACTCGATTGCGATGTGGTCCGCGGTTCGAATCGCGAAGCAACGTCGCTCGGTTGCGCATTTTTAACGGCGATCGCTGCAGGACTGTGGAGCCAGGCTGAGATTGGCCAGAGGTTCGACAGCATTGAGCGACGTTTCCAGCCCAGGCCTGAGGCCGCTCAACGGCTGGCTAGGGATTATGAAAAATGGAAAGTGGCCGTACAAAGGTGCTACTCCTGGTACTGAACTGACCTAGGGGCTGCTGTGGGGGGGTCAACTGACCTCCCTAAGCTATAGTATAAGAGTCAACTTGGCTTTTTTGTGTGCGGAGGTCTATTGATTTTCTTATTACTTAATTTTACCGGGGTCACTTGACCTCCCTGTTCCTTGACCTAGAAGTACATGTATAGGGATCAATGGACCTCCCCATTCCTCGATCTTGGAGTATAGGGGTCAACTGACCTCCCCGTTCCTCGATCTTGGAGTATAGGGGTCAACTGACCTCCCCGTTCCTCGATCTTGGAGTATAGGGGTCAAGTGACCTCCCTGTTCCTTAATCTAGGAGTATAGGGGTCAAGTGACCTCCCTGTTTCTCAATCTAGGAGTATAGGGGTCAACTGACCTATCTGTTCCTCAATCTAGGAGTATAGGGGTCAACTGACCTATCTGTTCCTCAATCTAGGAGTATAGGGGTCAACTGACCTATCTGCTCCTCAATCTAGGAGTACAGAGGTCAATTGACCTCCCTGTTCCTCGATCTAGGAGTATAGGGGTCAACTGACCTCCCCGTTCCTCGATCTAGGAGTATAGGGGTCAACTGACCTCCCTGTTCCTCGATCTATAAGTATAGGAGTCAACTGACCTCCTTATTATTTGATCTTCTAGCACCAATTACCCTCATTCCTAAATCTAATCAGTGATCTGACCATTTATTCATTTGTAAATCTGCACTATTTTGCTACTTTGACTTTATGACTTTTTCGGGCGCTCATATCAGTTTTCCGTGACAAATTATTTGCTTTTTTAACTGAATGCTTCTATTTTAAGTAAGCAATGTAGGACATTAATATCTGCATATTTTTTGTTTATTTATAGTATTGCCTTCCATTTTGTTTCAATTTAAATGATTATTAGTTCGATACATATTTATGATCAGCTGTTTAAATTCTCTTCAATTTTTCCTTAATTTCCACAAATTCGTTTGTCAGTTTTTCTGATTTTTTAGTTAGCAAACTAGTTTTAGTTGCAGACACTTTCTTTGCGTTAATTGAATGCCATATTGTATTGCACACTTGATCATTGATGATGTCACACGATTTGCCACATTTCCAATTGTTAAAATGGCCATCTACCTGTAAATAATGTAGTTCATTTTTATAGGAAGCAACTTTCTTGATTTCAGAAAAGCTTTATTGGCATCATGTTTCAGAAGAAATGTTCAATTGCTGTTCACATTACCTTAGTTGAATTGCCAGTAAATAATGCAGTTAACTTGCTTCATTACGGTCACTCTAAAGACAGTCCCTCCAAAAGACAGATCACTCCCTTAAACTAGGAAGATCACTCTTCCAGCAGCCCACTCCCATAGACAGTTCACTCCCTTAGACAGGTCACTCTTTAGACAGATCGCTCCCTTAGACAGGTCACTCTTCAGACAGTTCACTCCCTTAGACAAGTCACTCTTCAGACAGATCACTCCCTTAGACAGTTCACTCCAGACAGATCGCTCCCATAGACAGTTCACACTCTTAGACAGGTCACTCTTCAGACAGTTCACTTCCTTAGACAAGTCAGTTCAGTTCCCTTGAACACAGGTTTAAATAAATTGTTAATCAATTTTACTAGTCTGTATTTTACTAGATTTACTAGTATTAACTAGTTTTGTTTGAATTAATAGTCTGTCTATTATTAAAATTTTACATAACACGCGTATATAGTGTTAATCGCTTCTTATAACTGATTGTGCCTTACTTAATTGATTAATGATTTCATAATGACACAATATTTATATGCACATTATGCCCTACCTGCCAAATTGTTTGACAATAAACTAAACCGAGGCCTTTGCTTGACTTGACAATTTGATTTCGGACAGAGCCATTGCACAAGATTGAAAATTTTAAAAATGAAAAAAATTTATGAACAGACTGGAGTTCTTTTTTTATCAAAGCGAAACTAAACAACAAAATTCTCGAAAAATATATATTTATCTTTGTAGAATTGACGAGTATTAATAACGAAAACTTTCATTGCGGTCACTGTAAATAGGTCATCTGGTTTCACATGTTTTTAAGACCGGTATTATGTCGTAAGTGAATGGCGATTCTTTGACTGATTGGTGAATAGCGATTCCTAAATTGATTAGTGAATGGCGATTCCTAAATTGATTAGTGAATGGCGATTCCTAAATTGATTAGTGAATGGCGATTCCTAAATTGATTAGTGAATGGCGATTCCTAAATTGATTAGTGAATGGCGATTCCTAAATTGATTAGTGAATGGCGATTCTTAAATTGATTAGTGAATGCCGATTCCTTAATTGATTGGTGAATGGAGATTCTTTGACTAATTGGTGAATGGCGATTCTTTGACTAATTGGTGAATGGAGATTCTTTGACTAATTGGTGAATGGAGATTCTTTGATTGGTGAATGACGACTCTTTGACTAATTGGTGAATGGAGATTCTTTGACAAATTGGTGAATGGAGATTCTTTGACTAATTGGTGAATGGAGATTCTTTGACTAATTGGTGAATGGAGATTCTTTGATTGGTGAATGACGACTCTTTGACTAATTGGTGAATGGAGATTCTTTGACAAATTGGTGAATGGAGATTCTTTGACTAATTGGTGAATGGAGATTCTTTGACTAAATGGTGAATGGCGATTCTTTGACAAATTGGTGAATGGAGATTCTTTGACAAATTGGTGAATGGAGATTCTTTGACTAATTGGTGAATGGCGACTCTTTGACTAATTGGTGAATAGCGATTCTTTGACTAAATGGTGAATGGAGATTCTTTGACTAATTGGTGAATAGCGATTCTTTGACAAATTGGTGAATGGAGATTCTTTGACAAATTGGTGAATGGAGATTCTTTGACAAATTGGTGAATGGAGATTCTTTGACTAATTGGTGAATGGAGATTCTTTGATTGATTGGTGAATGGAGATTCTTTGACAAATTGGTGAATGGAGATTCTTTGACTAAATGGTGAATGGAGATTCTTTGACTAATTGGTGAATGGCGACTCTTTGACTAATTGGTGAATAGCGATTCTTTGACTAAATGGTGAATGGAGATTCTTTGACTAATTGGTGAATGGAGATTCTTTGACTAATTGGTGAATGGAGATTCTTTGATTGGTGAATGGCGACTCTTTGACAAATTGGTGAATGGAGATTCTTTGACAAATTGGTGAATGGAGATTCTTTGACTAATTGGTGAATGGCGACTCTTTGACTAATTGGTGAATAGCGATTCTTTGACTAAATGGTGAATGGAGATTCTTTGACTAATTGGTGAATAGCGATTCTTTGACTAAATGGTGAATGGAGATTCTTTGACTAATTGGTGAATGGCGATTCTTTGACAAATTGGTGAATGGAGATTCTTTGACAAATTGGTGAATGGAGATTCTTTGACAAATTGGTGAATGGAGATTCTTTGACAAATTGGTGAATGGAGATTCTTTGACTAATTGGTGAATGGAGATTCTTTGATTGATTGGTGAATGGAGATTCTTTGACAAATTGGTGAATGGAGATTCTTTGACTAAATGGTGAATGGAGATTCTTTGACTAATTGGTGAATGGCGACTCTTTGACTAATTGGTGAATAGCGATTCTTTGACTAAATGGTGAATGGAGATTCTTTGACTAATTGGTGAATGGCGATTCTTTGACAAATTGGTGAATGGAGATTCTTTGACTAATTGGTGAATGGAGATTCTTTGACTAATTGGTGAATGGAGATTCTTTGACTAATTGGTGAATGGAGATTCTTTGACTAAATGGTGAATGGCGATTCTTTGACTAATTGGTGAATGGAGATTCTTTGACAAATTGGTGAATGGCGATTCTTTGATTGATTGGTGAATGGCGATTTTGAGATTCACTGATATAGGGTGATTCTTAGAAAATCAATAAAAGAAGATTCTGAATATATCGAATTAAGCTCCGGGTCCTTATAAACTGAGCTCAAAACGGCAGCAGCCGCAGGTACTCGCTGGCCGTGACGCATTCGCAGGTGTCGCAGCCGAAGGCGTCCTGCCTGCTGCCGTAGAAGCAGCCGCAGCTCCGGTTGGGGCAGCGGCATCCGCAGCCGACCTGGCACCCGGTGGCCTCATCAATTTCAAATCCGTGATGGCCGCAGCTTCGGGAGCAGCGCGGCTTGGCTGGACACCTGCTAGCTGCTGCTGGCTGCAAGCAGTGACACGCATGGCAACCGTAGGCGTCCTTAGCAACAGTGAAATTGCCAGCCTGACCGCAGCTGGAGATGCACTGGTTGAGGTCGGGGCAGTTGCAAGCGCAGCCGGGAAGCAGGCAGCCCAGAGAGTCCCGCAGGTGACCGTGCGGGCCGCAGCTGTTTGAGCAGCTGGGCTCAGTCTGTGAGCACCTGTTCGCTGGCGATTGGCCAGCGCATGAGCAGGTCAGACAGCCGGAGTTCGAATCCTCGCTGATGGAGAACTGCTGCCGGGGACAATTGGACGGGCACAGGCGGTCCATGGCGTTGGGCTGCTGGAGGCTGGATTTAGTGATGCAGGGCTGGGAGGCTGGCAGCTGCTGAGCTGCAGAGTGAGACCTGGAGCCGCCAGAGCAGGCTGAGCACAGCTGGCAGCCGAACCTGTCAATCTCCCAGCGCAGGCAGCTCTCGCCAACTGGACAGGCCTTTCAATTGAGGATTTGGGCGAGGGATTTTAACACCTCTCTGAACAACAATGATTGCAAAATTGCAAATCCAAATTCTTACACTTTAAATAAATCAGCTGCAATTATTTTCGTGCATGGAAATTTTTTATTCCGAGTCAAACGTGATTATAAATTCATCATTAGCAAGGCGAAATAATAAGTGGGAAGTGAGGAAAAATCGCCTTATCACTAACCAGATCCTCCTCCCTTTTCACCAAGAAAAATCGCCTTTCCAACCAAAATTCTTAACGAAAAATCACATTTCCCCCAAAATAATTGTCCTAAAAGTACAAATAAAAATCGCCCTCCTCTCCCCATCCCAAGAAAAATCGCCTCCTCCCCCATCCCAAGAAAAATCGCCTCCTCCCCCATCCCAAGAAAAATCGCCTCCTCCCCCATCCCAAAAAGAATCGCCCTTCCCCATCCCTAGAAAAATCGCCCTCCTTTCCCATCCCTAGAAAAATCGCCCAGAAAGTAGGTACAAATCGCCCCCGGAACTTGTGAAAGCACAGTCAGGCGGACAATCCATCCATCATTCACCTGTCTGGCAGGCGGGCACCGGCATGAGCAGTCCCTGACGCAGCCCCGATCGTCACGAGACTCGCCACTAGCGTAGCCGTAAGATCCGCAACTGTTGGGACAGCGGAGCAGACACGGCGGCGGCGGCGGAGGCGGCGTGGTCAAAGGCTCCGGCGGGTCCTGCTGACAGACGCACACTGGACAGCCTTCAGTATTCGAATCGCTACCAGTTGCAGCAGAACCCCGCGAGACGAGCCTAGCTGTTGCCGATGCCAGGCCCAAATCTGAGCAGGCCCTTGAGCAACTAAGGCGAGCTTCATCTCGAGGTGGACAGCGGCAGCGACAGAGGGGACACCCGGCTGAGTCAGTCTGGAATCCGGACGGGCAGGAGAGGCGGCAGGCTGATTTGAAGAGCACCATAGATGAAGATTCCGAGCAGCTGGGCGGAGGGCGGCAGATGCCGATTGGACACCCGCTGGAATCCACTTGCTGTCCTGCGGGGGGGGCGAAAGGCGATGTCTTATATTGGCAAAAATGTGCCTTACACTGTCAAACGCCTAGACGTGATAAAGGAGAGGCAGTTTATTTAAACAGGCAAGGCGTAGGTTACCTGCTGGCCCTTAAAAGGGCCGTTTTAGGTTTTAAAAAATTGTATGTAACTCGTGTAAATGTGAAGCAATGCTATCTTTCGGAAAAAGAGGGGCGTCTCCTTTGTTACTCGTAACTGTCGATAACTCATGCTGACGCCTGACATCCAATTCCAAACCAAAGGTTCATATTCAATTATTCATAAGTCGGTATAAGCCACACTAGCGGGCCCTAAAAGGGCCGTTTTAACTCAAAAACTGGCTTATTTAAACTGGTGTAGTGTAGTGTAGGGCCGGGAAGGTTGTTAGTTAATTCTCAAGGGAAGCTTACCATAAGTACAGAATCCAATAGCATCTTTGTTCGTGCCGGGACAGTTATTTCTCATCTTTGTCTCCTCGTCAGGAGCCGTCTTTGCTGTCGTCAAATTCAGCGCATTCTCGGGGCAGCTGCAGCCGGTGAGCAGACCCGCTGAGCATATCTGATTGATTCTTGCCGGTTTTAACGACTGACAGGTGGCGCACAGGCTTCGACATTGAGAATGATGCTCTGCAGTTGAGGAGGAGGAGACTGGTTTGACGCTGCCAAAGATTATCAGAGCCAGTAGGGCAACAGATAGAAATAGCAATTGATGCTGAGGCGCCATTGTCATATCAAGCGCTGTGCTGACTTGCAGTCTTGCAGTTTATTGCTCCCAATCAATTCAAGTCGCGTTTACAACTTTACAATAAATAAGCTTGATAAAGCAAAGCCAAGTCTAGAAAATCAAACCGAAGGGGTGTCGTGTCTTCCTTATCGCTTATAGCAAGTCTTGGTCTGTGCGTACACTCCCCAGCAATGTACATTGAGCGCCTCGTTATCTAATTGGCTAGAGTAATTTGGTCCAAGGATTTTATTATGGCTGACTAAAGCAACACCCCCTTTTAGTCGGGGCTTGTTCAGGCACCAATAAAATTTCGTCCCCGGCCCAGCCAGACCCAGACAGTTCAAATGACCTTTATACGTATACAGCACTGCTAACTTTATCTGTCAACAAAGGCCCTTTGCGAACAAATGTCTGTTGGTCCCTTTGGTAATGGCGGGTAATGGGCTTCTGTAAGAAGGGATTGTCTTGACTCTTGAGGCCTTGACTGGAATGAAAATGCATGAGAAACCGATAAAAAATTTTCTGTGTGCCTGCCTATTCCATTTGTTCCCACTCGCACGTCGCACTCGCATTAGTAATTGCGAGTATAAATTATATAAGTTGGTACTAAATTAAAAGTTCACTGTGAAATGAAGGCATTTACCGCGTACCGGTACATAGAAAGTTGTTAAAAAAACACTCCAGCTGTACTACTTACTTATGAGTTATGATCTCCAATTAAAAGATTAAAGTTTACTTTTTTCTCGATGTTGATGTTGCTAAAGAACTTGCACACCCAGTCAGTATCCAGAACATTTGTTGAACAGAACATGCTTGGAAAGTAAAGTTACAACTTTAACCTTGGCCTCCTAGACCCAGAGTCTGCAGTCGAGTCCATCCATAGCAAAAATATACCGTCCTCAACTTGCGGGGGAGATGCGTGACTCATGCCTTTCTTCTCCAGGTGCTATCTCTACAGTCTACAACTAACGGCTCACTGCTCGAGTCGGAACAACCGCAAGTTAGCCAGTGACAGTGACTCACCTTACCAGTATGCTAGCTAGCTAGCTAGGGTAGGGATATCGGAAAGGAACGAAGTCTTTTTGTACTCGAGTCAACCCCCACCCCCCACACTCGTACATTTATTGATTCGGTTTCTGGCCTTCTGTCCTTCAGGGGCTTGCAAGTTGCCTTGCCTGCCTCTAGTCAATTGATTTCTTCAAGGACCACTGGACCACTACGAGCTAGAAGGACTACTAGTGATCCTTGGATTTCTCTTGCTATTCTTTTTTAGTAGGGACTCCTAAGCTCGCTTTGCAGAGACGACCCAAGCGAAGCGACAAGCGAGCCTAGGACTTAGGAGTCCCTGCTTTCTATAGAGAAATCCTTGCTCTAGCTTGGGAATTCCGGGACAAGTTTTTATTAATATTTCTTCAAAAAGTGTTGTAATATCATATTTAATATAAATATGAATAGGAACATAACTGGGCCCAAAACTGCTAGTTGCTAGTATTTGATGCTGTGTGTAAGTGAGAGTTGATCAATTGGCTCAATTGATCAAGTCAATTTAGAGCTTCTGCTTCAGAAACTTTATTATTACTTTTCGTTTTACATTTTTCTACTCGACACTATCAACATTCTACATTGGTCAGATAAAGATAACAATACACAATACACACATACATACATGTAATATCGCATTTGTAATTTTTGCATCACAGATTAAAATGTAAATTTTGATATTTTGATTTGCTTCTTAACTACTAATATAGTAGTAGTTTTATACTATTTATTACGTCACAAGATAATGCTGTTTTTCATCTATCTACAAATAGATCATTAACTCTATAGCAATCAAAAATGGAAGTAAAAAACGGTTTAGCCAATATTTAGCCTTAAAATTTCAACCAAAAACCTTAAAAATCATTGAATTCCACCAGGATTGGCCAAATTCCGGTATTAAATCCCGGGATCCCGAGATCACAAAAACCGGGATTTTGCAATCCCTAACAACAGGTCTAGGTCTCAACTCTCAACTCTTAAGTCACAGGCCAGTATGTAGTTAACTTGACAGCGCATCCCGCATTGGGCTCGTTTTTTGACAAAATTACAAATCAAAAAAATGATATTTTGGCAAGGTTAAAAATATATATATTTGCTCAAAATGAAATGGAAGAACCGCCTGAATCTTCCAGATTTTCAAGAAAAAAGAAAGGAAACCCCATGGCATGCAGTTTTGGCTTGCTCTGTTGGCTGCTAAAACAACGCAAGCAATGTCTCTGGTCGACTGGTTGGTAGTGTCCTGCTTTGCCGAGAGTATGAGAAAAGCTGAGTGGCTCGGGACTTTATGCTACTGAGAGTAGCGAGCATGAGCTGTGACAGCCTTTGTGAGGGTCTCTGGCCTTAATGAGTGTGTAGTTGTTGTTGGATAGAGGGTGAGACACTGCGGATATGGATTCTCTATCGATTATAATCTCGCCCAAAGTCCGTGGCAAACGTGATTCGACGAAGAGCACTAAGTGTTGTGTCACTCAGTATTGTGTCACTCAGTTTTGTGTCACTCAGTGTTGTGTCACTCAGTGTTGTGTCACTCAGTTTTGTGTCACTCAGTGTTGTGTCACTCAGTGTTGTGTCACTCAGTGTTGTGTCACTCAGTTTTGTGTCACTCAGTGTTGTGTCACTCAGTGTTGTGTCACTCAGTATTGTGTCACTCAGTTTTGTGTCTCTCAGTTTTGTGTCACTCAGTGCTGCATGTGCTACTCAGTGTTGTGTCACTCAGTGCTGCATGTGTTACTCAGTGTTGTGTCACTCAGTGCTGCATGCGTCACTCAGTGTTTGTGTCACTCAGTGTTTGTGTCACTCAGCTAATGAATTGTGTCACTCAGTGCTGCATGCGTCACTCAGTGTTTGTGTCACTCAGTGTTTGTGTCACTCAGCTAATGAATTGTGTCACTCGGTGCTGTGTCACTCGGTGTTATCTTTACATATGTATTTCAGTAGCACGGGCGTTAGCACCAGGGGCTTTAGCACCAGGGGCTTTAGCACCAGGGGCGCGAGCAAGAGGGACGCCAGCACCAAGAAGTATCTCTGGCAAGAATAAAATGCTTTTACCCTTTTATTCTACTAGCAGTAGCACATTTTGATGTTTGCAGTAGCAAATCCGAAGCAGCAGAGGAATTTTATTAACTCCCATGATTTGCTGCTGACTGAAACCCGTCATCAGCAGCAATTTGAGATCAGTTCCCTTGCTTCTGCATATTAAAATGAAAACTCATAAATTTGCATTTCCCCGCCGCGGCGCAAACTGAAGCACGCGTCATGAAAGGCGTTCGCGAGCGCAAACACCTGGCAATTTAATTGGTAATTGCTGTCCACACGAATCTTCAGAAGGAACCCCCCCCAAAAGCACGTGCGATTGGCCGGCCGCGCGCCACCGTCCCGGCGAGGAAGCTGAGAAAAAATATACTCAAGAGAAAAAAGAAGAAAATTTGACATCGAACTTTTCTGAGGACTGAGCTGCTTTTCTAAGTGAAGTCACGATTCGAGCTGAGAAGCGATCCAATATAAACAGAAGCTCGACTGTGCATGCACCTTGGAGGGGATCAGTTTCCTTGGCTGTCTCTGTCTCTCTTAAACCTGGATGGTCGCTGCGGAGAGTTTGCTCAAACCGGATCCGGTTTCGTTCAAACTCTCTCAATAAACTCACGATTATTTCTATGCGAATCGCACTGAGTCTCGGGGACTGCAGGCGTGCAGCCTTGGATACCGTGGGGCTGGCCTCATGGTTGCATGGCCTCATGTTGCACCTGAAATCTTTTACGTCTGCTTATCTCATAATAACCGATCCGATTTAGGTGTCATTGTGGCGCCGATTCTGGTGTCATTGTGGCGCCGATTCTGGTGTCATTGTGGCGCCGATTCTGGTGTCATTGTGGCGCCGATTCTGGTGTCATTGTGGCGCCGATTCTGGTATCATTGTGGCGCCGATTCTGGTGTCATTGTGGCACCGATTCTGGTGTAATTGTGGCGCCGATTCTGGTGTCATTGTGGCGCCGCTTTGGGTAATCATTTGAGAGACGAATTCGAGGTCAGAATAGCGTTAAACTATGATCTATACATCTATTTATATTTGTATATAGATCGATGTTATTCAGACTTAATATGAAAGAAACAATCTTCATTTTCCCTATCTTTGAAAGCACTGCAGTAGAACTGCAACGCGCCCCTTGATGATGGTTGACACGCTAAGGCCTCTCAGTAGGCATGTTATCGTCCCGTGTGTAAAAACTGAATTCGAGTTCTCTAATAGCCAAACATGCAAGCCACAACGGGAGCAGTCTGGTCAGCTCAACCGGCAAATCTGTATAATGACTGTATAGAATCTTTGCCACGGGCCTCTTCAACTCTCTTCATGGACCTCTGGAACTGTTCTTGTGGACTGATGAGTGTGATTAAACTGAGCGCTTGTGACAGACATTAGTTGTGATTGTGATAAAACTGAGCGCTTGTGACAGACATTAGTTGTGGTTGTGATAAAACTGAGCGCTTGTGACAGACATTAGTTGTGGTTGTGATAAAACTGCGCTATTGTGACAGACATTAGTTGTGGTTGTGATAAAACTGAGCGCTTGTGACAGACATTAGTTGTGGTTGTGATAAAACTGCGCTATTGTGACAGACATTAGTTGTGGTTGTGATAAAACTGAGCGCTTGTGACAGACATTAGTTGTGGTTGTGATAAAACTGCGCTATTGTGACAGACATTAGTTGTGGTTGTGATAAAACTGAGCGCTTGTGACAGACATTAGTTGTGGTTGTGATAAAACTGCGCTATTGTGACAGACATTAGTTGCGATGAAACAAACTTAAATGACAGAATTTAATTCAGTCACGGTTAATCTCAATTACATGCATGTATTTTGATCTTATTGTCCAGCTTCCGATCCAGAAGTAATATTTCTAGCGGTCCCTGGCGGGCCTATCATCTTGATCCTGGACACATGCTCGCAAGCCCGTGGGAATTTAGCAAACGGGGGCGGGCATTGAAGCCGACTTTTCTCCCAATTCAGATGACGAGTTCCCTACCCCCCAGTCTCACTGGTGATGCAGCTCTTGACAATTTGGACATTGTGCAATAAATGAAGCGGTAATGGCGGCTTCAATCTACCAAACACAGGGTTGTCTTCATCAGCCTTCTGCAGCAGACTTGAGCCAGGCTCGCTGCTTAAACCACCGATCTGCCTGTCAATCAATCTTTCCCCTCAGAGTCTGTCCGTATCGTTGCTTTAACGTCACCTGTCAAAGGTCAATTTAATTTTGACTTGCTGGTTGTCGGTTTGACATCTAAAGAAGCTTATTGAGTTCTTGCAATGTGATTTGTTTTATCGAATCGGGGGTCTGCTGAAAATTCGAACAGATGTCACTAATTGTTTTTTAAGCGAGAAGTTCATGTAGGAGTTTATATCAATATGAGCAGCAATTATAGATAAGAAGCTTGTAAGCGGCAGTTTCAGGACTCTCTGATGCTGCAGCTCTGCTGAACACTATGGCTGAGGAGTGGGGTGAGAATTTGAGGGGTATTTAGAGTGTGGCAGAGGGGTATTTAGAGATAGACAAATAGGGTATTTATTAGAGTGAAGCGAAGGGGTATTTAGAGTGAAGCGGAGGGGTATTTAGAGTGAAGCGGAGGGGTATTTAGAGTGAAGCGGAGGGGTATTTAGAGTGAAGCGGAGGGGTATTTAGAGATAGACAAATGGGGTATTTAGAGTGTGGCAGAGGGGTATTTAGAGATAGACAAATAGGGTATTTAGAGTGAAGCGGAGGGGTATTTAGAGTGAAGCGGAGGGGTATTTAGAGTGAAGCGGAGGGGTATTTAGAGATAGACAAATGGGGTATTTAGAGATAGGCAGAGGGGGTATTTAGAGTGAGGCAGAAGGGGATTTTAGATAGACAAATGGGGTATTTCAAGTGAAGCAGAGGGGTATTTAGAGTGAGGCAGAGGGGTATTTAGAGTGAGGCAGAGGGGTATTTAGAGTGTGGCAGAGGGGTATTTAGAGTGTGGCAGAGGGGTATTTAGAGATAGACAAATGGGATATTTCAAGTGAAGCAGAGGGGTATTTAGAGATAGGCAGAGGGAGTATGTAGAGTGAGGCAGAGGGGTATTTAGAGTGAGGCAGAGGGGTATTTAGAGTGGGGCAGAGGGGTATTTAGAGTGAGGCAGAGGGGTATTTAGAGTGGGGCAGAGGGGTATTTAGAGTGAGGCAGAGGGGTATTTAGAGTGAGGCAGAGGGGTATTTAGAGGGGGGCAGAGGGGTATTTAGAGTGAGGCAGAGGGGTATTTAGAGTGAGGCAGAGGGGTATTTATCGTGGGGCAGAGGGGTATTTATCGTGGGGCAGAGGAGAATTTAGAGACAGACTGAGGGGTATTAAGAGATAGACAGTATCGGATCAGATGCAGCAGATTCTGGTAGGCCTCTTAAAAAAATCAGTTCTTCACGCCGCGCAGCAGGCAAGCAATTAAAATTTCTTCCTAAATGATTCGAGAAGTCTTCGTTGCAGGCGTAGCCCAGAGACCAATTCAATTTAATTGCTTTAGTTGCCAGGGCGGCTCCCAGTTCATGCGCGAGAAAGAGTTTTCTTATGTTTTTTCAAACAAGCAATATCTGGAAAGTGAAAGGTGTTAACAAGGCCTGTGGCGGCATGAACATTCAATGAGGGTCTCCAATTAAAGACAGTTTCTGTTCTCTTCTGCTTCTCTGTCTTGACCCCTCGTCACCTTTTTCTTTCCACACTCCCCGCCCCTCAAGTCTTTGTTCTTGGCATTGTCTTTGTTCCATTCATTTTTCTCACCTGACTGATGGGAGCTCTTTACATGCTTCGCATCAACTGAGGACTTCAATAACCAAGTAGATTTTTCATTATGTATCATTCTTTCTCCCTCTTCTTGATCAGTTCTGCGGAACAATGGTTATGGTTATAGCATTGCTATATCAGTTCCTCTAGTCTGGACCGTTGTGGACAAAAAATCCTATTGAAGGACCAGGGTATCGCCAGGGTTTCTTTCTACTGCGCAGAAAGGAACCAACCCCTGCCATACTGACACTTTCTCACAGAAGACTTCTGTGTGATGGCGTGGTGGTGACCCGGCTGAATCTGCATGGCTGAATGGCAGCTCTGTGTATTTTACTATTAATTTGTGGTTAGGGTATTTTAGACAACGAATCGCCCCTCAACTCCTGCAATGAATCGCCCTTCAACTACAGCAAAGAATCGCCCTTCAACTACAGCAAGGAATCGCCCCTCAACTACAGCAAAGAATCGCCCCTCAACTACAGCAAGGAATCGCCCCTCAACTGCAGCAAAGAATCGCCCCTCAACTACAGCAAAGAATCGCCCTTCAACTGCAGCAAAGAATCGCCCCTCAACTGCAGCAAGGAATCGCCCTCAACTGCAGCAAGGAATCGCCCTCAACTGCAGCAAGGAATCGCCCCTCAACTGCAGCAAGGAATCGCCCTTCAACTACAGCAAGGAATCGCCCCTCAACTGCAGCAAGGAATCGCCCCTCAACTGCAGCAAGGAATCGCCCCTCAACTGCGGCAAAGAATCGCCCCTCAACTGCAGCAAAGAATCGCCCCTCAACTACAGCAAAGAATCGCCCCTCAACTGCAGCAAAGAATCGCCCCTCAACTGCAGCAAAGAATCGCCCCTCAACTGCAGCAAGAAATCGCCCCTCAACTGCAGCAAGGAATCGCCCCTCAACTGCAGCAAAGAATCGCCCCTCAACTGCAGCAAAGAATCGCCCCTCAACTACAGCAAAGAATCGCCCCTCAACTGCAGCAAAGAATCGCCCCTCAACTACAGCAAAGAATCGCCCCTCAACTGCAGCAAAGAATCGCCCCTCAACTGCAGCAAGGAATCGCCCCTCAACTGCAGCAAGGAATCGCCCCTCAACTGCAGCAAGAAATCGCCCTTCAACTACAGCAAAGAATCGCTCCTCAACTGCAGCAAGGAATCGCCCTCAACTGCAGCAAGGAATCGCCCTCAACTGCAGCAAGGAATCGCCCCTCAACTGCAGCAAGGAATCGCCCTTCAACTACAGCAAGGAATCGCCCCTCAACTGCAGCAAGGAATCGCCCCTCAACTGCAGCAAGGAATCGCCCCTCAACTGCGGCAAAGAATCGCCCCTCAACTGCAGCAAAGAATCGCCCCTCAACTACAGCAAAGAATCGCCCCTCAACTGCAGCAAAGAATCGCCCTCAACTGCAGCAAAGAATCGCCCCTCAACTGCAGCAAGAAATCGCCCCTCAACTGCAGCAAGGAATCGCCCCTCAACTGCAGCAAGGAATCGCCCCTCAACTGCAGCAAAGAATCGCCCCTCAACTACAGCAAAGAATCGCCCCTCAACTGCAGCAAAGAATCGCCCCTCAACTACAGCAAAGAATCGCCCCTCAACTGCAGCAAAGAATCGCCCCTCAACTGCAGCAAGGAATCGCCCCTCAACTGCAGCAAGGAATCGCCCCTCAACTGCAGCAAAGAATCGCCCCTCAACTGCAGCAAGGAATCGCCCCTCAACTGCAGCAAGGAATTGCCTATAAACTACAGCAAGGAATCGCCTATAAACTACAGCAAGGAATCGCCTATAAACTACAGCAAGGAATCGCCTATAAACTACAGCAAGGAATCGCCTATAAACTACAGCAAGAAACCGCCCCTCAAGATTTCAGCAAGGAATGCCAGTGGCTGTACAATTGTTATCCTGCAACTCAATACCATATGATTAAGAACTGGCTCACTATCAGCATGGGGACAGTATGTGTCATGAAGCATGGTATAATCAGTCTCTATGCACAGATTTGTATCTGCTCCGCATGGTGACTGTGACAGAGGTACTGCTCGATCTCTCATATGGACGAATATTATAAGATTAAATTACTGCACTGCACAGGTACTAGAACAGGCGTCTTGTCAGTAACAACTTCACCAAATAAACTTCTGCCTGAACATACATTTATATAGTCAATCATTATAAAATATATCTAACAATTTGAGAAAGGATTGACTAACCAAACCCAAATCAATCAACGATCTGTTTAACCGGAACCGAATCAAATTTTAAAGCGGGACCGCCCGCGCACCCCTCACTGCCCCCCCTTGCTGCATTTCGTTGTCGATCCCCCATTGGCCTGGGTCGGGTGTCAGCGCGACCAACCAGAAGAGCCTGCGTGTGGGAGGCGAAATAACTCCCTCATATTTTTAGCGGCCAAAAGCAGCTCAGACTCAAAAGGAAAAATTATCTAAATACTTCAAAACGACTATACTTATATTTACAAGGAGGTGTCTATTTATTATTCAGAAAAGAATCGCCCTTCAACTGCAGCAAGGAATCGCCCTTCAACTACAGCAAAGAATCGCCCCTCAACTGCAGCAATTAGGAATCGCCCCTCAACTGCAGCAAGGAATCGCCCCTCAACTGCAGCAAGGAATCGCCCCTCAACTGCAGCAAGGAATCGCCCCTCAACTGCAGCAAGGAATCGCCCCTCAACTGCAGCAAGGAATCGCCCCTCAACTGCAGCAAAGAATCGCCCCTCAACTGCAGCAAGGAATCGCCCCTCAACTACAGCAAGGAATCGCCCCTCAACTGCAGCAAGGAATCGCCCCTCAACTACAGCAAGGAATCGCCCCTCAACTGCAGCCAATGGATCCCAGCTTGTTTCAGCATCATCATCAATCGTCCATATTTTATCCGCACAGCTTCGACCCTCATCAGCAGCCCCCGATGCCCGCCTGTCACGCTCAGCAGCAATTTCCCAATCAGCCTCATCATCAGCACCAGCAGCTCCAGCATCAGCAGCATCAGCCAGCCGGCAAGAAGCGCGGCCGTCTCGACCCCCGCCTCCGTCGCATCCATCAGCGCAAGGCGGCCAATCAGCGCGAGCGCAAGCGGATGCGCTCCATCAATGCCGCTTTTGAAGGCCTACGAAGGCGCCTGCCGGTGGAGCAGTCCGAGGACAGGAGGCTGTCCAAGGTGGAGACGCTCAAGCACGCCATCCAGTACATTCAAGGCCTCGCCGATCTGCTCAGCGCTTTGGAGGCCGACGAGGCCAGGACCAACCCTGATGGCGTGGCCGCCAGGAGGAGGGCCAAGATTGTCCTGCTGTGCAGGACTGCCAATGATGAGGGGTCTTCGACGGCTTCGGCTGCTGCTGGCAGTGGCTGGCAAGGTGAGTTAATTGAGCTTGATTCTCATGGGTGAGATGGATCTCCCTCTCCGCTGTCTACCCTCTCCCTCTCCGCTGTCTACCCTCTCCCTCTCCGCTGTCTACCCTCTCCCTCTCCGCTGTCTACCCTCTCCTTCTCCGCTGTCTACCCTCTCCCTCTCCGCTGTCTACCCTCTCCTTCTCCGCTGTCTACCCTCTCCTTCTCCGCTGTCTACCCTCTCCTTCTCCGCTGTCTACCCTCTCCTTCTCCGCTGTCTACCCTCTCCTTCTCCGCTGTCTACCCTCTCCCTCTCCGCTGTCTACCCTCTCCCTCTCCGCTGTCTACCCTCTCCCTCTCCGCTGTCTACCCTCTCCTTCTCCGCTGTCTACCCTCTCCTTCTCCGCTGTCTACCCTCTCCTTCTCCGCTGTCTACCCTCTCCTTCTCCGCTGTCTACCCTCTCCCTCTCCGCTGTCTACCCTCTCCCTCTCCGCTGTCTACCCTCTCCCTCTCCGCTGTCTACTCTCTCCTTCTCCGCTGTCTACCCTCTCCTTCTCCGCTGTCTACCCTCTACTTCTCCGCTGTCTACCATCTCCCTCTCCGCTGTCTTACCCTCTCCCTCTCCGCTGTTTACTCTCTCCCTCTCCGCTGTCTACCATCTCCCTCTCCGCTGTCTACTCTCTCCTTCTCCGCTGTCTACCCTCTCCCTCTCCGCTGTCTACTCTCTCCTTCTCCGCTGTCTACCCTCACCCTCTCCGCTGTCTACTCTCTCCTTCTCCGCTGTCTACCCTCACACTCTCCGCTGTCTACCCTTTACTATAGAACCATCTCCAACATGTAGCAAAATGTTTAACTTATATTATTAATTGGGCCAAAAAGTCAATCAGCAAGCATTAATAATTCAAATAGAAAATATAACTAAACAAAGATTGCATTTTTTTGGTGAGACTACTATGTAGCTCTATTATATGCGCCAATGTATAAATATATCGATATCTATACAGCTCTGCGATATAACTGCATTAATAAATGATTGATCGAACCGAATAGAAGAATCGCCGCCTGCCTGCATGCAGCTCACTCGCTTTTATAGAATGCAAACACTTGATGTTGGAGGCTGCGGCTATAGCAGCAAAAGGCGCGGGAACTGCCAGCAGTATAAGAGGGAGAGACAGAAAAACGGCCCCTCGAGACATTGCGCAACCGTTCCTGCAGGCAGCTAGATTTTGAAACCCTCTTATACTTGTTAATCCTTATCACACTAAATCCTTTGTTGAGAAGTCCGCCCAGCAGCAGACTTAATGCGAATGATGTAACTATGCACACACAGCAGCATATTCTGGGTTTGAGAATGACGGACACTTCAGTTGGGGAAATTATGAAATTGTTGCCAAGTTGCTGAGAGAAGGTGCTGAAGGATTGAAGGAGGCTGGGTCTGCTCAGTATGGAGCTGCTTGAGAAATCTCTCAAGGAAAAAGTGGGTCCGGGAGTTGCTTCGGGGTTTTTCACTCTTTCTGACCCGTTATGCTCTTCAGGAAAAGTCGCTGTTTCTTCAACGGTTGTTTCTTCAGGGGCTGCTTCTTCAGGGGCTGCTTCTTCAGGAGATGTTTCTTCAGGGGCTGCTTCTTCAGGAGATGTTTCTTCAGGGGCTTAGTTCTTCAGCGGCTGTTTCTTCAGGGGCTGCTTCTTCAGGGGCTGTTTCTTCAGGAGATGTTTCTTCAGGGGCTGTTTCTTCAGGAGATGTTTCTTCAGGGGCTGTTTCTTCAGGAGATGTTTCTTCAGGGGCTGTTTCTTCAGGAGATGTTTCTTCAGGGGCTGTTTCTTCAGGAGATGTTTCTTCAGGGGCTGCTTCTTCAGGAGATGTTTCTTCAGGGGCTGTTTCTTCAGGAGATGTTTCTTCAGGGGCTGTTTCTTCAGGAGATGTTTCTTCAGGGGCTATTTCTTCAGCGGCTGTTTCTTCAGCGGCTGTTTCTTCAGTGGCTTGGTTCTTCAGGGACTGTTTCTTCAGGGGCTGTTTCTTCAGGGGCTGTTTCTTCAGAAGATGTTTCTTCAGGGGCTATTTCTTCAGGGGCTGTTTCTTCAGCGGCTGTTTCTTCAGTGGCTTGGTTCTTCAGGGACTGTTTCTTCAGGGGCTGTTTCTTCAGGAGATGTTTCTTCAGGGGCTATTTCTTCAGGGGCTGCTTCTTCAGGAGATGTTTCTTCAGGGGCTGCTTCTTCAGGAGATGTTTCTTCAGGGGCTGTTTCTTCAGGAGATGTTTCTTCAGGGACTGTTTCTTCAGGGGCTGCTTCTTCAGGAGATGTTTCTTCAGGGGCTGTTTCTTCAGCGGCTGTTTCTTCAGGAGATGTTTCTTCAGGGGCTGCTTCTTCAGGAGATGTTTCTTCAGGGGCTGCTTCTTCAGGAGATGTTTCTTCAGGGGCTGTTTCTTCAGCGGCTGTTTCTTCAGGAGATGTTTCTTCAGGGGCTGCTTCTTCAGGAGATGTTTCTTCAGGGGCTATTTCTTCAGCGGCTGTTTCTTCAGGGGCTGTTTCTTCAGGGACTGTTTCTTCAGGGGCTGTTTCTTCAGGAGATGTTTCTTCAGGGGCTGTTTCTTCAGGAGATGTTTCTTCAGGGGCTGTTTCTTCAGGGGCTTAGTTCTTCAGCGGCTGTTTCTTCAGGGACTGTTTCTTCAGGGGCTGTTTCTTCAGGAGATGTTTCTTCAGGGGCTGCTTCTTCAGGGGCTGTTTCTTCAGGAGATGTTTCTTCAGGGGCTGCTTCTTCAGGGGCTGTTTCTTCAGGAGATGTTTCTTCAGGGGCTGCTTCTTCAGGGGCTGTTTCTTCAGGAGATGTTTCTTCAGGGGCTGCTTCTTCAGGGGCTGTTTCTTCAGGAGATGTTTCTTCAGGGGCTGTTTCTTCAGCGGCTGTTTCTTCAGTGGCTATTTCTTCAGCGGCTGTTTCTTCAGTGGCTGTTTCTTCAGGGGCTGTTTCTTCAGGGGCTTGGTTCTTCAGGGGCTGTTTATTCAGGGGCTTGGTTCTTCAGGGGCTGTTTATTCAGAGGCTGTTTTTCAGGGGCTTGGTTCTTCAGGGGCTGTTTATTCAGGGGCTTGGTTCTTCAGAGGCTGTTTCTTCAGAGGTATAGCAATAGCGACAAAATCAAGGTGAAAAATAACAATGATCAAAATCATATGCTTGGAATGCGAACTTTCACTCACTATTAGTTCAATTCTCACTAATTTAATTCTATAATAGCACACGTGGCCATGTCCGCCGCCCAGATCCCCCCGTTGTAGTCACCATGGTCAGGAACAGCCGCACACAGGCAAGAAATGCCTGTGTGCGTGACATGTTATAGACAATAAATCTTATCATTGATGTTGTGTGACTGTGGCTTTGGCCACTTCAGATCTTGTGGCTCTCATCCGTCTCGATTCTCCATCCACATCCTTTTAATGTGAATTAAACAACCGACGCGTGTGCACCTCCGTATGCAACTGTGCTTTCCCCTGTCTGCTTGTGCGTGACTTGCTGGGGATGCGATGCTGCATGGGAACTGTTAGGATTCGAGCTGAATTGTTTCAAACCATATCGAGTTTTTGTTACTGGCCAGTTTAGGATGTTCTGCTCTCTCTACTCTCCTACCAACCCTGTCTACTATCCTATCTACTCTGTCTACTGTTCTGTTAGCTACCATATCTACTCTCTGTTATCTACCCTGTCTACTCTCTGTTAACTACCCTGTCTACTCTGTTATCTACCCTGTCTACTCTCTGTTATCTACCCTGTCTAATCTGTTATCTACCCTGTCTACTCTCTGTTAACTACCCTGTCTACTCTGTTATCTACCCTGTGTCTTCTGTTATCTACCCTGTCTACTCTCTGTTATCTACCCTGTCTACTCTGTTATCTACTCTGTCTACTCTGCTATCTACTCTGTCTACTCTCTGTAAACTACCCTGTCAACTCTGCTATCTACCCGGTCTACTCTCTGTTAACTACCCTGTCTACTCTGCTATCTATCCTGTCTACTCTCTGTTAACTACCCTGTCTACTCTGTTATCTACCCTGTGTCTTCTGTTTTCTACCCTGTCTACTCTCTGTTAACTACCCTGTGTCTTCTGTTTTCTACCCTGTCTACTCTCTGTTATCTACCCTGTCTACTCTGTTGTCTACCCTGTCTACTCTGTTATCTACCCTGTCTACTCTGTTATCTACCCTGTCTACTCTGTTAACTACCCTGTCTACTCTGTTATCTACCCTGTCTACTCTGTTATCTACCCTGTCTACTCTGTTATCTACCATGTCTACTCTGTTATCTACCCTGTCTACTCTGTTATCTACCCTGTCTACTCTGTTATCTACCCTGTCTACTCTGTTATCTACCCTGTCTACTCTGTTATCTACCCTGTCTACTCTGTTATCTACCCTGTCTACTCTGTTATCTACCCTGTCTACTCTGTTATCTACCCTGTCTACTCTGTTATCTACCATGTCTACTCTGTTATCTACCCTGTCTACTCTGTTATCTACCCTGTCTACTCTGTTATCTACCCTGTCTACTCTGTTATCTACCCTGTCTACTCTGTTATCTACCCTGTCTACTCTGTTATCTACCCTGTCTACTCTGTTATCTACCCTGTCTACTCTGTTATCTACCCTGTCTACTCTGTTATCTACCCTGTCTACTCTGTTATCTACCCTGTCTACTCTGTTATCTACCATGTCTACTCTCTGCTATCTACCCTTTCTGCCCTCTTATCTAACCTGCCCCCTACTTCTCATATCTACTTTATTTCCTATCAGAAGTCTGAGTTCTCATGCACTGATATTTTCTATACGTAATAAAATCAACCAAAGTAAAATTCAGAATCAATCCAAATCTCACGAAAGCCGTTTATTGAAAGCTTAATAAAAAATTCACCATTATACTGAGGTATAGATTTACTTGCTCTAACACTTCATCACCTTCACCAGTCTCCACTTGAAGCTTTGACAGGCCTATAATACACAATACAACAACTGAGAGCTGGACAAGCCACCGGCAAAGGTGCCAAGGAATTAACGGTCAAGATTAACTGGTTGAGCGCATAACGCACCCATACGCGTGGCCAGTCAAAATCGCTTTCACACTGTATGCTAAGAAAGTTTTACACAATGATCCGAAATTCTTTATAAAAGATGAAGAACCGCTTTACAAGGAATTCGACCATTAGGCCACGTGGCTACCATGCAGACCCGCCATCCTTGATCTGCTTGGGAACTTTGCAGCAACTCAGCCCCCTTAACTCACCGATCCCTTCGAAATAAAACACGTGCTCCCTGCACACTTGCACACTTCAATAGTGCGATAAAATATGCTTGTTAAAGGGAGGTCTTTGTCGCGAATTTCTATACAAGAAAGCTCAGGCGCATGTTCCTCGGCCAGATACGGCCCTTGCCGTTTAAAAAACTTCTTGCCTCCTTCAGTTTTATATTGACGAGTGATGAAAAAATGAACAAAGTACCATCGCAAGCAGATGGCTGCAAAACGTGCCTGACCAAGTGATCAATTGACTCTCGTGAGCACTGGGGAGCAATGGCTGCGCGTCACTCAACTAAGTGTCTGTCTTTCACTATTTTATACCACACAGAGTCACGTAAATTGGCTCAAGGCTCAAGCATTCTTTGATAGAAATTCTTCTTTTAGCTTTTGATTCTCGCAAAATTTAAGGTTTTCAATAGCTCGTTATTAGTGGCAGTCTGGTATTTGAAGGGTAGAGAAGAGAAAAGTAAAGTAGGGTAGACAGAGTAGGGTAGAGAGAGATAGGTAGAGAGATAAAAAAGAGAGTAGGATAGAGAGAGTAAGACTAGAGAGTAGGCTAGAGAGTGTAGGCTACAGAGTAGGGTAGAGAGTTTTGGCTAGAGTAGGGTAGAGAGTAGGGTAGAGAGAGTAGGGTAGAGAGTAGGGTAGAGAGAGTAGGATAGAGAGAGTAGGGTAGAGAGTGTAGGCTACAGAGTAGGGTAGAGAGTGTAGGCTACAGAGTAGGGTAGAGAGTTTTGGCTAGAGTAGGGTAGAGAGTAGGGTAGAGAGAGTAGGGTAGAGAGTAGGGTAGAGAGAGTAGGATAGAGAGAGTAGGGTAGAGAGTGTAGGCTACAGAGTAGGGTAGAGAGTGTAGGCTACAGAGTAGGGTAGAGAGTGTAGGCTACAGAGTAGGGTAGAGAGTGTAGGCTACAGAGTAGGGTAGAGAGTGTAGGCTACAGAGTAGGGTAGAGAGAGATAGGTAGAGAGATAAAAAAGAGAGTAGGATAGAGAGAGTAAGACTAGAGAGTAGGCTAGAGAGTGTAGGCTACAGAGTAGGGTAGAGAGTTTTGGCTAGAGTAGGGTAGAGAGTAGGGTAGAGAGAGTAGGGTAGAGAGTAGGGTAGAGAGAGTAGGATAGAGAGAGTAGGGTAGAGAGTGTAGGCTACAGAGTAGGGTAGAGAGTGTAGGCTACAGAGTAGGGTAGAGAGTGTAGGCTACAGAGTAGGGTAGAGAGTGTAGGCTACAGAGTAGGGTAGAGAGTGTAGGCTACAGAGTAGGGTAGAGAGTGTAGGCTACAGAGTAGGGTAGAGAGTGTAGGCTACAGAGTAGGGTAGAGAGTGTAGGCTACAGAGTAGGGTAGAGAGTGTAGGCTACAGAGTAGGGTAGAGAGTGTAGGCTACAGAGTAGGGTAGAGAGAGTAGGGTAGAGAGAGTAAGGTAGAGAGAGTAGGGTAAAGAGAGTAGGGTAGAGAGAGTAGGGTAAAGAGAGTAAGGTAGAGAGAGAGAGAGTAGGGTAGAGAGAGTAGGGTAGACAGAGAGTAGGGTAGAGAGTGTAGGGTAAAGAGAGTAGGGTAGAGAGAGTAGGGTAGACAGAGAGTAGGGTAGAGAGTGTAGGGTAGAGAGAGTAGGGTAGAGAGAGTAGGGTAGACAGAGAGTAGGGTAGAGAGTGTAGGGTAGAGAGAGTAGGGTAAAGAGAGTAAGGTAGAGAGAGAGAGAGAGTAGGGTAGAGAGAGTAGGGTAGACAGAGAGTAGGGTAGAGAGTGTAGGGTAGAGAGAGTAGGGTAGAGAGAGTAGGGTAGACAGAGTGTAGGGTAGAGAGTGTAGGGTAGAGAGAGTAGGGTAAAGAGAGTAAGGTAGAGAGAGAGAGTAGGGTAGACAGAGAGTAGGGTAGAGAGTGTAGGGTAGAGAGAGTAGGGTAGAGAGAGTAGGGTAGACAGAGAGTAGGGTAGAGAGTGTAGGGTAGAGAGAGTAGGGTAGAGAGAGTAGGGTAAAGAGAGTAAGGTAGAGAGAGAGAGAGTAGGGTAGAGAGAGTAGGGTAGACAGAGAGTAGGGTAGAGAGTGTAGGGTAGACAGAGAGTAGGGTAGAGAGTGTAGGGTAGAGAGAGTAGGGTAGAGAGAGTAAGGTAGACAGAGAGTAGGGTAGAGAGTGTAGGGTAGAGAGAGTAGGGTAAAGAGAGTAAGGTAGAGAGAGAGAGTAGGGTAGACAGAGTAGGGTAGACAGAGAGTAGGGTAGAGAGTGTAGGGTAGAGAGAGTAGGGTAGAGAGAGTAGGGTAAAGAGAGTAAGGTAGAGAGAGAGAGAGTAGGGTAGAGAGAGTAGGGTAGACAGAGAGTAGGGTAGAGAGTGTAGGGTAGAGAGAGTAGGGTAGAGAGAGTAAGGTAGACAGAGAGTAGGGTAGAGAGTGTAGGGTAGAGAGAGTAGGGTAAAGAGAGTAAGGTAGAGAGAGAGAGTAGGGTAGACAGAGTAGGGTAGACAGAGAGTAGGGTAGAGAGTGTAGGGTAGAGAGAGTAGGGTAGAGAGAGTAGGGTAAAGAGAGTAAGGTAGAGAGAGAGAGAGTAGGGTAGAGAGAGTAGGGTAGACAGAGAGTAGGGTAGAGAGTGTAGGATAGAGAGAGTAGGGTAAAGAGAGTAAGGTAGAGAGAGAGAAAGTAGGGTAGAGAGAGTAGGGTAGACAGAGAGTAGGGTAGAGAGAGTAGGGTAGAGAGAGTAGGGTAGAGAGAGTAGGATAGAGAGAGTAGGATAGAGAGAGTAGGATAGAGAAAGTAGGGTAGAGAGAGTAGGATAGAGAGAGTAGGATAGAGAGAGTAGGATAGAGAGAGTAGGATAGAGAGAGTAGGGTAGAGAGAATAGGATAGAGAGAGTAGGGTAGAGAGAGTAGGATAGAGAGAGTAGGGTAGAGAGAGTAGGGTAAAGAGAGTAAGGTAGAGAGAGAGAGTAGGGTAGAGAGAGTAGGATAGAGAGAGTAGGGTAGAGAGAGTAGGGTAAAGAGAGTAAGGTAGAGAGAGAGTAGGGTAGAGAGAGTAGGGTAGAGAGAGTAGGATAGAGAGAGTAGGATAGAGAGAGTAGGATAGAGAGAGTAGGGTAGAGAGAGTAAGGTAGAGAGAGAGAGAGTAGGGTAGAGAGAGTAGGATAGAGAGTAGGGTAGAGAGAGTAGGATAGAGAGAGTAGGGTAGAGAGAGTAGGGTAAAGAGAGTAAGGTAGAGAGAGAGTAGGGTAGAGAGAGTAGGGTAGAGAGAGTAGGATAGAGAGAGTAGGATAGAGAGAGTAGGGTAGAGAGAGTAAGGTAGAGAGAGAGAGTAGGGTAGAGAGTAGGGTAGAGAGAGTAGGGCAGAGAGTAGGGAGAGAGTAGGGTAGAGAGCAAGGAACTAAAAAACAAAAGTAATACTTGTGCATCTCTCACCATGCCTCCCCAAACGGTCGCCCCGGTTCCAGCGCCCCAGCAGGCCATCCCGGACCTCGCAGACAGCTGCCTGCTGGATTCTGACGACTCTCTACAGATGATGGACGACGATCCGGAAGGCGAGCTCGGCGAAGTCTGGGGCCACTCACTGGCTTGGATAGACCAGAGAGGCGATTTCGAACGGCTCATCCGCTGTCCGAACGGCCCGGAAGATCCGACGGAGGCTAGCAGGTCGCGGGTTCGAGCCCGGATTTGGCGACCAACCCAAACGGCCACGGGAATGTGGTTCGGCGGAGGGGACGTTTGAAGGTCATTCTTCAAGCAATATCGTCATCTTGTCTGGCGAGTTTGTCTTCAGCCGCTTAAAGATATTTTATTTGTGCATAAAAGTTGTTTCAACAGTTTAACAATGAGAGTTTTGCTCTATAAATTAAAGCAATTGTGTAGTTTTTTAATCCTCTAGGAGGCTGAGTGCATGCTAATGAGCTTGTTTATAATGAGCTATATAAATATAATTATCTTTAAATATACAGCAGCAACTACCATAACTTCTACTGTATATTTGCAGTCTCCTATGTCTCCTATCGTCAGGTGTACATGCCTGTCGATATTAGACAGTCGGGGGCGCCGTACACCCTGTGTGAGCGTGTGTACTAATTAGCTGTGAGGCGTGATCTCTGCGCGCGTGTGTGCTCAGCTCAGACACCTCAGGATGGCGGCTAAGACTTAGGAGATCCCATTTTTGGTCTAATATTAGTTTTCTTCATTTCATCCTACTTTTACCACCCTGAATAACCCTCTTCTATCATCTGTGAATCACCCTCTTCCCTCTCTGAGTCACCCTCTCTTCCCTCTCTGAGTCACCCTCTCTTCCCTCTCTGAGTCTCTCTTTTCCCTCTCCGAGTCACCCTCTTCCCTCTCTGAGTCTCTCTTTTCCCTCTCTGAGTCTCTCTCTTTTCCCTCTCTGAGTTACCCTCTCTTCCCTCTGAGTCACCCTCTCTTCCCTCTCTGAGTCACCCTCTCTTCCCTCTCTGAGTCACCCTCTTCCCTCTCTGAGTCTCTCTTTTCCCTCTCTGAGTCTCTCTCTTTTCCCACTCCGAGTCACCCTCTTTTCCCTCTCTGAGCCACCCCCTTCCCTCTCTGAGTCTCTCTCTATTCCCTCTCTGAGTCTCTCTCTATTCTCTCTCTTTTCTCTCCCTGAGTCACCCTCTCTTCCCTCTCTAAATTACCTGTCTTTCCTTCTTTGAATATCGCAGCATTCACTGCTAAGAATGGGGTCTCATTCAACAGGATATAACCGTGGGCTACTTATCACAGCAGGGAAGCAGCCATTCCTAACTAAGCACACCTCAAATCTCACCTCGATGCTGTCCTAGGAGCAGTGGAATTCTTTCTATTATAATATACTTTTTTATTGAGTTTTTTTTGTTTGGGCCAAGAAGTTGAAACTATAGCTATAGCTACTCTCCTCTATACTTCTCAAGTCTCAAGGGACACGAAATTATGATCCCACCTGAAGCTACGAGTATTAAACAACTCAAGTGGATAATTGATGACTCGAGGCTTGATAAACTATTCACAATGCGATAAGAGTTGACAAAAACTTTATGCGCGTTGAGGAATGAAAAAAATTCATTCTTTTTTTTGTTTAAAACTCAACGGGGAATCCTGAATGGAGTGTGGAAATATGGGATAATGTAAGGACCTGTTGATGGAAGGCGGAGCTGCTTAAAGACACGTTTCTTAACTTGATATGAAGATTCTACATGCACCATTATGGCTAAAAATGGTGCGCCAGAGATAACGGATGTAGCACCTTGATGTCTGGAATTAGCGCCTTGAAATAACCGGAAATGGCGCCTAAGGATAACCAGAAATGGCGCCTTAAAATAATCGGAAATGGCGCCTAAGGACAACCGAAAAGGGCGCCCTACGCTAACCGTAAGTGACGCCTAAGAATAACCGGAAATGGCGCCTCAAAATAACCGGAAATGGCACCACAAGATTACCGGAAATCGGAACTCAAAGTAACCGTAAATGACGCCTAATGTTTTTTTAGATAAAATAATTAAGTCAAAAATACTTTGACGTATGTGATAATTATCAATGAAGTAGTTTAGTAAATTCGTCACAGATATTTACAAACTCCAATATTCCATAATTATTAACAAGACACACTGCCGTATCAGTGGTACACACAGGAAACTAATTAACTAGAACTGATTTCTTCTGACCAGACAGACTTAACAAAAAACAGCGAAATCTGCTTTTATCAATGTTGTTTTTTTATTTACAATTTTTCCTTAGTGAGGCCAGGCGAGGTGAGGTGAGGTGGCTACACACAGACATATGGAAATAAAATCCGTATGATTTGCATTCGAAAAGTACATGCAAGGCTTCTTAATTTAGCAAAAAAAGAAATTAAATTGTTCAAAAGTAAAGCCTTCTGCCCGTCCTTCGAATTTTGTTTGTTCACATTTCTATCGAAATTCGTAAATCCAGATATCGAACACCAAGATCCTGAACTGGAATCCCAAGATCCTGAACTAGAATCCCAAGATCCTGAACTGGAATCCCAAGATCCTGAACTGGAATCCCAAGATACTGAACTGGAATCCCAAGATCCTAAACTAGAATCCCAAGATCCTGAACTAGAATCCCAAGATCCTGAACTAGAATCCCAAGATCCTGAACTTTAAATCCCAAGATCCTGAACTGGAATCCCAAGATCCTGAACTTAAATCCCAAGATCCTGAACTGTAATCCCAAGATCCTGAACTGGAATCCCAAGATCCTGAACTGGAATCCCAAGATCCTGAACTGGAATCCCAAGATCCTGAACTGGAATCCCAAGATCCTGAACTGGAATCCCAAGATCCTAAACTGGAATCCCAAGATCCTGAACTGGAATCCCAAGATCCTAAACTGGAATCCCAAGATCCTGAACTGGAATCCCAAGATCCTGAACTGGAATCCCAAGATCCTGAACTTAAATCCCAAGATCCTGAACTGGAATCCCAAGATCCTGAACTGGAATCCCAAGATCCTGAACTGGAATCCCAAGATCCTGAACTGGAATCCCAAGATCCTGAACTGGAATCCCAAGATCCTAAACTGGAATCCCAAGATCCTGAACTGGAATCCCAAGATCCTGAACTGGAATCCCAAGATCCTGAACTGGAATCCCAAGATCCTGAACTAGAACCCCAAGATCCCAATTTCGAACCCCAAGATCCCGAATTAGAACCCCAAGATCCCGATTTCGAATCCCAAGATCCCGATTTCGAATCCCAAGATCTCGAATTAGAACCCCCAAGATCCCGAATTAAACCCCAAGATCCCGAATTAAACTTCAAGATCCCGAATTAGAACCAAAAGATCCCGAATTAGAACCCCAAGATCCCAAATTAGAACCCCAAGATCTAAAATTACGATTATATATTTTTAATTTTAGCAAATTTCTCTCCACTCGCTACTATAAGTAACGTACACAGCCACGCCAACTGACTAAAAATGCGAAATAAATAATAATATTTAATAATAAATTGATCAAATGACCACCAAAGATAAGAGAAGTAATCAATCAAGTAAGCATCAGAAGGCCACAATAAAGGTATACAAATAATTGTTTATTCAATTAGAAAGCATTAAAAGTTCTGCAAACCGAAGCATAGGGTTTACTTGTGTTTTCAATATTAATAAAAGCAAAGCATAACTCAGATAAGGGCTCAGGAGACTGATTTTAGGGCAATTTTATTTATTTTTGGCACAACCAGCTCTTCATAGAACAATTTTTACACCAATTAAAATATTTCATCATAGATGCTCTTTGTACACTACTTAACCCAGCTAGTCAGTAGGCAATTTAGCAAAACACTGTCAAAAGGTTTATTCTTCAAAAAATGGCAACAGAAGACATTTGAAGGAGAAAAAATTCAGATTGCATTTTTTGTTGGTTCACACGCGACCTGGCAGCCTCACAGGCCCCAATTGAAGCCGCCAGGGCGCTCTTCTTCTGGAAGAGGCTGATAATTGGGATCTTGCTGGCCTGGGGGCGCGTCGAACAGCGTTTTGCTGTGGGAGACCAGGGTGGGCAAAAGTGAATTTTTTGCTTACCGACTTAACTGAGGAGTGTGACCCATGCTGTCACCGTGACTGTGACCCATGCTGTCACCGTGACTGTGACCCATGCTGTCACCGTGACTGTGACCCATGCTGTCACCGTGACTGTGACCCATGCTGTCACCGTGACTGTGACCCATGCTGTCACCGTGACTGTGACCCATGCTGTCACCGTGACTGTGACCCATGCTGTCACCGTGACTGTGACCCATGCTGTCACCGTGACTGTGACCCATGCTGTCACCGTGACTGTGACCCATGCTGTCACCGTGACTGTGACCCATGCTGTCACCGTGACTGTGACCCATGCTGTCACCGTGACTGTGACCCATGCTGTCACCGTGACTGTGACCCATGCTGTCACCGTGACTGTGACCCATGCTGTCACCGTGACTGTGACCCATGCTGTCACCGTGACTGTGACCCATGCTGTCACCGTGACTGTGACCCATGCTGTCACCGTGACTGTGACCCATGCTGTAACTGTGACCCATGGTGTCACCGTGACCGTGACCCATGCTGTAACTGTGACCCATGCTGTAACTGTGGTTGTGACCCATGCTGTAACTGTGACCCATGCTGTCACCGTGACTGTGACCCATGCTGTAACTGTGGCTGTGACCCATGCTGTCACCGTGACTGTGACCCATGCTGTAACTGTGGCTGTGACCCATGCTGTAACTGTGACCCATGCTGTCACCGTGACTGTGACCCATGCTGTCACCGTGACCCATGCTGTAACTGTGACCCATGCTGTAACTGTGACCCATGCTGTAACTGTGGCTGTGACCCATGCTGTAACTGTGACTGTGACCCATGCTGTAACTGTGGCCCATGCTGTAACTGTGGCTGTGACCCATGCTGTAACTGTGACTGTGACCCATGCTGTAACTGTGACCCATGCTGTAACTGTGACCCATGCTGTAACTGTGGCTGTGACCCATGCTGTAACTGTGACCCATGCTGTAACTGTGACTGTGACCCATGCTGTAACTGTGGCTGTGACCCATGCTGTAACTGTGACCCATGCTGTAACTGTGGCTGTGACCCATGCTGTAACTGTGACCCATGCTGTAACTGTGGCTGTGACCCATGCTGTAACTGTGACCCATGCTGTAACTGTGGCTGTGACCCATGCTGTAACTGTGGCTGTGACCCATGCTGTCACTGTGACTCGGACCGAGTATTTACTAATCATTAAGGGCAGTGACTCACAGGAATTGAGGAGTCCGCAGCACGCGAAAGCCGTTACGCTGTCTTGGGAAAACATCTTCAAGAAAATAATACACGTGACCTGCTGCGATGCCTGCAATAATAATAAGAAACATATTGATTTGCTGCTGTGTGATCTATTAATTTAGGATTGGGATCTATAGGTTTTAGTATTAGGATCTACAGATTTTAGTATTGTGGTCTATAGACTAATGATTAGTATCTATAGCATACATGCGCAACCTCTGAAATTCGGTCGGCCATGCGACTTAGTTTTAACAAAAATGCGACGTAGTTTTTGGCCAAAAAATGCGACTTACATGTAAAAAAACCCTAAAGCAAAATTAACGCAACTTTGGGTAAACGGCAGGAGTAACTATGACTGTCTTATTAAGCCAATATGCCTCGTCAGCTACTTAGTACTACTACTTGATTATTTTTTCGGGTGGGCATTTTTGCGACTTCCTTGGTTGGCCGCCAAATCGGTCGGCCGGATCGGCCGACTCGGCCGACTGTTGCGCATGTATGATCTATAGATTGAGGATTACGATCTATAGATTTAGGATTAGGATCTATAGATTTAGGATTAGGATCTATAGATTTAGGATTAGGATCTATAGATTTAGGATTAGGATCTATAGATTTATGATTGCGATCTGTAGATTTAGTATCTGGGTATCTGTAGATTTTAGTATTGGGATCTATAGATTAATAAATACGAGTTTCTAGTGAATAAAACTTGTGGGAAAAGGTCTAAATTATGACAGACTCACCCATAGCGTCAACAATAATAACGTTTCCCAGTAGGAACGAAAAAGCCATCAGCACCCAAGGCAAGTAGGGAGCTTGAAAAGTGAGCAAACCAAAGAAATTCATCCTGATGAATGGATTCCTTCGACTCCAAACGTAGACAATCATGATTGTGAAAGCCTGGCTAAGGAATACCATATTCACGAATAGGCCTGCGAGCTGAAATTAAAAAAAGGAAATGATAAAACGGCCCTTTTCAGTTCTGCTACTTGCTATACACAATTAAAATTAAGAGAAAATAACATAACAATCTAAACCTATGACTATTGAACACAAACGTAAAACAAATATTGAATTTCGCAATTTAATAAATATTGCTGCTATCTAGTCTAGGGTGTTAATAAAATATTTTCGTAAAACGACCCTTTTAAGGGCCACCACTACTTATCTACAAATTTTAATGAAATCAACTAATATTGATAATCGAGACGCAGAGTCGACTTATTAAAAACACTTTTACAATAATGTTTACAAAAACGGCTCTTTTTAGGGCCGCTGCACTCAGATGATCACTCACCGTCATGAAGCAACCGCCAAAGATGAACATGAGCGCAAAATCGCTGGTTCGGCCTCGGAACGAGTTTTCTTCAAGCATGCGACAGTACCGATAATTGAACACCATATTAAAGAAGAAATTGAATCCAAATGTGCCAAAGAAGCAGAAGTTTGTAATTAAACGCCAAAGCTGAAAATTTACGGAAGACAAGATTTAGGCATTAAAAACTTTCAAAACAATCAACCAATATGAGATAATTTAAAATGATAAAATACGACTTACCTGTAGGTTCTTGAATATCAATGTTGGATGGAAGTACAGTTGAAATGGACTGACAATGTCCAATTGCTAAAAAAATGCGAAGAAAAGTACATTTATAAAGAAATCAATTCAAAAAAGATTTTAATCTACAATTATATTATGTCTATATAAATTTCAATTCATTAATAACATTCTTTAAAGCATGTTGAACAACTTAAATCATTAAGAATTTTTTGATAGCAATTTTAAAAACTATTCAATTTTATATCAATGCTGCCACATCAATATTATTCATAATCTACGAGGGGTGTCCAAAAAGTAGTCATACTTTTAACTGTAGCTCTCGTTCTATAGCTTCCTGTGATTTAAAATTTTATGAACTGATAGCAGCAAATCTCTTCTACAGACTGCTTTTTGAATTTTTTAAATTGATACCAGAGAACAAAAGTTATACCCACAAAAGTAACAGTACCTGTATCACAGAGTTACACAAATTATAGGCTGAGCTTCACGAGATCCATGCCGAGTAAGCTTCAATGAACTGTTGATTTCGGCTTGTCCAACCTGTCAGCAATCTCTCTAATGGTCATTCGGGAGTCCTCGTCAAGAAGATTCAGAATGGAGTCCGTCAGTACATCAGGTCGATGAATGTATGGCCGCCCCGTCCGATGCTGATCTGCCAAGTCAATCCTTCCCTTGCTGAACTGCTCCATCCATCGATAAACTGTCATTTTGCTGACCACAGAGGATCCATGCGCAGAGCAAAGTTTTGCGTGAATTTCTGAGGCACCATGGCCAGCGCCCCAAAGAGTGAAGATAGTACTTTGCTGAGCAACAACTGAGTGCACATCCATGTGTGTTGTCGAGTATGGGCAATGAAATCAATTGCAAAATGCAAGCTCCTCTGTTTGCAAGTAAAGTAATGAATTTAATGCTTTATTTTTCTGCGCATGATTCTGTCCATAGACAAATTTCAGTCAGTCACAGTGAGCATAATTTTGCAATTGGGCTTTGGTATTGCTTAAACAAGACATTTATCGATGCCTTCTTAATGAGTGAGTGCAGAAGTCGACTATCATAAATTTTGATATAGTTTGTGTAACTCTATGGTACAGGTACTGTTACTTTTGTGGGTATAACTTTTGTTCTCTGGTATCAATTTTAAAAATTCAAAAAGCAGTCTGTAGAAGAGATTTGCCACTATCAGTTCATAAAATTTTAAATCACAGGAAGCTATAGAAGGAGAGCTATGGTTAAAAGTATCACTACATTTTGGACACCCCTCGTACCATTCCAGATTGCAGACTACAAAATTTGAGGGCCACATTGACCGATGACTATACTCTACAATTGTTAGAGCACCAAGAGGCCGTTCTCCCTACGTCAACCAAGATTAACCAAGACCCACTAAAACACTAGTTATGGCAAGCTTGTTTTACAAAAACCCACCATTCTGGGTAGTTCAAGGCACAGAAACTAACAATAGACAATGCTATACAATATCTGTAAGGAGAATTGCGAACCGTCACCAGCACCTACACAGCAATTGGCGAAAGTGTTGGTGAACTTATCATCCCACAACACACGACACACAAAACCTCAGCTGCTACAGGCGGAACTATTTAAGGGCCCATTTGATAACAAGGAGGCTGCATCTCGCACTATGCAGTGTTGTCAATTACCAGACGAAACTTATTGCATTGACTTGGATTGCAATAGTTGCAGCGTGCTGCACCAAAAGATGGCCATTATCGAGGAGCAGATGGACAGGCTCAAAAATGAGCTTCAAAGTGCCAAAGTGGCAACGTCTGAAAGGCACGACTTGCTACTGAAGGAGGTGGATGTGCACAAGTCAATGCAGAGGCGCTTGGAGGTGGCTAATGCTGAGATAGATGACCTGCACCAAGAAATTGGTCATCTCAGAACAACTGGCGAATCATCCAAATTTCAATCCAATGTTATTCGAATTATGCAAGACTTTGCCACTCAAAGCCTTGCAACAAGCCAAATCCCAGCTTCTTCTTCTTCTTTTTCAAGGCACCTCCGTGTGCGGACTGGCCAATCTGGAGGGGGCAGTGGCCCCATGCTGCGAATGAGCTTTGGTAGCTCCTGCTATTTACGCTTCCCCATCGACCGAGGTCATATCCAAGATTCTGGGAAAAGACCAATGAATGCCGCTTCTGGTGTCCGCCCCAAACGTGACTATTACAAGAGAGCAGAAGGCAGCTATTGAGCATGCGGTTGCTGAACTCCGTTGCAAGCCAGGTGACAAGCAGTTGCGAAAGCTCACTAGACTCCTCATTTGTTCCCTTTTTTCGACCTCGGAATTGTGTGTGACTACCGTGTCTGGCATGGCCAAGAAGCAGCAAATTTGTATGCCAGCAAATTGTCATATTGTGAGGACAATTACTCAGTTCCTCACAGCTGCTTCTCCTAATCCTCTACCAGATGGTCTTTTCTGCAATTCATTCAAATATTGCTCATTGGATGCCCTCCAAAAAAAGAAAAGGATCAATTCTAGTACGCTAAGAAGTGGCAGGACCGATCAATCCTCTTCAACTGACAAGATGAGTGTGCTAAGTGGTGGCGGGACCAATCAGTCTTCCTCAACCGAGACGAGTGCGCTAAGAAGCAGTGGGACTGATCAGTCCTCCTCAACCGAGACGAGTGCGCTAAGAAGCGGCGGGACTGATCAGTCCTCCTCAACTGAGACAAGTGTGCTAAGAAGCGGCAGGACTGATCAGTCCTCCTCAACTGACGAGACGAATGCAATAAGTGGCGGCAGGACAATAAAAAAGGGAGAAGCAAACAAAGCAGCAACCTTTTCAGAGCTCAAAGAGATCAAAGAGAAATGTTTGCAAAACCTAGACAGTTTTTTTTGTAATATTCCCCCAGTTTGTATACTCGTATGCTGCTGCTAATAAGCATTACGGCTATTTGTTTTCAACTAATTGCAACTGTGTCAAACATGTGCCAGGATTAGTATATGGGAATCAAAATATTTTTTTTAATTGTTAAATGAATTGCTGTTCCATTGTTGAAACTGTTTAAATTCAACTAGATTACCTTTGCCTTACATTTTTTGCTCCATGTTAACTTTTGTTTGAATTTAATTTAGATGACATTGTTGTTCTTTCTCTTCATCAATACTCACACTGCATTTACTATGTATAGTGTGCTTTTGGTAATCTTTTTATGTTTTTTCACTGTTACATTAAGTTGTTATATTGCAATCTCATACTACTGTTTCCTTCTTTTTTCACTACTAACAAACTACTAGCCAATCAGCATCTTTTGCATTTACAGTGTTATAAATATACACCTAACAAACTATTTCTCCCATTTTGTTACCCAGATCCACTACCAAACTCAAAACTCTTAAGAGAATTTTACCTTAACTTCTATTTGCTTTTAATCAGAAGTGAATAATTATTACAATGGGAAATTGTCAGCCTAAGCAATTTTCTTACAATAGGCAAATTAAACCATTGCATCAATGGCAACTTTTGGTAACTTTTAGGAGCTTCTCACCAGAAGTGAATGGAAACATCAATGGCAACTTTTGGGAACTTTTGGGAACTCCTTATCCCTATACATGTAAAATTGAAATGGTAACTTTTGGTAACTTTTCTGCAAAAGTTACCATATTCCGGCCCTCTGATTGGCTATATGTGTAAATGTTTCCTAATGCGTACACCTTCTGATTGACTGTGAGAATGGTAACTTTTTGGTAACCCCTCTCCTCTCATTGCAACTCTGTAGTGTAAGTGCTCTGTTAGACTATAATCTACTGTTAATTTTTATATACATTTCTGACTTTCATCAACCCATTCTTAGTCTTAATTGTTAAATATAAATGAACAAATAAATTGTTACTTATTTTAAGAGCCTGATGATGCCTGATGCAAGGCAAAACATGTCGCATAAAAAATGATAGTGCTCACCTTCTTAATTCTAGATTTTTATTTAATTTAATCTCTACGCTGAAAATCTATTGTCAAAGTCATATAAAAATTATAAAACATTAATCAAGCATGATATAGCCATCGGCATTAGACATTAGGAACTTACAACTGCTAAAGTAGTCAACAGGCATGCTGTAGTATACCCTCTAGTAAAGACAGGGATTTGAAGGTACTCTTGCAAAATATTATTCATTGCAAGAATATTGTTTAATATTTTAACTGTAGAGCGGTGGTTGCGTGCCAACTGAGCTTTGTTGACGTTGCAAATGCTGGTGTACTGTTATGTAAGTATGCAGTAATGCAGTGTCTTATGTCGTATGAATTGTCAAGAAAACGGTCTCCTAAGTTTTGACTCTAGAAGGATAACATATTTAGAACAAAATAAAAAAATACTTTTTAAACTGAGATGATAGGTATATTATTAAAGTTGTGTTGAAACGGAACAGTCTGACTCGAACAAGACGTGTGTACCATTTGCATTTAGTTCTGTTGGTTTCGTTTCTTATAAAAGGAGCAGTTTGAAATCCTAGCGACACGTAACACAACGCTTAAAAACAGGTATTAATACAAAAATAATACGTAGCAGCAAGCAAGCACACAGTCACTTTCATAGTGACAAAAATTGCTTCGAGCAGTTTTTGATGAGAAAGAAATTAATTTGCAAAAGTGAATTGTTGAGTTGATTCATAACTGACATTTAATTTTGCTGTTTCAAGGATCATGAAGATTTATATTTAGACCAATAAATAAATGCATATTGAATTATTATTTACATGTGCATTTAAATTATGCACCGAAGCTCAAATATTAAGGACCTCTTAGGTTTTTTCATTTCAATCTTACTCTCAAAGCCCGATGAGGTGGAATCAGAATCGGTGGGGAGTAAAATGTGGAATAATTTTGCAGTAATATGATTAACAAAATGTTGCAACAAAATGTTCATCTTTCATACATTTTTTCTAAGCTGAAAGCCGCAACTTTTTCCGAGTTTCTTTTTACACAAAATGTACATGACTTGTATTCCATTTATTAATCACATGATATCTACCTATCTGTCCTTCATTCAAGGCAAATATTTCAGTTATCAGTGAATTACTATCACGTTTAAATAATGGTCTCAGAGACTACTCGAGAATAAATCCTAACGGTCCTGTCAGTATCAGTGTTATTTTTTGATTGGCTGTGATTTTCGTAGGCGATGTTAGCTACATAAACATGTGACATGTCGTGTGTACGTTACATGTACTGTAGAATATATGCAAGGTAAGTAGCTGGTCTCACTCGCCAATCTAATTTTTAGATAGATTCACTTTTTTGATAATTCAGTGATAGCTGCAGGTTTAGTAAAAAATATTATTTGCACAGTTTTGTGTTTAAAGAGAAACAAGAGATTACAAAGTGTGCAATGTTTGTTTTTCGCACTTGTACGACGTAATATGCGATTTTTTTAAATTATGAAATATTTTTGTTACGCGCCGTATACTATATTATACGACGTTACGTTACGCAGTGTAGGCTACTATACTGTTTAGTAGCTGATCGCTGCCATTAACTTGGAGTCCACCGGAAGAAGCTCGGATATGTGATTCAAAGTTAAATTCAGTGATCAATGATTAGTGCTAAAATTGAAATTTTATATTTTTACCACTTGACTTAGTTGACTTTGACTTGTGCTTGTCTATTGTCTTTTAGATTTATTAGAATCTAGGTAGGGATGCCAGAAACTAGCCTATGCCTTTTTGAGAACCAGTTAACCAGTTTGAAAAGCATCTTTTTTTAAGAAAACTAGTTTAAGTGTCAATTTTTTAAAGAACAAAATAAGCATAGAACTTACAATTAAATAGGCCTACTAGGCCTACAAAAAATGTCTTTTAATGATATTTGTTTGTTGCTAAAGCATGTCCTTTTTGGTATAGAACCAAGACCGCCACACACCAAGACTGCCATACTTGAGGAGCTAGGGGAGAAATTTGGCTCAATGTGTTATTAAATGGTGCTAAAGAAGAGATAAGTAGGTAAGAGAGCCAGTAACATAAGGCTGCACAAGAGACGAACCTATGAGAGGAATAGCAATGAATTCCAAAAAATTGGTAGCTCCCTTTCAATACCAATAGCCAATAATAGCTGTGGTGGTCTTAGGCCTAGTCATACGCTCATTTTTCTTAACTTTAATCTAAACTAACTAGGCCGGTAGGCCCTAACCTAATAATTATATTATCAATTTGTGAATAGGCCTAATATGATTATGCAAACTTTTATTACAACTTCAAATGATTAACCTAAAGTTTTAAGTTTGACAGAGTTAAAAACAAAGTTTTGAGATTGAGTTTATTAATAAGCTTTTTATAATATTTACATTTATGTCATTTTCTTTATCCCCTTGAATCTGCCACTCTGCCCCATTGAGTCTGCCTCTCTGCTTCTTTGAATCTATCTCCAAGATGGAATTCTTACACAAAAGTTGTTAATGTTACGCATTTGTACATGCTTGTTAAATTTGTACATGCCTACTTGCTGAAAAAGGGCCTACTTGTAACTTGTGCACTTTCAAAGAAGATGTGTGCTACTCAATTAAAGTAAAAAGCAAAAAGCAAAAAGCTGTTTGTAGCAAAATCATAGATAGGATGACTTATATACATATTACATGGTTATATGGCAAATGCACACTCAAGTTCTCCTATTTTTTTAGTCCAAAAGGTTGTTTTTATTCTAGAAAATTTTAAAACAAAAGTAAAACAAAGAATAATAGTTTTTTGCAAAAACAGTTACTTAAAATTTTAATAAAACTCATAATTTTTAAAGAATATTTTCTCTAAAAATGTAGCATTCAAGCTAATTTACGCTTGGAGTACAATTTTTTTAATTTACATCAACATAGAATTGAAAAACTAGAAATTTAATTTTTAGCATATAGGCCATAATTGCATTATGACAAATTATTTTTATAATTTGCATGCATGTTTGCATGTTGCTCCAAAAGTGTGCACGCTTACGTGCTGCTCCAAAAACATTTGCGTGATTTTTCTTTCCCCTAGCAAGAATTCTATCCTGGTATAATAAATTATTGTTTTCATATAAAATGTACAAATTACACAAATTATATTCCATTTTTGAATTTTAATAAGCATGTGAAAAAAACTGAAAAACTAAACCAAAAAATGGTTTTTAGCCCAAAACCATTTTTGGCAAATTAGTTAATTGGAGTTGGCATCCCTATTTCTAGGTCTAACTTGTGGCTTTGTTGTTCTTTATACATAAAATTTATAGTTTCTTTTAGATGATAAAATTTTTATGTTTGTTTATATAGGCTAGTTCCAATATTCTTATGCCTATATCTTAGGTTTAAATTTCATTTTATTATTTTCCTTGACCTGTGACCCTTGACTTTATGGCATAAGTTGTAAACTTGATTTTATTAAAACCTTCACTTAATATTAAGTAGGGGTCAAACAAGATCTTGATTATTAAGGTCTTGGCACTTTTTTCAATCTCAATCTTGAAAAAGTAAAGTCTCAAGATTTGTGACTATATGACTATTATTGTTAACTATGATATTGTAATTTATATTTAATATAATAAAGTTACTAACAAGCTGAATATTATATATTATATTGTACTAATTGTTTTTCCTTGTATTGTCATCATTGACATGTATATTTGACAAGTAATAATATTAGAGCATCAGATGGTAGGTAACAATTATTTATATGGCTCTAAATGAGCTATACAAATGAAAATAGTTCTAGCATTGTTGGAGCTAGATTTACTTTTCATACTTAACCATTTCAATTATATCAAGATATCTATTTATAAATTTTATATTTAGTGATTTAGAATATATAAGGTATAATCTATTATTGAATCTCAAAATAGAGAATAGAATTAATGATTTTGATTATAGTCTAAACAACTTAAATCACAATATATTATACTATTTGATAGTATTTGGTAATATAAGGCTGAACTTGATGCAGTTGTGGTTGTGGATGATATGCATAATGTTGAGATTCTTTAGAAGTGTGAAAAATGTGCTAGACAGTTTGTATTTTTAAATTTTAAATTAGGCTTCTAATATAGCTTGTTGCTTTTATGAAAAGTTAGTTTTTGCATTTCTTTGGGGTTGATATTGAATGCTCTTTTCCTAATTGCCTAATTAACTTAGTACAATTGATTACAAAGATTAGAAGAGACAATCAATGTTTACTGCTAACCTATAATACGCAATGACAGCAATTTCAAGAATTGTGCACTTCATGTTTTTAGTTGAGACTGAACTAAAATCCTCTATGAAAGTTTCTGTACTTAGTTGTTTTTATTGATGGTTTTTAGCATTTTTATTTATAATAAATTGAAATGGTTAACTCTAATAAGTTTGTCTATGACATTGTTAAAATGTCACTCAGAATCATATTAATGATCAACATTGAAATTTTTATAGCTAGTGTATAAAGTGCAATATATAAGTCACATAGAGCAATAATATAAGTACATAAAATTGCATAATTTGTTTTTTTCAATCCAGTCATATGAATAAACAGATACATCTGTGTCTATTTTTTGAGTGCCAGTTTGGTATATAAATATTTATGACAGTTAGGAGGGGTCTATAACATTCAGTAGCATTTTGCATAAGATATTCCAGAAATAAACACAATAAAAAAGTTAAATAAAACCAGTACTAAGATGTCAAAAGTAAAGGTTTTACAAGGTTTTAATGATATTTTGCTTGTTTTGCTGTCATTTCTGCAGTCAGTAAATCGTCTCTACTGCTACAGTGTTGCGGCTCAGTGTGGCAGTTAGCCCAATTTGAAGTGAGAAGGCAGACACAGACTTGGGCTGAGGGCAAAAGATGCAGGCAGCAATTCTTTCGTCTGTGTGCCCAGGGCCGCCAGGTGCCAGCATTGAGGCTCAGCTTGGCGTGTCAGCAGGCGGCGGCGGCAATGCCACTAAGCGTCGTAGGGTTGAGTCGCAAGCTGTCAATAACCATCAGCCATTGATTAAGGTTCTGCATCAGAGTCTGCAGCAGCAGCAGCAGCAGCAGCAATCCTCCAGCAACGATTGTTTAAACAGCTCAGCGGCTTGTGGTTCTTCTGGTAGCAGCAATTGTTTCAAAGAGAAGAAGCTCAAATTAAATAGAAGCGTTGTTACTACGGGAAACACTTCGAATAGCGACTCAACTACTAAAAGTAGTACTGCTGCTGTTGCTACTAAAAGAAAGCTAAGCAATAATAGCAATAACGATGGAGTTGGTAGTGCTCAGCACCAGCCCGCTGCTGCTGCTCCTCCACCAGCTGCAGAGGGCGACTATCACATCACAGTTGGCGAGGAATTAAAGTCAACATCGCACGCTTACAGAGTATTGAGCTATCTGGGCAGAGGCACATTTGGTCAAGTTGTGAAAGCATGGAATGTGAATAACAGCCGGTTGGTGGCGGTGAAGATTTTAAAGAATCATCCAAGCTACGCTAGACAGGGCGGTATTGAAGCTGAAATTCTGCAACGCCTGTGCCGTGAAGACACGGATGCTTGCAATATTGTACGAGCGCTGGAGTGCTTTGTGCATCGATCGCACCTGTGCTTGGCATTTGAACTGCTCGATCAGAATCTGTACGATTATTTGAAGGCCCAGAAATTTCGGCCTCTAATGTTGAAAGAAATTCGACCGATTGCTCAACAGGTGAGGGCTGGGTGTCTGCTCTTGCGCTCTGTCTGTGAACCTAGTTTCGGTTGTACGCCCTGTCACTATGACCCATTTAATTGGTCACCGAAGCCACTATGACCAATTTTATTGGTCTCCGAAGTCCAAAGCCACTATGACCCATTTATTTGGTCACCGAAGCCACTATGACCCATTTAATTGGTCACCGAAGCCACTATGACCCATTTAAATTGGTCACTAAAGCCACTATGACCAATTTAATTAGTCACCGAAGCCACTATGACCAATTTAATTGGTCTCCGAAGTCCAAAGCACTATGACCTATTTAATTGGTCACCGAAGCCACTATGACCTATTTAATTGGTCACCGAAGCCACTATGACCCATTTAAATTGGTCACTAAAGCCACTATGACCAATTTAATTAGTCACCTAAGCCACTATGACAAATTTAATTGGTCTCCGAAGTCCAAAGCCACTATGACCCATTTAATTGGTCACTAAAGCCACTATGACCAATTTAATTAGTCACTTAAGCCACTATGACCCATTTAATTGGTCACCAAAGGCAATATGACCCATTCAATTGGTCATTGAAGCCACTATGACCCATTGAATTGGTCACTAAAGCCATAATAACCCATTTGGTCGTTGTAGCCAATATGACCCACTAATTGGTTACTGAAGCCCGTATGACCTTTTTTTGGTCACTCATGCCACTGTGACCCATTTAATTGGTTGTTGAAGCTGCTATGACTAATTTTAGTGGTCATTGAAGCCTCTATAACCCAGTTTAATTGGTCACTCTTGTGACTATGACTCCAAAAACCTCCTCAGCAAAAAATTGACCGCGGTTTTTGGTCACGATACTCGTATGACCTCAGAGTGCCCTCGTCATTTGCGTCATATGACCGCTCCCATCCTGTCAGGTGCTGTCGGCCCTTTCAAAGCTGCGCTCTCTCGGCCTAATTCACGCCGATCTGAAGCCCGAGAACATCATGCTTGTGCATCCTGGCGAAGATTCTTGGCGTCGTTATCGCGTGAAGGTGATCGATTTTGGCTCGGCCTGCTACACGCACAAAGCTGTGACGTCCACCTACCTGCAGTCTCGCTACTATCGGGCTCCTGAAATTCTGTTGGGCCTGCCGTTTAATGAGAGCATCGACATGTGGTCGCTGGGCTGCGTGCTTGCCGAGCTTTATATGGGCTGGCCTCTGTATCCTGGCTCTAGCGAGTACGATCAGGTGAGTAGTCTTTTTTATTGGAGTATGCTCGGTTTCGAGTGCTCAAATTGGTTTGCTCAAACCAGAGTGCTCAAACTAGAGTAGAGTGCTCAAATTGGTGTGCTCAGACTAGAGTGCTCAAACTGGAGTGCTGAACCTAGTGCTCAAATTTGTGTGCTCAAACTGGAGTGATCAAATTTGTGTGCTCAGACTAGAGTGCTCAAATTTGTGTGCTCAAATTTTTGTGCTCAAACTGGAGTGCTCAAATTTGTGTGCTCAGACTAGAGTGCTCAAATTTGTGTGCTCAAATTTTTGTGCTCAAACTGGAGTGCTCAAATTTGTGTGCTCAGACTAGAGTGCTCAAATTTGTGTGCTCAAATTTTTGTGCTCAAACTGGAGTGCTCAAATTTTTGTGCTCAAACTGGAGTGCTCAAATTTTTGTGCTCAAACTGGAGTGCTCAAATTTGTGTGCTCAGACTAGAGTGCTCAAATTTGTGTGCTCAAATTTTTGTGCTCAAACTGGAGTGCTCAAATTTTTGTGCTCAAACTGGAGTGCTCAAATTTTTGTGCTCAAACTGGAGTGCTCAAATTTGTGTGCTCAAACTGGAGTGCTCAAATTTTTGTGCTCAAACTGGAGTGCTCAAATTTGTGTGCTCAAACTGGAGTGCTCAAATTTGTGTGCTCAAACTGGAGTGCTCAAATTTTTGTGCTCAGACTAGAGTGCTCAAATTTTTGTGCTCAAACTGAAGTGCTAAAATTGGTGTGTTCAAACTGGTTTGCTCAAACTAGAGTGCTCAAATTGGCATGCTCAAACTAGAGTGCTCAAACTGGTGTGCCCTATAAACGCTTGGGTTATCTATCCTTCATTGAAATTGCTGCAGTTCAAATGCTTACAGAAAGTGATAAGCAATCTATCTGTTATACATTTTTTTTGAGTGTCGGGTGTTTTGTGGGTGTGCTCTGATTTTCGCCAAGCACTTTATATAATAACTGTGATCTAATAACATTGTTGACTAACCAGTCAGTGTTTAACTGTTATAGCCCTATGTTGCTTCGATTGTCTTATACAAGACACTCCCTGAGACTTAAACATGGGATTATTTGTAAGGATATACGTTTCAGAATTTACTATATAGATTTATAGAACTATATAAACAGTTTTCTAATAATTTAGTAATTACTAATTCTAGTACTCGAAATATGGGAATTCTAGGAATCATTATAGCGGATTTCTAAGAACGAAAATAGGGGAATTCTAAGAATCAAAAAAGGGAATTCTAAGAAATAAAACAGGGTAATTCTAAAAATCTAGATAGGGCAATTCTAGGAATCGAAATTGGGGATTTTTAAGAATCAAAATAGGGGAATTCTAAGAATCAAAATAGGGGAATTCTAAGAATCAAAATAGGGGAATTCTAAGAATCAAAATAGGGGAATTCTAAGAATCAAAATAGGGGAATTCTAAGAATCAAAATAGGGGAATTCTAAGAATCAAAATAGGGGAATTCTAAGAATCAAAATAGGGGAATTCTAGGAATCAAATCGGGAAATTCTAGGAATCAAAATAGGGGAATTCTAAGAATCAAAATAGGGGAATTCTAAGAATCAAAATAGCGGAATTCTAGGAATCAAATCGGGAAATTCTAAGAATCAAAATAGGGGAATTCTAAGAATCAAAATAGGGGAATTCTAAGAATCAAAATAGGGGAATTCTAAGAATCAAAATAGGGGAATTCTAATAATCAAAATAGGGGAATTCTAAGAATCAAAATAGGGGAATTCTAGGAATCGAAATCAGGGAATTCTAGGAATCGGAATTAGGGAATTCTAAGAACCTGGACAGGGGAATTCTAATAATCCAGACAGATTTTTCAGTTATTTCTTAATAAGTTTCTATTTCTTAAATTTATGACTGCTCGGTAATTTTTAATATAGCGAGTGAATCTTCATCCTAATTCGCCAATATACTCCACGCCTCACTGCAGCTTCGCTACATAGTTGAGACTCAAGGCTACCCTACGGCGGCCCTGCTCAAAGTGGCCCGCAAGACTGCCTGCTTTTTCAACCGGCACCCGTACAGCTACGCCTATCAGCTCAAGCCGGCCAATCAGTACTTGGCCGAGACTGGAATTCGCAGTAAAGAGGTTCGCAAGTACCGACTGTCTAGCCTGGATCAGCTGGCACTAGATCCCTGGCAGCTGTCTACTAGCAGTAGCAGCGCTAGCAGCGGGAACGCGGTTGCCACCATAGACAGTCCCGATGGCTCTGCGGAGACCGATTTGGAGCGAAGCGATCGGTTGCAGTTTTGTTCGCTAGTGAAACGGCTGCTAAGATTGGAGTCTAAGACTAGGATTGAGCCTGATAATGCTTTGGTGCAGCCTTTTATTACTATGCTGCACCTGCAGGTGAGGACGTCATTATTTCTCAAAATTTAAATGTCTGGGTTTTCATAGAAATTGAGGTAGAAAATTTCCTAGAATTTTGTGTCTGGTTTCTCCAATAAATCGAGTCCGGTATTTTCCTATAAAAATCGTCGTGGGGATTTCTTAACAAATTGTAGAACAAATTTTCCAAGGAATCGAGTTCGGGATTTTCCAAAAAAATAAGATCGGGATTTTTTTTAAAAAAAGAAGGGGATTTCCCGTGAAATTAAGATCGAAATATCCCAAGATATTAGAGGTAAGAAGTTTAGGATTTTCCAAGAAGTTGAGTTCAGGATTTCCCTTCGTATAAAGGTCGAAATTTTCCGGGAAATTGAGGTCAGAATTTTCATAAATGTTATGGCTGGGAATTCCGGAATTTTCAAAAATTAAGGTTGGGATTCCCAAAGATAACGAGGTCTGGATTCCCCAAGATATTACGGTCGGGATTCCCCAAGATATTACGGTCGGGATTCCCCAAGATATTACGGTCGGGATTCCCCAAGATATTACGGTCGGGATTCCCCAAGATATTACGGTCGGGATTCCCCAAGATATTACGGTCGGTATTCCCCAAGATAATACGTTTGAGATTCCCCACGATAATTAGGTCAGGATTCCCCAAGATAATGAGGTCAGGATTCCCCAAGATAATGCGGTCGGGATTCCCCACGATAATGAGGTCAGGATTCCCCAAGATAATGAGGTCAGGATTCCCCAAGATAATGCGGTCGGGATTCCCCAAGATAATGCGGTCGGGATTCCCCAAGATAATGTGGTCAGGATTTGCCTGTTTGCCATAAATCTAAACTTAGTTTAAGCATTCCTTTCCAGGAATCTAAACTCAAAGTCGAATTCCCATGACTTGGAACAAGAACAGAGGAATTCTCAAGCATGCAGCCAACTCAATCTTCATTCGCTCTCTGACTATCCCGCAGCGCTCTCCGCAATCCCGCCTAGCAACCGAGTCCCACAGTTTAATGCGCGTCTGTCACCAGCACCTGTACCGGTCTGGTCAGCAGCAGCCGCCGCCGCCGCCGCAGTTGACGCCAACCTCAGCCGAGCATTCGGCTTCATCGCTGCCGACCCAGCCTCCGCCTCAGCTTCATCATCAGCCGGTCTCGGCGGCCTGTCTGCCGCCAGCGCTGCACCAGGTCTCTCGGCATTATCAGCAGCAGCCTGTCTCTAACCAGCAGGGCCTGTTCCAGCCTCCGCCTGTGCTTCATCAGCAGCAACCGCCTCCACTGCAGCATCAGCAGAGTCGCTTCTATAACTCAGCTTCGTTTCATCAGCAGCTTCATCAACAAACTCAGCAGCAGCCGCAGCCTCCGGCGCCGCCACCGCCTCCTCTGTCCAACTGTTGCTACGGCGGTCTCGCGGCAGCTGCTCATCTTCATCGCGCAGCCGCTCACCTCGCCGCCGCGCCTCTGGCTGCACTCGCATTCGCCGCCCCGGATCCTTGGGCAGCCGCCGCCGCCGCCGCTGCCGCCGCCGCTGCAGCCGCTGCAGCGACCGCTTCGAGCGGCGGTGGAACAACTTCCAGCTCAGCTGTTGGTCTCAACAATTCCGCTGCCGCAACACCCATGCCACCGGCGCCGCCTCCGCCGCCTCCTTTGACCTCGTCGTCGCATGCCGCGGCTCAGAATGCTCGGCATCTTCTGCATCAGCAGCAGCAGCAGCAGATGCTCTATCAGAATCATCATCACCAATTGCGCGAGTTGCAGCGTCTGCAGCAGCAGCTGCCGACCTCTGCTGGAGTTGCTCTGCCGTCGGCGACTACTCGGCGTAAGTGGCTTTGTTGAAAATTCTTAAAGATGATGAACTTCAGTTTCGTGTCTAAATATGTTTATAATGGGTCTGTAAAAGCATGTCTAGAGGCGCGTCTCATTAATCTATACAATCATGTCTAGACATGTGTCTGAAATCTATACAATAATATCTATAGACGTGGCTCATAAATCTATAAAATCGTGTAGATACGTGTCTAACAGATCTATAAAATCATGTCTAACAGATCTAGAAAAACATGTCTAACAGATCTATAAAATCATGTCTAACAGATCTATAAAATCATGTCTAACAGATCTATAAAATCATGTCTAACAGATCTATAAAATCATGTCTAACAGATCTATAAAATCATGTCTAACAGATCTATAAAATCATGTCTAAATACGTGTCTAACAGATCTATAAAATCATGTCTAAATACATGTCTAACAGATCTATAAAATCATGTCTAACAGATCTATAAAATCATGTCTAAATACGTGTCTAACAGATCTATAAAATCATGTCTAAATACATGTCTAACAGATCTATAAAATCATGTCTAACAGATCTATAAAATCATGTCTAAATACGTGTCTAACAGATCTATAAAATCATTTCTAAATACATGTCTAACAGATCTATAAAATCATGTCTAAATACGTGTCTAACAGATCTATAAAATCATGTCTAAATACGTGTCTAACAGATCTATAAAATCATGTCTAAATACGTGTCTAACAGATCTATAAAATCATGTCTAACAGATCTATAAAATCATTTCTAAATACATGTCTAACAGATCTATAAAATCATGTCTAAATACGTGTCTAACAGATCTATAAAATCATGTCTAAATACATGTCTAACAGATCTATAAAATCATGTCTAGAGACGTGTCTAACAGATCTATAAAATCATGTCTAACGGATCTATAAAATCATTTCTAAATACATGTCTAACAGATCTATAAAATCATGTCTAACAGATCTATAAAATCATTTCTAAATACATGTCTAACAGATCTATAAAATCATGTCTAAATACGTGTCTAACAGATCTATAAAATCATGTCTAACAGATCTAAAAAATCATGTCTAAATACGTGTCTAACAGATCTATAAAATCATTTCTAAATACATGTCTAACAGATCTATAAAATCATGTCTAAATACGTGTCTAACAGATCTATAAAATCATTTCTAAATACATGTCTAACAGATCTATAAAATCATGTCTAAATACGTGTCTAACAGATCTATAAAATCATGTCTAACAGATCTAAAAAATCATGTCTAAATACGTGTCTAACAGATCTATAAAATCATGTCTAGAGACGTGTCTAACAGATCTATAAAATCATGTCTAACAGATCTATAAAATCATGTCTAGAGGCGTGTCTAACAGGTCTATAAAATCATGTCTAAATTACGTGTCTAACAGATCTATAAAATCATGTCTAGAGGCGTGTCTAACAGATCTATAAAATCATGTCTAAATTACGTGTCTAACAGATCTATAAAATCATGTCTAGAGGCGTGTCTAACAGATCTATAAAATCATGTCTAAATTACGTGTCTAACAGATCTATAAAATCATGTCTAGAGGCGTGTCTAACAGATCTATAAAATCATGTCTAAATACGTGTCTAACAGATCTATAAAATCATGTCTAGAGACGTGTCTCACAAATCTAAAACCATGTCTAGAGACGTGTCTCACAAATCTAAAACCATGTCTAGAGGCTTGTCTCACAAATCTAAAACCATGTCTAGAGACGTGTCTCACAAATCTAAAACCATGTCTAGAGGCGTGTCTCACAAATCTAAAACCATGTCTAGAGACGTGTCTAGCAGATCGGCAAAATCATATCTAAAGGTTTGCGTGACATATCTAGATCACATCAGGTTGCACAGACTACTACGAGAGTTACTACAGTGTATACACTCGTAAATCTTCAAGTTGATTATTTACACAAGGTCAGACTGTTTGCTATTTCCCGCAGAGCCAGTGCAAGTGGCCGTCTGTCATCCGTTCTGCATCAAAGACGATCCGTATTCAATTCTGCAGTCGCTTCAGTGATTGCCAGCCAGTTTCAGATTGCTTATAACTGGAGTTAAAATCATAACAATTTATTTAGAAAAATCTCTACTTGTTTTCACTAAATTTACAGCAAAAATCTCTACTACTCTACTGATTAAGCTGGAGCAGTAATATAATTGGCGCATGCTGTTAACACTATTTACTCTTCTTTTTGTCATTTTTGTCAAATGTTTTTGTCGCTTGAAGTGCAGACAATTTTTTTGGATTTTTTTAAACGGGATTACGTTCCAGTATGTTATAAGTTTGTTCGTTTGTTTAATTTTTTGGCTTCTTAATATTTTATAATTGTTTGCTTTGTTGCTTTTGTTCTGTTGAAGCTGTTTCTGTATTGTATTGCTGCTTGGTGTTGAGAATTTGTTTATTATTATAGAACCCGTGTTTGTCAACTTCCTTTTAAGAGCTGCAATTTAGGTTCTTAACTCCTAGTTTAGTATCTGTCTTAATTTAGGCTTTTTCGCACCTGGAGCTTTAAAAATTTTTGTTATTACAAGTATTTGTTTCCTAGATAAAAAGAATTAATACGCGATAAAGTTATAACAATTTTAAATATGGTTGCTAATCTGCTGCATTTTGGCGAAAATATCCAATTTAAATCATTGCTCGGCAACCATTTTACCTCAAGAGCCGGAATAGAGCTTCTGGCTGCGGGCCAGATGAGAGTGGAAAGGAGAGGGAATAGAAGATGAGGGATGAGAGAAGAGATAGAAAGAGGAGAGAAGAGGGAGAGATTAGAGAGGGGAGAGGGAAGAGATAAGAGAGGGGAGAGAGGAGAGAAGAGAGGAGAGAGGAGAGATTAGAGAGGGGAGAGGGAAGAGATAAGAGAGGGGAGAGAGGAGAAATAAGAGAGGGGAGAGAGGAGACATAAGAGAGGGGAGAGAGGAGAAATAAGAGAGGGGTGAGAGGAGAGAGGAGAGATAAGAGAGGAGAGATAAGAGAGGCGAGAGGGAAGAGAGGGAGAGAGAGAAGAGAGGGGAGAGATAAGAGAGGGAAGAGATAAGAGAGGGGAGAGGGAAGAGATAAGAGAGGAGAGAGGAGACAGAAGAGAAGAGAGAGAGCTGAGAAGAGACACAAACCTTGAGAGGGCCGGATTGCTATTGTGAAATTTCAAAGGACACAAGAGACGGATAGAGAGGCTTCGAGGGCCGCATGTGGCCCGCGTTCCGGAGTTTGCCGACCCCTGATTAAATCATGGAATAATGTCAGAAAGTAAAACGGCCCTTCAAGGGCCATACACTGTAGTAGGTATATATATAAAATTTTATACTCTTCAAAAATGTGTTGCTAAGTCATTAGTGTTATCATTTACGAGTAATTGCAAAGTTGGTTGCTTGAAGACCTGATTCAAGTTTAGGTCTCGTGTTTATTCACATTATTTACCTGCATTCTGTACATTGAATTGAGTTTTTTTTAAAATAACTTCATACACTTTGCGGCGTTTGCCTTTCCTGTCTGTTTATAATAAAATTTCTGGTTTCTGTTGCTTTGTTTATTTGTTTCGTTTATTACCTGTTGTCTGTTGTAGCCATGAATTAAATATACATTATTATTATTATATATTAATTTCGTGCGTTTTCCACAGATTGCAGACACCACGATTTCCACTAGTTAGTTAAAATATCACAGCTTAGTAACTGTTTTCTTTCGCAATTCTCTGTGTACACCGACCAGATCGTTGTAAAGTCTGTCTTTTCCTGTGCAACACCGGAAATATCTTAAAATTGCCAAGGCAAAAAACAGTCGTTCAATATTAATATGCTTACTACTCTACTGAAGTGCTTGAGTGAGTAGTGTGCTTAGTATTCTACTGCGAATGGTTTTTCCTAACGTTTTTTCCACAGTTTTTGTCATGTTTTTCTATTGAAACTCATTTGTTTCCAAAAGGTATTGAAATAGCAAATTCACTGTTCTGCAATATTATAAATCTATAGGAATTGAGATTTATCTGTACTGTGTATTATAAATTACTCAAAGGTGCACTAATTAAATGTGTGTTTAGCATGTACGGCGCCTGAATGTCTATTGTTATCTAATAAAATGACGTTATTTAATGTCGCTTTCACCATTATTAATAATAGTTTAATCAAATACTTTGAAATAATATGTATTAAATATATATACTACTTGTGAAAAGCGAAATTACGTTTTGTTAATTATTAATTATTAATAATAAAGCTGCAATATTGTTGTTACAGTTTGCTATTAATTACAGCTATAATAACAAATTAATAACATAACCAATTGTCGAAAATTGCTGCTGCCATGGTGAAGAGTTTTCTCGGCTTGTTTATTTTTTAATGCAAGATTTACTTTAAACATGCCAAAATGAGTGCCTGTGGCACCAAAATGAGCGCTGACAACACCGATTCTGAAAATAATGTACATACAGTATATGTATATGTATATGTAGAATTCTTGGCTTTGTCCCTCCCTCCACCATAAAATACGTAACCCGGTTGTCCTACTTTGATTTCTTAATCTTTTAATCATGCGATTGAGGCTAGTGAGTAGAAGGCTATACATGATTCAAGTGTGATTTTCCTGAGCTGATACTGGCATCGGCATGTAAAAAAGCACGTCTAATATGCCAGTCCGTACATCACAGTCCAATTCAAAGCTCATTGTCAGCAGTTTCTTGCTTACTTTATTATTAAAAGCCCTTTAAAATCAGGTAAGGGTACTCGTAAGATGGCTTCGTAAACCAAAATTGCGCCAACAAAGATTAGAACTTTTTCAATCCCGGCCCGATTTGTCGGGATCCCGGTATTGGCAAAGTCCGGGATATCCCGATCCCGAAAATCCCGGGATTGACAAAACTCGGGATCTTGTATTCCCTATACATGGCTTCATTTGGCCTTTGCCGTCATTATAGAGAAGCGAGAGAACAGGAGGAGCTCAAGGCTAAAGTTTACCTTAACCTGTTTCACAGATTTTCTGGCTGTTAAGAGAGAGGAAGAGAGAGAGCCATTTTGGGTCCCAGGAGCCAGGAATGACGCGGATCCGACTTTAAGATTTAAGAATGCATACAAAAATAGTTGCATCCAGGGTTCAAAATCCATTTGTGTTGGTACTTGTAGTGTATAGTAGATTTTGCTGCCTTAGAAAACTTATTTATATAATTAGCATTGGCATTGGCACTGATAAGAGGGTGAACAGTAATTATAATAACGCCTTGATAATGGTCATTACTTTTGACTTCAATTAGGCCTTATAGGTCAGGTCGTAAAATAATTTTTACATCCACTTGTGCGGGACTCACAATTTAACTAACACCTGCATTTCAGGTAAAAATAGGGGCCATAAAATACTTGGGACACTATTTTTATACTTTTTAGTTTTTACGAATATATAGAGGTGAAGAGTCCTAAAGCAAACTACGGGCATAATATTATTATTACAATGCTTACTAATTAATGGCTGAATGATGATTCAAACCAAGGAGAGACCACATGAGGCAGAAGGTGGAGTGGCCAACTTCTAAAATTTTTGTTTTGACAGGCACAGGCAGAACCTTTTTATTTTCTCACTATACTATATAGTATGAAACTTAATAAAGTAGCACTATTATACTAAGTCTAAAAGCATTGGTAGCGTTGGGAATCGTCGAGAATCGTTGAGAATCGTTGGGAATCGTCGAGAATCGTTGAGAATCGTTGGGAATCGTTGGGAATCGTTGGGAATCGTTGAGAATCGTTGAGAATCGTTGGGAATCGTTGAGAATCGTTGGGAATCGTTGGGAATCGTTGGGAATCGTTGGGAATCGTTGGGAATCGTTGGGAATCGTTGGGAATCGTTGGGAATCGTTGGGAATCGTTGAGAATCGTTGAGAATCGTTGGGAATCGTTGAGAATCGTTGGGAATCGTTGGGAATCGTTGGGAATCGTTGGGAATCGTTGGGAATCGTTGAGAATCGTTGAGAATCGTTGATAATCGTTGATAATCGTTGGGAATCATTGGGTATCATTGGAATCGTTGAGAATCGCTGAGAATCGTTGGAATCGTTGAGAATCGTTGAGAATCGTTGGAATCGTTGAGAATCGTTGAGAATTGTTGGGAATCGTTGGGAATCGTTGGGAATCGTTGAGAATCGTTGAGAATCGTTGGAATCGTTGGGAATCGTTGAGAATCGCTGAGAATCGTTGATAATCGTTGGAATCGTTGAGAATCGTTGAGAATCGCTGAGAATCGTTGATAATCGTTGGAATCGTTGAGAATCGTTGAGAATCGTTGGGAATCGTTGGGGATCGTTGGGAATCGTTGGGAATCGTTGAGAAGCGTTGAGAATCGTTGGGAATCATTGGGAATCGTTGAGAATCGTTGAGAATCGCTGAGAATCGTTGGAATCGTTGAGAATCGTTGAGAATCGTTGGGAATCATTGGGTATCATTGGAATCGTTGAGAATCGCTGAGAATCGTTGGAATCGTTGAGAATCGTTGAGAATCGTTGGAATCGTTGAGAATCGTTGAGAATCGTTGAGAATCGTTGAGAATCGTTGAGAATCGTTGGGAATCGTTGGGGATCGTTGGGAATCGTTGGGAATCGTTGAGAAGCGTTGAGAATCGTTGGGAATCATTGGGAATCGTTGAGAATCGTTGAGAATCGTTGGGAATCATTGGGTATCATTGGAATCGTTGGGAATCGTTGGGAATCTTTGAAAATCGGGAGATCGATATATTTCGTTTTTAATCTGGTCCGGTGATTTTTACTTTAATCAAGCGAGATGTAAATAAGAAGTGGTCAGACTCCAAAGCTCTAGTTCAAGTTCTCGCTGGCTTAAATGAACTGTTATAGCTACTCTATGCGAGGACAAAGACCTCTGGCGATAAAGTTTTTGCAAAGTAGAGGCCTCTTGGTGGTGGTGGCACGGGGAAGGAACAGAGAGAATTTCATCCATCCATTCTAACAACAGGCACAACCATCCAATGAGAACACGGAGACAGGTGAGGAGGAGAGGAGGGGCAACACAGGGGGCGGCTGGGGGTTGGGGATGGCAGCCAAACCAGCCTCACAATTCAATTCAGCCCCCCCCCCTTCCCAAATATCTTTTTATACCCCGAAAATGCGACCCACTTGCATAGAGAGAGACAGTATAAAAGGGCAAAGTGGCAAAATTGAACTCGCTCTTATCGAAGTGAAAACGTGAATTTAAAAGACACACTGCACTGCACAGCAATGCCCAGTCGTGGCGTATTCACGCTACTATCTTTGTATCTAATTCTAATAGGTAAGTTAAAATTCATTCATTTAATAAGTTATTTTCGCTGGATAAAAAACATTAGGTTCAGGTGTACCCAAGTACCTGTTGCGTGCATTTTTTTAACTTGTACACTGTCCTCCATTGCGCAAAACTTGACAAGAGCGAACAGACTGGACTGGGTACCTCAGCAACAGATTACTTCATTCATAATCATGCGTAACCTCATAATAGGTAATCGATTTTAATTGTGGTCTGACTGGTCTCCCCAATGACCGTCTAATCTAAACTCACCAGTATAACAAGACGAGATTTCTGAGTTCAGGAGCTCTCCAGACAGTCTCCTTTTACTTGTTGTAGTAGGGCGGGCCAGGTAGACGAGACAGCAAAGGAAGGTTCTATTTTAAAGTTAAAATTTATATCAATAATTATTACTTAGCTAATAAAGTAAATGCGTTCCCTTGTCTTCGCTATCCTATTCATATTGCTTGGTAAGTAAAATTTCTATCGGTATGTTTTCATGAAATTGCCTCCAGAGTTCCCTAGAACAGAAAAATCAGCCCCAAGAATTCCCCAGAGGAATCGCCACCCCCAGAATTCCCCAGAGGAATTCCCCCCAGAATTCCCCAGAAGA